>CM072165.1:13254421-13715736 GCA_036850595.1 Rhyacichthys aspro | reverse complement strand
ATTTACATTTATTTATTTATTTATTTAATTTTTTTATTGGTTACAGACTTAAAATTGTTGGCAATTATTTGGTGTATAATTAGATATATATTGTGTATCCGGTTAAATATATTCAGATTTGTAGTGTTATTGAGATTCTACACAGGTAGGGTTGCCACCTACAATACAGAAAAGTAAGGGACTCCTGGCCGGAGCGGAGGATACACCTCACAGGGTCACACATTTAAATATTAGACAAAGATTCAATCAAGTAAATACAAAAGGCATTACTTAAGTGATGATTTTTTTATCAAGGGAATACAAACCTAACTAGCCCTATGTGAAAAGGTATTGCTCCCCTTGTTAAATCATGAATTAACAGTGATAAATCACATTTAAAGCAGAGTTCACTAGCCACACCCAGGCTTAATTACTGCCAGACCTGTTGTAAGAAACAGTCATAAGAAAGAGACTGGACAAAAATGACATCCATGGCAGAGTTCCAAAGCAAAAACCTCTACTGACCAAAAAGAATATAAACGCTCCTTTTGCTAAAAAACATCTTGATGACCAAGACTTTTGGGAAAATATTGGGCCGTATATTGCAGCGGTGCAGGCGTGGTGGAGATCAAGATGGTGGTGTCTAACCTCTCCTGTGTCAGGTGCAGCCATCTTGTGCCCGTCTGCGTCTCTGCCAGCGCCACGAGGAGTGGTGATCTAAAACGCAGGTGTGGCAGGGCACAAGTCAATGTGTGGTCGGTCTTTTAAGACCATTGCAAGTGAATACACAGAGACACTGGGCAGTTGCATGCCCAGACTGATGAAGGCGTCATTAAATTCAAAGAATGAGAACGTGAAATTAGTGTGCACATGCTCTGGAAAAGTATATAGTATATTTCATTTTATTTCTGATTTTATTTTTCTTTTAATTTTTACTTTTGAAAAGTAAAATCCTTTACAAAAGACATTAAAAACCACAAATAAAAAAAACTCAGATACAGTTCCAGGACTGCACATAAACATATTCATGATATTACTAATGCTTTGAAGTAACATATAGGAGACGTACATCTTGAGGCAGCGCGACATAAAGCAGAAACTCACCAGGACGAAGCCTGGCCCAATCCAGCTTGATCTGTGGGTTATAGTTGTTGCTAAAAACCTGTCTTACTCCAGGAGGTTGGTGCCTTTCCCACAAATAACAGAGTACAGTCTGGTTTATAATCCACATCCTTCATATTCATCTGATGTTCAATCTCTTCCTGGAGAGTGGCACCTGTCTGTGCATAAACTCTCCACTTGACAGAAACCATGAGGAGTACAGTAGCTACTAGTTTACCATAAGCTCTTCTGTTAAATGTGCTCCAAGTAAAAACAGCGTGTTTTCTGAGTTGACCATTATCATGCAGCTCCCACGTGAATGAGGCAAATTAAGACGCGTGCAGATCAACCGAGAAACACAAACAAAGACGGCTTTACATGATGTGAGTAAAGGACAAATCCTTGTGTGATTAGTTAGACTTTATTCCAGTTTGATATCTAATTAAAATGTCTAAAAAAAAAAAAACGCAGCCAGTTTGTATAAAGTGGCTCCACAACTTTCTCCAGGATTTGCGCAATTAAAAATATCACACATAAATAATAAAATATATTATACTATATGTATATATATATACTCTCTTCTCGGCTGCACTGGTGGAAAGCTCTGTGATTTGTTCAATGCAAAACACGTGTGACCAGTGTTTAATTTATAAATCAATAGTTGCTGGAATGAAAAATGCAGTTTGAAACCAGGGTCTGTGAGATCAAAAGTTCCTGGAGCATGAGGCTCAGACACAGTTATAACAACTGCTCCTTCCTTGTTACACTTAAGAAAAACTGCCTAATCCCGCTGCACAAGACTCTCCTGTCAGAATCACAGCCCATTCAAAGAGTCTAAATACAGGCAGAGCTCACTGGGTTTATGTCTTCAAAACTACAATGTTACATGATATTCACTTGCATGCGTTATTCAGCCCAATCAGCAGGAGACACCTCCAGGGATCCAGAGAAATAGTTACCGGATCCTACCATGTCAAAATAAGACAGTTCACGGACCCTGATCCACCTGGATCCAGCTGAAATGAACCCCTGTCTGTGACACTTAAGTCCAGCCTCTTTAAACCTGCACCACCTCTAGTCCTGCCTCTTTATACCTACGTCTCCCCTTTCATAATAGTAAAAAGTAGATTGTGACACACCCCTCAATGAGCTTCCTTCTCTGTCTCCTGCTGAGTTAAGATCAGGACGATATGTCTCGTTCTGTGGACGAGACAAAAGTTCAACTTTTTGAAAAGTATGTGTCTCATTACATCTGGAGTAAAATAACACAGCATTTCATAAAAAGAGCATCATACCAAGAGTCAAATATTGTGGTTGTAGTGGGATGGTCTGGAGCTGCTTTGATGCTTCAGGACCAGGACTTGTTGTGATTGATGGAACCATGAATTCTGCTCTCTACCAAAATAATCCTGAAGGAAAATGTCCGTCCATCAGTTCATGACCTCAATCTGAAGGGCACTTGGGTTCTGCAGCAGGACAATGATCCAAAACACATTCAGCTAACCTGTGAATGGGTTTGTCTGAATTAAAACAATTCAGAAGAGTGGGCCCAAATTCCTCCACAATTATGTGAAAGACTCATTGCCTGTTTTCTCAAAAGCTTGATTGCAGTTATTGCTGCTGAGGATGGCACAACCAGTTATTAGGTTTAGGGTGCAATTTTTCACTTTGGGCGGTAAGGTTTGGATAGATTTTTTCCCTTAATAAATAAAAGCATCACTTAAAAACTGTGTTTATTTGTTTATTTGTATGACAAATATGCAAAAAAAAAAAAAAAAGAAAGAAAGAAATCAGGAAGGGGGCAAAGGATTTTTCATGGCACTGTGTGATAGAAGCACCCCTTGGAAACATACATATTTAACATGGAAACAGTGAGGGATACTCAGTTTTGTGCATGTGTATTAAAGCCTTTGATTTCTAGTATATATCAACATAATCTGCAATAGTCATGCAGATAACAATGTGTCAGACGAGAAAACAACCTGGGATGATTTGCTGTTGATAGAAAACATGAACTAACCTAACACTATTGTCTCTTAAAGGTGATGAAGCAGAATTTAAAGCAGATGTGACTCCAGGTAAGCCTTAATGACTTATGACAAACTCATTTTTGAAGTTAATCAGTAAAACGTTGTGATGTGTTGCGCAGAAAAGTGTCCCAGAACTGAGCCTGTCACCATAGTCCTGGGAGCTCTCTCTGCTGTTTGTGTGATGGTGATTATTGGTTTGACTGTTAAAACCTGCCAACTACAAAGAGGTATGACAAATATTGATGATAATTCACAATTACATACTGTACATCCAGAAATTATGTGTATCTTTTTGTGCAATTAGCTGCAGCTGTGCACCTGCTTACAGAACAAAACACGGTAAGAGGTGTTCCTCATCTTTTTATTGATTATGGACATAGCTTATGTGATATGAAGTTTTGTGTAATACAGTGCTTTCCACACATAAACAACAAAATGAATGGCTATTTTTTTGTGTCATAGAATTCTTGTTGTGATGAAAACTCAGTCTTCGTACCCACAACACTCAGAAGAAGGATGTCAAAGAAACCAGATGAAACACATGTCATTTACATTGTCGTCAAATAGATGGATGGCCTTTTTACATGAACGTTTTAAAATGAAAATCATAATTGTGGCAAGTTGACGTTGTCTTCCTTCATGCTTTTCCTCAGTAAAATCTGTCACAGTCTTCTCAAAGTCAAAACTGCTTGTGCTGTTGTTTTGTTGTTTTTAAAATGGCTGATGCACAAATAAAGTTAGTGTCAATCTGAAACTCTTCAGCTCGTGCTTGTGTCTGTGTTGTGAACAAAATGTTGGTGTGAAAGCAGCTCTGTGGTGAAAGTGCTGCGACTGTTTGACTAAAACCACAGGAGGACTGGCCTTTACATCTCTGCAGTGAAACAATACACAACAAATGATAATGTCAGATGTCTACAACTACGTGAAGTAACTAAAATTAAGCCAGGATTTGAAAATGTCTGTGGTATGAAGCCCCAGCAGCAAAACCTCTCCCTGTACTAGCTCCAGTCAGTAGTGTTGTTGGTGCAGACACTTTTTTCACTTTATTTACAAGTTTTACTCTTGTTGTTCTCCACAACAGCAGCTTGTCAGTGGAATGTGTTTATCTCTGTCTGGAACTTAAACACAAAGGGATTTTACCTCCACAGGTAAAAAATGAACCAGCAGCAAACACAAGATGGTCTTTTTAAACCAACTTTAGAATTATATTGACATTCATACAGCCACCCGGTACTATCAGGAAGAAGGAGGAACTGCAGTTTAGCTTAGTTATAATAAAAAATATGAAAAGTATAACATTCACTTCTATGTAGTATTTGATATAAATAACACCAAATGATGTACTTTTTAAGGATGTATGCATCACCAACTTTTCTATAAAAACACTTCAAAGACAACACTCTGCTTTAGCCTCTTGTCCGGACATCCTTCATGTGGCCGGTAACAGCAGTTGCATCGACATGAAAAAAAGCCCGCCTCTTTGCAACAAACCACCTTAAAAGCGCCCTGCAGCTCCACTCTGACAGTATCACACGCCACAATGAAGAGCTTCATCGTCACAACAGCTTTACTTCTGGGCTGCTTCTGTAAGTACTGACACTTGTTCATGATTCATTTATTCTTGGGTGTAAGTAAATGTTGCTGTTTGTTTTAGGTTGGGGCACCAAGTCTTACATTGTGATGGTCAAACCTGGAGAAGATGTCGTCTTGTCCTGCAGAGTCATCTCCAGGAAACCTGTGAACTCATTCTGGTCCAGGCTTCCTAACGATGGAAACTACAGCTACATTGCTTCCATAAATGAGAAAGGCACCAAGTTCTGTGACAAATTTACAGACGACAGGTTTGAAATGAGCTCCAACAGGTCTCATGTCCTTCTCCAAATCAGGAGTGTTGAGATGGACGACTCTGGCTTCTACTTTTGTGGATTGGACGTGTTTGGAAATGGAGACATTAGTGTTGTCCATTTAATTGTTGAAGGTAAGATGAGGTTTATTTGCTTTTTTTATTCCTGTTTTAATCCATTCTCTAAATACAACTTCAACACAAGATGTCGACTCGGCTGATAGTGACTGGAAAACCATCAACTATCAGACGTACTTCACAACGGCATCTATCTCGATAACACTAGGAGCTCTCGCTGCTTTCTCCGTGATGGTTATTACTGGTTTGACTGTAAAACTCTGCCAGCTTCAGAGAGGTATGATGTATGTTATGGTCATGATTCTCAGTTCAACCTGTGGACATGTAAACTGATGACTCATGGCAATGCTTTTAGCTGCAGCTGAACAACCGTTTCCAGAAAGAAACAAGGTAAGGGGCTAATATTTCAGGGTTACAATGTACTTTGAATAAGGATAGTACTCTCCTGTAGCTATTTGTAGCCTATATGTAATGTGTTTATTGCAAAGGGTTGACATAAAATTTAAATTTTGACTCCAAATGCTTTGCGTCACTGTTGTTTCCAGAACACTGCTGCAAACGTCTTCGTACCAACGACACTGAGAAGCAGGACGGCAAAGAAACCAGAGGAAACACACGTCATTTATGCAGCCATCAAATAGACTAGGCTTGTCTAATAATGAGTATGTCTTTGCATGAACATGTCAGCTTTAAAAATAAATCTGTAACTTTTGTGCCAGTGTATTCTTTATGTGCATTGTTTTTGTAGGATGAGGGCAGTTTCGAAGGCTGTCGTGGTGGAAGTACTTTGACTGAGACAAACATTAGTAACAATGAGTAACATTTGGGCAGTTTCTCTTTAAAGATCACCATAGAAATACTATATAAAAATGCATAATTATATCACTCACACTGTACCTCCTCCATGTGTACTCCACCGCCGCAGCACTTGAAGTACACAGCAGATGTTAACCATATGCTGCCGAAGAAAAAGAAGAAAGTTTTTGCCCCGGTTCCAGTCGGGCTTCACCTCCAGCCACAGCACCAGCTCCATGGGCCAGCACTGGTCATTCTGCCGTAGCTACACATGGCCACAAGCTGGAAAAAAAAGAGAGACCAAATGTAATGAATAAAATACAAAAATTGTTTATCCCATATAATGTGATAAATAAATGCATACTGTAAATTAAAAAAATCGAAGTCAAATAGCCTACCTTGCCCCCTTGCAGAGGTTGTAATCCAATAAGATGTGCTCCTTCTCATCACAAAGCATTGGGAACATAACTGACAGCTGTAATTGTGGAGGTAAATGCAAAAAGTGATGACAGTACCTCCTTCCTGGGTTCAACTTGACTCAATATTAATACGTTTTATTTTCTCCTGGTTCTTTTATGAACTATACATTCAGTATATTGTCTTGGCCTGTGTTTTCTTAGGGCTCCTGAAGTCACTCTGGGAGACATGTTCAGTAAGGCCAGCGTTATGGGCTGCTTGGGCTGTAACTTTGCCTTCCTCTACGTCTGATGCCACTTAACTGTGCCCATTAACTGTGCCCATTAACTCAGACAAAAGTGGACTCTTGGTTTGTGGGACGTCAGCTGATGTGGTCATGTGTTCACTTTGCAGATGAGGCGTATGGTGAAGATAGTAGGATGTCCACCGAAGTACTTGCTTTTTAATGGGGTTTATACTAGGGTACCTTTATCGGAGGTGGAGAATGAGGATAATTGGTCGACAACATGGTGGCTCCTGATGCCTGAGGATTTCACCAACGACCAGCCCTAAAGAGGATAATGGCAATGTCAACGAACTTGGGATGATCTGGTCAATGTAATGTTTAATTAAGCACTTTAACACAGTGCACAACACACATGTTTTTGTTGAGAACTGCTGTAATTTATTTTATTAAATAGTGTGTTGCAGTCATGATATGTTATAATGAAAATGAAAAAGTAACAAGACAGATCTAGAACTAGATTAATTATCATATACCCACTTGTAATAGACATATAAATTAATATATAAAGATATAATAAACCTGCTGTCACAACACCAAGATGCTCTGCATGGGTCACTGCAAAATAAAAAGACATACAACAGAGGTCACACATTAAATAAAAGTAAGAAATAATTGAATAAAAAGTCCCACTGATTGTCATTTTTGATGTGTCGTTGGTTCCAAGTGGATGATAATTTTATCTATTTCTGAATGACAGTTTACAATATCCAGGGCCATTGGGAGACACCAGTGTATGTGCTCTCTTCCATTCTTTACAATAGAGTTCCCAATGATGAGAAAGGAAAGAGGGGACAGTGAGTTCTGCGTGGGGCACTTGTTATCTCTTGGTCTTGGGTAGTTCAGCAACAGTTTGTGCCAGTCCGTGACAATTCTCACACCCAGATGAAGAGGTTATTGGTGGCATCTGTACCAATGAGTATCTGCAAAATTGGAAGAAAAAGGCTTCAGCAGCAAAGTTGCAGTACTCTATGAAGTGGGCCAGCTACAGATTCAGGTCTAAGTGAAGCATAATGCTGAGGGCTGAAACGTACACAGCAACAATCTTGCTTAGATCAGACAAGAGATCAAAGGAGAGACACTTGCCAAAAAGGGCCTAGTTAAGGGCCCACTAACTCGAAAGTACACGGAGGTAAGGCTGGCTGTGACAACAACAGCGTAAAATCCGTATTTTTAGCTTTGAATGTCTCCAAGAACGGCATGGTGCAGTTACCACATGAAAATATTCTGTTTACAAAGTGAAAACCACGTAGAATATTAAATAAAAACAAGAAAAAGTTTAAAAAGACCTTGAAAGACGTCACGAGAAATATGTGTTAAGTTTTGTTTACTGATAAAGAAGCGTTATGTTTCATACTTAAGAGATGTTGTTAAAGCTGCAGGATATGTCATATTATGAGCTAGGTTTGTTAGTTATAACACCTCATATTACTGATGAACTCTAAGAAAAGCAAGAGCTGACACTTAACACAATGACATTTGACACTAATTGGTTTATGTGGTAAAAATGTGTTGCATTTGTAGAGCATCCTGTTGCATTTACAGTTGTAACGCGATACCATTCTCACGTTCACACATAGCAGACGTCTGGCATTGGCAAAGGTCTGTTAACTACAGTTCTACAGTTTTTAATGTAGTTGAGTTTTCTATGGCTGATTAAGCTTAAACTGGAAAGACAAGCGCCATCAACTGCTATTTATCTACTTAAAAACCACACAAACTGCACAATGATGAACTTCAGTCCGATGAGGACACTTCTCTTTACTTCATGTGAGTATATGTATCTAATGCATTAAAACCAGTTATCCAACCAGACATTTAAAGTCATTTAAAATGTTTTCTTTCAGCCTTCTTCTCCATTACCTGTGCAAGGTTTACAACAATGGAGGTCCAGCCCGGTGCAGAAGCAATACTGCGATGTACAAACTTCTCCACTTCAACTGGTCTTATATCGTGGTTCTACATGGCCAACAGCCCTAATATCAGACAGATCTGCTCTATGTCAAGCTCTGAAAGCAATGTCACATTCTACAATACACTTCAGAAGAAGACATTTGAAATGATGTCCAATATTTCAACCATTTTTCTCAAAATCAAAGTTGATTCTTCTGACACAGGACTCTACTTCTGTGGGCAAAACTTTGAGGGAAAAACAGCCATTTTTAATGCAACGTACTTAAATGTTCAAGGTAAGTTAATGTGACAGCATTCATGTATTTTGTATTTGTATGTATGCAAATAGCTACGTTCAATCTTTTTACTTGAATCCAGATCATAATGTAAAAAATATTATTAGCCTAATCCTGGCTGGCACGGTTGTTTTCCTTGTTTTGGTTGTTGCTGGCCTTCTATTCAAAAACTGGAAGCTTCATAAAGGTACCTACTTTTATTCGACAAAATTTGTTAACAGATTAACATTTTTCTACCATATAAGTAATTGTCTTAAGGTTTGTGTTTTGTCTTAAGGTCATATCAAGGACAAAGAATTAGAACAAGAAGAGGTATAGCTTTCCTTTTTGTTGTGATATTCTTTGACAAACATTTTCATGGTTTGACGTTATGACTATTTGTAGAATGTGGACTCCATTGAGCTGAACTATGCTGCAGTAAGTTTCCGTCCTCCGTCAAAAAGCAGCAGACGGACTGCACCAGACAGACCGCTACATACTGATGTAATTCACGCTGCAATGAGGTAGACTTCAACAGCAGCTGAGTGGATCTGGTGAAATATGCTATCAGTGTTTATGGACAATGGATTTATATTTCAACTCCTATTCTTTTAGCTTGTCATATTTACTGTCACTGCTGTCTTGTGTACTCTCTGTTTGGTGCAAACAAACCCTGGTACAGTTGCTTTTAGTGAGATTTACTTTGTTGGATATGAACAGTACATGGACCACATGAATGTAAACCATTGTTTCTTTAACTTATCTTCATGGGACCCCAGTTTCAAAACAAAAGAATTGTGACCCAACTTCCAGATTTGTTTAGGCATTTTTTACAGTATTTTTAGGATTTCTAAATGGTTTTTTTAATGTTTAAATTCCCAATAAATGTTATTTCCATAATTTTTGTCAAGGTTTTCTTGTAATTTAATGTCATTTTGATGATTCTAAGCAAAGTTTAATTCCTTTTTACTGTTGTTTTCTTACACCTGATCTTTCTAAAAGCAATCTTTGACAACCCACTTTGGTCCCTAGCCCAATCAAGTCCAAGTCTTTTGGTCACAAGCCCAATCAAGTCCAAGTATTTTGGTCACAAGTCCAATCAAGTCCAAGCCTTTTGGTCACAAGTCCAAGTCAAGTCACAAGTCTCTTTGCATAATTAGCTTAAAGTGGGAACTTGAAGCACAATACTGTTGTCCTATAATACACTTTTTGTATATGAATGTATCATTTTGAAAAAAGTAAGCTAAAGAGTATAGTTAATTTCAAAATAGAAAGAACAACAAAACATTTTGTTAGTATTCTTAACGAGGTATGCACTGATCCAGCTTTTTTAGTTCAGATCCTGATCCCAATCCAGGAGGTTTGATTATCTGCAGGTATCAGATACCGATTCGATCCAACTTGTATTTGAAAATATGTCATAGAGCTAAAGACCCTTGTACTTGTAACATAACCCATTATGGAGATGGGGTTTATCATTACATTTTACTGTAATTAGTAGATTTGTCCATATAAAAAGAAAGTTAAGACCAGATCTATTACCATTATATAGAGATACAATATCAACTTAGTAAAGAGTAATTCATTTCATTTATGATTCATTTTTTATGATTCTTGTGGTAGCTTCTATAATCCAGAGGTCAGCATTGATCAAACCAAAGCTAAGAGAAATCATCCTCAGTCGGAAGACAAGTTAATAAACCAGCAGATGGATTTTAATGACTGTGGCTTCACTATTTTTACATTAAAGAGGGGGTTGTGAAACTCATAAAAGTGTAAAATACAAAACAGTGAGTCCCTCCCAGTCTTTGGACCATGAGTCCAAGTCGAGTCGCAAGTCTCTCTGTAGCAAGTTTCAGTTACAGTTCTTGACAAATAGACATATTGAGAAAAAACTTTCCCATGACCACAGTGCTATACAATCTGTGTGTGTTCATGCAGTCATTTGATCAGTTTGTCTGTGTTCTCAGATTCACACAAAATGAGGAACCTCACACACAGTGAACAGTTCTGACTCTGGGCTCTACTTCTGTGGATATAAAATCAGCGATGACCCTATTATCAAAAGTCCTACATATTTAGATGTTCAAGAAGGTATGTTTTTGGTCTGCTAATTTGATTTCTGCCATGTAATTACAAGTAAAATGTCAAATGTTTGCATGTGTTTGTAGAATTGTTTGATAGAGAAGTCTTACTACTGATCCTGGGTAGTCTTGTTGTCTTCCTCATGACGGTGGTCATTTGTCTGGCTTTGAAGAACAAGAAGCTCCAGAAAGGTATAACATCATTTCTTAAAATGCCTATAATTATTTATTTGGCTTATACATACATATGACAATTTGTGTTCTAGCTCATAACCAGGAACTGCATGAACAGACAGCAGAGGTAAATGAACAATTGTGTTTTTATCTGTTTACAAAATGCACAAGGCCATTTTTTGTAATAATAACAATAATAATATGTAATTTTCAGAACCTCCACTGCTCAGACAACCTCAACTTTGCAACTGTGACATTTCATCCAAAAAACAGAGAACTGCTATAAATAGCCAAAAATACATAAATAAGGCAGTGGATCCTAAACAATAGGTCACAATCAAATGGCTGAGCTAAGATATTATTTGCATTAATAAGATTAAATCTGTTTTAGTGCAAATTTTTTACTTTGAAATTATACCGTTAGCTTCTTCAGCATCAGATGTGTTGTTTGATTTCAGTCTTGAGCATTTGTTGAAAAGGGAACTGTTTGTTCTGTAAATCTGTTTTTATATAACTTGCACTTTTTTGGCAGAGAAACATTTACCTTGAACCCAGTCTTTTATGTTTCCTAGTCTCTGCACTATAACTGTGTATGTACTGTATGTATGTTCTGTATGAATAAATATTATTGTACACACATACTTTACACTATATTTTATACTGTATATATTTGTAATTATTGATGCAATTATACAAACATAACACATTTATGGAAACAAATATTTTTATACAATATACTGTAATTTTCTTTTATTTCCATGATGACAGCCGTACTCAGCAGATCTTGGCCAATCATTTTTGATGCAGTTCTAACTTGCTTTTGTCATCACTGTGATCAAATTTACATGATATATAAATAAAAGGAGGAGCCAGAACAGTGTAAAACAGTGAAAGCCTGGGTCTAGTCAAATAAAATGGGAATATACTTATGTGTAATTGTGTTTATGTTTAAACCGCGTAACTGCGGCGACCAACATCATGATGTGTCACATGATTCTGTTCCATTTTATTTTACACATTCTGATCCACTGAGGGTCATTCTGTTGGAGACATTCGTCAAAGACACACACACTTTAAAAAGAGCCTGATTCAAAGATCAACAAACTTTGAAAACAAGATGATTTCACGTTTGGAAACTCTGGAAAAGGCCCACCCTTTTGCTGTTGAAGAAGTGGAGGAACAGGTACAAAAGGAGCTGAGCTTGTGCAAAATGTAGAATTATTTTGAGGTTTTCATTTTGTTGAGAAGTAAACATTTTTTTTTGAAAATGTAATGTTTTAGTTGGATTTTGTAGAATCCAGAAGAAAATGAGATGTAGGTTTTGTGGAAATGCTTGTGTTGCTGCTTTCCATAAACTTTTTATACATTTCTAAAATTCAGCAGAGGAACAGAATAGTCTGTTCTCATGTAAACGTACTGTCTCCGGGCTTTTTAACAATTTATAAAAACTAATTTCTGGACAGTTTGTAGCAGTATTTCTTTCCTTTTGCCCTTTGCTGTACATGAAAAACTACTAATTTACTTAAACTCAAAAACACATCTTTTTATCAAAATTTGTTGAGATTAACTGTTGTCATAAATAATTTCTATGTGATATTCATTTTCCTCTGTTTGTCTTTCATCAGGTTGAGATCATCTCCAGGATTAAGATGACTCCAGCCAGACCATCCTGGAGTCCAGACCGGGCCGAGTCCACAAGCTCTGAGTTGGATTTACCGATTTTACCCTCGGTTTATGTCGACGAGCTGCTGGAGGAGACACAGGGATCCCAAACTAAGTTCAGCTGGAAGAAACTGTTTGGAATAGGCCGAAAGAAAGAGCCGGCAAAAGCTGACATTGATCAGAGGAAGATCACTGGCGTCATTCAGGAGACGCAGTTTGTGTCTCAGAGCGCTGACCTCACCGACGATGAGGCTTCTCCTCTCCCAGAGATCATTATGGAACAGGGCAAGAAAACAACAGCCCACCCTTTTTCCTGTGGAGATGCCGCCGAGACAGAGGAACAGGTACGAGAGGAGTTGAGTTTGTGCAAAATATATCATTAAATTGTGTTTCCATTTTGTTGAGAAGTAAAAAACTTACAGTACAATTGTAATGCTTTAGTTGGATTATGTAGAATCCAGAAGAAAATTTTTCTGGAAATGTTTATGTTGACACTTTCCATCAACTTTGAGATTGTGTGAACTTTACTGTTGTCATAAATCATTTCCAATGTGATATTCATATTTATCTCTTTGTCTTACATTCAGGTTAAGATGATCTCTTCAAAAATGGAGTCTGAGTGTGAGATCAGCTCGAGGATTGAGGTGACTCCAGCCGGACCATCCTCGACTTCAGACCGGGCCGAGTCCTTAAGCTCCGACTTGGATTTACCGATTTTACCCTCGGTTTATGTCGACGAGCTGCTGGAGGAGACACAGGGATCCCAAACTGAAGTGGAACAACCGAGTTGTTTCACTAAGTTTAGCTGGAAGAAACTGTTCCGCAAAAGCCGAGAGGAGAAAGAGCCGGGAAACAAGAAGGCTTCTGTGTGGAAGCGCTTCAGACTGGGCAAAAACAAAGTCCAAGACGGAGACATGATGACAACAGAATCTCCAAAAACACTGAAGCGCATTCCTACTTTTGAGTTCGACTTTGATCACAGAAGAATCATTGGCATAAGTAAGGAGACAGAGTTTCTGTCCCAGCGCGCCGACCTCACTGACGATGACGACGAGGAAGCTTCGGTTCTTCCCAAGATTTCTGTGAAAGTGCTTTTGGAGGAGGCTGAGACCGCGGTGGAAGAGGCTTGCACCGGTGATGCCAGCGAAGAGAAGACCGACAAGTCAGACGGCTACTGGAAGAAGTGGGAGGAACCTCTGCAAAATCTTGGCCTTTTCACTGGACTCATCCTTATTACCTTCGGTGTCGTCGTCATCATGGGACTGGTGGTTCTGCTGCTTTAAACAAGAACAGCCTGAAGCACCACAGTGAGACCAGAGTGCACCACCAACTGAAGGGACTTAATCCAGTCGACTGGTCTGAGATGAATTTATAGGCGTTTAGAGGGGTTTAACCAGAGTTTGACCCAATGAGAGGTTAATGTAGTATCAGTCTGGTTCAGAAGGTGAAGGGTCTGTGTTGGTGTTAATGTTTGGTCTCAGCCACAGATCACTGCACTCCTCACTGACTGAACACACAGACCCCTGCTCTGTTTGAGGTAGGGGTCTAGTCCTTGGGCTGGACCAGTTGTTGATGGAGGGTTTTGCCTGATTTGAAATGTAGATGTTGGATACATTTTGAACCAGACAACACCCTCTGACAGTGACTGGTCCAGCCCCAGGACTAGACCCTACCACAAACAGAGCAGGGGTCTGTGTGTTCAGTCAGGAGTGCAGTGATCTGTGGCTGAGACCAAACAGCTCCTTCACAAGACGATGTATCAGCCCAGAAGAGCCCATCCTGAATCAACTCCAGAGAAGGTAAGTTCTCCCTCATTGACACCAACGCAGACCCTGCTGAACCAGACTGATCCTAGGTCAGCCTCTCATTGGGTCAAACTCTGGTGGAACCCCTCCCTCTCAGGGATATAAACTCATCTCAGACCAATCGACTGTAGAACTGAAGTCTGTTTCCAAACTATGCATTGTCTAAAACTGCAAATAAAATAAAGCTTTAACCTTGTGTTTTTGGAAATGTTTGCAGAAATTTAAGATTATGAGACAACAAGCATCTAACATAAGCTGTGTTTTCATTAAATTTGAAGTGAATATAAAGAAAAATATCTTTTTTTAATTCTGACAGCAGAAGAAAGTATAATATACAGTAATATACCTGTTAATATTAGCCTTCAGGGCATTAAGCCGTTATGTTCTTCTAAATTAATGATGTATTGAATACGTCTTCCCTCGTCTGCACCTCCGCACAGCCGGCGGACTCTACGGGCTGCAGACTGCTCGCTACGGCTTCGGCGACCACAGTAAGCTCTCTCTCTCTCATTCCACGTGGCCGGGGAACCGAACTCGTTCCTCAGCCCTTCCCCGTGCTATAGAGACGGTGTGTGGGTTTTCGGCCTGAAGGAGAGACCTGAACGCTGTAGTGACTCTTGCTGCTCTGATCCCTGTCTACTATTGTGGCAATAAAGGTTATTACCAACTGTACCCATTCTCCTGTGTACTGCTTTTGGGTCCAAACCACCCACGTTACAGATATCAACCAGAATGTGAACAGATTAAATATGTTTTTCTTTATCTTTTCTGATGTATGTAACATTTATTAACACAATTTACTTTACTGACTTTAACTGCTGCCTGAGAGTGTTTTAAAATGATCTTAAATGAGAACCCTAAATAAACTTAAGGATTTTATGGTCAGGCCACAATTAGGAAGTCATGTGAAAAATAAGGCTGTGCATTGTTCATTTTTAATTGACTGCAAACTGTGACAGCACATGTGGAAAGTAAGGTGAAAAAGTGTGTATTGTAATATATTGTACATTAGGATAGCATTTCTGCAATGCACAAAAACAAATGCTTGTTATTCTATGTTGTGTAAAATGTCTGATGAAAGAGAAGATGAAAGTGGAAGTGGCAGGAGTCTGGTCTTCAACACACATTGGTCAGGTTTGTCTGGATCACCTCCTTCAGGAAACAATACACAAAGTCAGTGAAATACAATGTGAAATACAATTCAACTATACTGATTGGTTTATTTTAAGAATGTAATATTAATATAGATTCAAATCAATCTTTTCTTAAATTATAGGATTACTGTATTGCAATATAAAGCGTAAGTTGTTTTTTTTTGCCTTAAAATAGTAATAATATGATTTAATGCATGAGGGAGTAAAGCATTGCAGTACTGCATCATAAACCTCAATTTTGTCTAATTACAAAATATTGTATTATGTTTAGAACAAATAAACATAGTCTTAAGAGCATAATTCCAGTCATATAAAACTAGTCTAATCACAGTAATGTTCTGGCTTTACATCAACTACTTACATTTTTGAAAATGATAACCACATTTTAATGTCTTAATAAACAATTAAAATAATGCCACATTTTTTTATATGAGATTCGCCTTCCCAAATCTAACATAAACATAGAAATATTCCTTAGAATTCAAAATATATCGGACTTTTCCATCTCATTTTGCGACTGGTTTTAACAGCTTTGATAACTCTGGTAATAGCCTTAAGGACTGTTAGCATATCTGCTAAAATAAATTGCTAATAAAGAAAAGCAAATGTACACTTTGAATGTTACTCACCAAAAAGACTGGAGCCAAGCTTCTTGGACGGTCTGTTAATGAAGGGCACATAATACTACAGAAAAATAACTCAGTAGTTTTATGCAAAACTTCTCTGAAGAGTAAAATGACACAGCTAACACCTAGCAGCTAGCGTTAGCACCGTACAGGCTAGCGGCCACCATGGCCCACGCAAAATGACACCCTGTCAATCAAAGTAGCCACTCCCTTAATTATGCATAACTCTAAAGTTAAACTGAGGGCAAACCAAAGAATTAAAAAAATTCACTCCCCCAGAGTTGTCACGTAACAAGAACTCAGCTCTAGAGACCAGATCCATCTTTTGCACCAGGCTGTAAAGGGTTTTTACACTTGTAAAGTTGCAATTGGATTTTACAATATAATTCTTCTTTTGGAGCCTGCCCTCTGGTGGATGGAGGTATATCGCTGTATGGTGGCGTCCTTACGTTGAGGACTATTTATGAGGGAGTGTCTGAGCCGCTTGATTTGGACACAGCCAATTAAAATGTTTACTGTGTCCACAGTATTTCTCCGAATGCTACTCCTTATCCTCAGGACAGTAACTCCTACATAAACCGCTCAGTCGATAATAGCCCACGCTGTTATAACAACCGCTCCTTCCTTGTTAATCCCGCCACACTAGACGCTCCTGTCATTCACTATCACGGCCCACCCTTAAAAAGCATGAACAAACTCATACATCCAGAGCTGAAGTCAATGCAAAGAGTCTAAATACTGGCAGAGCTGACTGGGTTTATGTATTAAAAAATACAGTTTTACATGGTATTCACTTGCAAACGTTATACAGCCGAATCAACAGGAGACACATCCAGTCTTAATCAATGCAGAGTAAGCTGGAGTTTAACTTGATATGTACAGTGGGTGGATTTAGTGCAGTGGACCGGGTTCGAGTCTCAACAAGGGTGACTTTTTTCCTGAATGTATCCAGGGAAATCGTTGCTGGGAACTTGAAACATGATACTTCTGTCTTATTCATTTAATAAATTTTTTGTATATGAATGTATCATTTTGAAAAAGTAAGCAATTATAGTATATTTAATAAGTATAGTATAGTTAATGGGGTGCACGGTAGCAGAGTGGTTAGCGCTCCTGCTTCACAGCAAGAAGGTCGTGAGTTCGAATCTTGGCCGACCCAAAACAGCTGATTGGCTGATTGTAGCCAACTCAAAACATCATTGGCTTACTCTGGTCTTTCTGTGAGGAGTCTGCATGTCACCGTGGGTTCTCTCCGGGATCTCCGGCTTCCTCCCACTGTCCAAAGACATGCATGTTTAGGTGAATTGGTGACTCTAAAGTGCCCCTAGTGGCTGAATGTGAGAGTGAATGGTTGTCTGTCAATGTCTGCCTCTAAGTGTCAGCCCTGCGACGAACTGGCCACTGTCCAGGGTGTACCCCACCTAGGGCCCAAAGCTGCTGGGATAGGCTCCAGCCACCCACGACCCCACAAGTGGGATAAGCAGTTGAAAATGAATGAATGAATAGTATAGTTAATTTCAAAATGGAAAGAACAACAAAACATGTTTTTAGTATTCTTAACTAGGCTTTTTTTAATATAGATCCTGATCCTAATCCATATGGATCAGCTGGTATCAGATACCAATCCAACTTGTATTTGAATATTTATCATATAAATGAGTGTGTACAACAGTTAATAACAACAACTCTCCCTGATTCAGCTGGCCCTGGTCTGCTCGTGACTGCACTCTCTGCGCTGCTGCTGTCTCTGAGCAACAATTGAATAGTTTATAACAAAATCCAAATAAATAAATCTCCACATCGCTGATTGGATAAATAGAACAAGAACGAGTGCAGAGCGGAGCGGGTGGGAAAAGGTTCATTGTCTCTGAGTCTTAAACCGCGAGTCCAAGTCATGAGTCTTTGGAGCACAAGTCCTAGTCAAGTCGCAAGTCTCTCTGTAGCGACTTAAGTTTCAGTTACAGTTCTTGATAAATAGACACATTGAGGAAAAACTTTCCGGTGACCACAGTGCTATACAGTCTGTGTGTTCATGCAGTCATTTGATCAGTTTGTTCTCAGATTCACACAAAATGAGGAACATCACTTCAGTTACAGCTTTGCTTCTCTTCATGCTTTGTAAGTTGGGATTTTTGTCTGATAATTTCTCATTTAAATATTGAATACGAAGAAGAATTTGAAGAAATTGCATTTTTCTTTTTCTCAGGTTCACTCTGTATCTTAAGCTCTGAGTCGTCAACGGTGGAAGTCCAGTCTGGTCAAAGTGTCACATTGTTGTGCTCCAATTATACCAGTTCTCCCACTGTGATAACATGGTTCCGAACTGTGAGGAGAGCCATGCCGAGCTGCATTTCCACTATATTCAAACCTTCTAAACCTGCTACACTCTTTGATGGCTTTAAAGATGGAAAATTTACAGTGACGTCCAACTTGTCTCATATCTTCCTCACAATTGAATCAGTGAACAGTTCTGACTCTGGGCTCTACTTCTGTGGATATAAAATCAGCGATGACCCTATTATCAAAAGTCCTACATATTTAGATGTTCAAGAAGGTATGTTTTTAATTTGATTTCTGCCATGTAATTACAAGTAAAATGTCAAATGTTTGCATGTGTTTGTAGAATTGTTTGATAGAGAAGTCTTAGTACCGATCCTGGGTAGTCTTGTTGTCTTCCTCATAACGGTGGTCATTTGTCTGGCTTTGAAGAACAAGAAGCTCCAGAAAGGTATAACATCATTTCTTAAAATGCCTATATTTATTTGGCTTATAATAATAATAGTAAAATGACAATTTGTGTTCTAGCTCATAACCAGGAACTGCATGAACAGACAGCAGAGGTAAATGAACAATGATGTTTTTATCTGTTTACAAAATGCACAAGACCATTTTTATAATAATAATATGTAATTTTCAGAGCCTCCACTGCTCAGACAACCTCAACTATGCAACTGTGACATTTCATCCAAAAAAACAGAGAACTGCTATAAATACCCAAAAATGCACCACTATTTATTCAGCCGTCAGATGAACTGAGGAAGCACCTGGACTGTTGTAAAGAGGAACTGATAACAGAGTAACTTTTGCCAATTGTACTATTAAAAAAAAATAAGGGTAGCATTTTATTTACAGCTTAGTTATAAGATGCTAATAATCTGGTAAAGAAGAGAGGTAATATGATTTTCTGTATTAATAGTTTCAGCCTAGAGGTTGCATGTTTATTACAAGCTATAAATCCTGGTAATTATGTGAAAATGCTGAATATTCTGTATGTTACTATATTTATAGGTTAACTATAGGTTAAGTTCACTCCAGACCTGGTCTCAAGAGTTTTTAATCCTCCAAAGTATTGTGTGAAACCTGAAATTGGTTAAAAGAAAAAAAAAAAAAAAAAAAAAGCATTTAGATATTTTGCTTTTTATCTATGGAATAAGGGAAAAAATGTACAATGCCAATGTTCATGTTTTAATTAACTGTTCTGTGTGTGTCAACGTCTGACTGTACACTGTTTACCATATATTATGCCTTGGTAAAGCTTGAATTTGATCTGTCATCGAGTCTTCCCTGTATGAATATAGTTTAATGATAATATATATTGTTATAGATATATACGCAATCCAGGGCATGTTACAGATCAAGAGAAGATGTGTTGTCAAGATGAGGAGCTTTTGGCTGTGGACATCTGAGATCAGTGAACTGCAGGACGAAACGCAACAAGAGCTTCTTCTTCCCGATTGACATAAGACTGTACAATCAATCAGTTTATGGAAGATGAAGAGACCCTTCCATCTATTTACCTTTTTTATTTCTTGTTTCCTGTCTTCCTACTCTAATGTCAAATAAATGATGGCAAAAATAAATAATGACCTGTGTGTGATCAATGAAAGTAGCCAGATAACATTACAAAACAAATGGATTGGGTCAAGGTCAAGTCTATGTTGGCATGTAATCATAGCTCAAGTGCTCAAAACTTTAGTTGCTGTCCAGGACCCAGACATCAATTCAGTGTTGGCCCAGATGCCCAGGAGCAGAAATTAGGTTAACCTCCCTTATTCTGAGAGATGACATATAATTGTTCATTTGGATCAATTACTAATCCATCTTTATTTTAGGCCAAAGAGGCACATCACCCACTGTCGAAAACTGTAGTGAGGAGGGCATCAAAGTAAAGTAAAATAGCAAGTTTTCATCTAGAATTGTATCATTACTGAAATTATTCAACAAAAAAGTTAAATGTGCCAAACCTTCTCATCTTACAGTTGTATATAATGAAGAAGATGTACAATCATTTGAATCTGCTGCTTTAATAACAAGCCAAAAGCTAAGAAAATTAAAAAATAGCCCATATTAAATAAAAACTAATCTCTTGACTTGTCAGCACTGGTAAATTAAATTGCTGAAAGCACCAAGAATCAAGAAATCACTTAAATAGAACCTGTCTGACAAAGTGAAGTAGGCCATAAGATCTCAAAAAGCAAGACACCATGTTGCGATCCAAAGAAATTCAGGATCAGATGAGAACTGACACATATCAGTCTGGAAAGAGGATTACAAAGCCATTTCTAAAGCTTTGTTTTCTTGATCATCTCCAAGACTTCTGGGAAAAGATTCTGCGGACTGACGAGACAGAAGAAAGAACATTATATCCAGTCAAATATTTTGAAGGTAAGGAGATGGTCTGAGGCTGCTTTAATGCTTCAGGACCTGGACGACTTGCTGTGATCGATGGAACCATGAAAATTACCAAAATAACCCTGAAGGAGAATGTTCTGCTACTCCTAATTTTGTCTGTTTACTTTTGATTTAACGCTGGTGTATTCTTACTTCAGTCGTGTGTTAGATATGGTTTGATCTTGCTTCAATCCTGACGTAGTTCTTGGTTAAGTCTGGGTTTAGTCGGGATCTCAGGAGACAAAATAAACATTTGAAATGATCCTCAGTTTGGTCGAGGACAGATATCATGGTTGGCAGTAAATGTTTGGACTTTAGACGTTGTTATCGACCACACCTCCTCACTTGTCTCAGCTTTGATTTTTACTAGTTTAGTCTTAGCTAAGTCCTAGTTTCCTTTTTTCTTTGTGGATTTAGCCCTGATTTAGTCCTAGTCGAGACTCCAGCCTTGGACCCTGCTGCTCGGACTGCCTCCATTGGACCAACGTGAGTTTGCACTGTTTCTATTTAAAGATGCATTACCCAAAATCTTCTTTTGTCCTAGACACCAATCCCACACCTTACTTACGAACAAGAACAGGGCAATTGTTCCTGGTTTAATTTGATTAACAATGGTAAAACTTAATACAACTTCATGGTACTTCATGCCAAGCTGTCTGCCCTCCTTTTGTTCATCGGGTGAGAGATGTTATAATGTACCAACAAATAAGAGAAGTTAGCCTTTACAGAAGCGTGAAGCCAAAGTATGCTGTTGTAACCTGATGTAACCAAAATCATGTTTGTGCACAGTTGTGTCTATGTGACTTGTACACTGCAGCATTTCTGTTTGTTGTTTTTTACCCAAACTTTTTAATTAATGTGCATCTTTCTGGCTGTACTCGAAACCAGTTGTAAGTGTGTGTCCATTAAGCATTGGGTGTGCCTAAAGGTGCTGCTCAGATCTTCTTTAACCATTACACTCAGTGACATGGTGTTGGTGGTCTGCACACTGACACTGGCTTCATATTTCATTTCACTATACATTACTCTCACAAGTCCGGTACATATTTTATACACTATTTTGTTTTGTGAAAAGCAGCTCATTTGTAACAGCATGACCCACCGACCAATGCCGAACTGGAACCTGGGATGTTCACATAAACACATAAAGTTCACATAAAGAGAATGTTCTATTAGATGAGCTAAAGAGGTGAACAGTCTGCCTCTGTAAATATGGAATTTCATCTATATTTGACCATGTAAATTAGTTGGAACCATGCAGAAACTACATTTATAACAAAGAACAGATGGTTCATTTTCATTTTCCTCTTGAAGTCCTATTGAAAGGGGTTGTTTTGTAAAAATGTTCCTGTATTTCCACTGTTTGACCTGAAGTTACCAATGGATGTATGAGTTTGTACATGCACTGTTGATTTTATTGACAGGTGTAAAGAATTCATGCCAAAGAATAAAAGGACATGTTTCTGATTGAACAGGGATACAGCTCCAGACCAGCCTTAGGTCAAAGATTGACAAAAGTTTAGAGACCTACATATGCACTGCTAAAGGAGTGCTGTTGACACAAGGATAAAACAACAATGCTACCAGCCAGGCACCTTGAACTTAGACTTTAAATGTTAAATCCATTTTGATTGGCATATGCAATTGGAAAAATGTACTATGGTCATGATGACAACAGATGCAAAAGGTCAAATCTGGACATGAACCACTAATTCAAATAGTTATTTATCAATTTATTTGTCTTTTTATATGCTGCTCATTCAATTGTGACTTGAGGTGAGTTTGACCCTGTTACTATAAACCCATAATCTGCAGCAGCACTGTTCAATAAAACTAAACTTTGATCGCAATAAAAGGGAGATTACAAATTCAATTTGTTTATATAGGTCAAATCAAAGTTGTTTCTGGCTGAGCAGATACAGTTAAATCCTGAAAGATGGGAAGCACAAAGACTCCCAGAATTAGCTCAAAGAAGGACAGCAAACAGCAAATCTCTTCATTGACATCAGTTAAAAATGTGTCAGATTTATTACACCGCTGCTTAGCCCACTTCCACATATTTACTATTACACAGTGGGAAACTTTCAGAGATATATCCACACCCCATCAAGCTGTGTTTCCATTTTAGTGCTTCCTTTGAAAAGAAAAAAAAAGCCTGTTCCTCTTTTCCTGTCCTTTTGACTGTCTGTACTTTGTGTTTTCAGCTTGTCTCACAGAATGGCCTCTCCATCAGAAGAGGACCAGTGCTGTCCGGGCTGTCACGACATCTACACAGATCCTGTTGTTCTGAGCTGCAGCCACAGCTTCTGCAAAAGCTGTCTGGAGAACTGGTGGACAACTAAAAAGGAAAGAGAGTGTCCACTGTGTAAGAGAAGAATTTCAAAAGACTTGAGGAAGGCACCGTTTCTGCAGCCGAGCGACCAGGGAGCATTGGAGATTGTGTGCAGGCTTCACTCTGAGGAGCTGAAGCTGTTCTGTGTGGAACATCAGCAGCCAGTCTGTCTCGTCTGCAGAGACTCAGAAAAACACATTGGACATAAATTCAGACCCATCAACGAAGCTGCTCCAGTTTTCAAAAAACAACTTGACAAAAGCCTGCAGCCCTTAAAGGACAAGCTCCAGGTTTTGAATGAAAGGAAAGAGCAGTTTTCTGCAGCAGAGGTTCACGTAGAAGCCCAGGCCCGACTCACAGAGAGACAGATCCACCAGCAGTTTAGGAACTTTCACCATTTTCTAGAAGAGGAAGAGCAGGCCCGACTCAAGGCTGTGAGGGAGGAGGAGGAGCAGAAGAGGAAGAGCCTGACGGACAAGGTGACAGCTGTGAGCAAAGAGATAGAAGCTCTGTCAGAGATCATCGCAGCCACAGAGGAGCAGCTGAGAGACACAAACATCTCCTTCCTGCTACAGTATAAGGCTGCAGCGGAGAGAGTGGAGCACTGCCCCCTGCAGGAGGAGCCACAGTTAGGCCCAGGAGCTCTGATAGACCAGGCCAAACATCTGGGCAACCTGGCCTTCAACATCTGGACCAACCTGGATGAGCTGGTCCAGTTCTACCCTGTCATTCTGGATCCAAACACATCTCATCCAGAACTTTTTTTGTCTAAAGATCTGACCAGTGTGACATTTGGAGAGGGACAGAGCCTTCCAGGAAATCCAGAGAGATTTGATTTTTACCGCTGGGTCCTGGGATCTGAAGGAGTGACGTCAGGGAGTCACAGCTGGGAAGTGGAGGTTTCAGGTGATGGATGGACTGTAGGAGTAATAGATGAGTCAGTTCAGAGGAAGGGACCTGTAAATACTGGAGTTTGGAAAATATTTCTCTATCATGGCAAATACTTCGCTTACTCTCCACCAGAGATGATTAAACCCCTGTCTGTGAAGAAGAGGCTGCGGAGTGTCAGAGTGAAGCTGGACTTTGACAGAGGAACCCTGTCATTTTACAACACGAACACAAACACATACTTACACACCTTCACACACACTTTCACTCAGAGCCTATTTCCATATTTTGAGACTTTCAGTAATGTCCCACTGAAGATTTTACCAATTCAGTTCAATTCACTTGTGTTTGCATAGTTCAATATGGCAATGACAGTTGTCTGAAAGAGCTTTACAGACAACACCCTGTGTGCTTAGACCAGACCTGGGCATTTTAAGGCCCAGGGGCCACATCAGGCCCTCAAGCCACCCCTGTCAGGCCCTCAGGAGGCTTGTGTCACAATTAATTGCCAAATAGTGTCAACAATAATATAACACTTACTCACCTTTTTTCAAACAACCAGGTTTCAATTAAAAAAACCTTGTGACTTTTCTATATGCTGGAAAGTTCATAACTGTGACACTCTATACTGGGCATAAAGGCTCAGACATTGGCAGCTCCTGACCTCTGACCCACAGCAGGGAACAGTTCATGCTCAGCACCAAGCACAGAGAGCTTTCGAAGGCTCACGCAGGACCAACCTCGGCTACAGTTTGGGAACCACACTCCGATTCCCTGTTCCTCCTGGTCTCTGACCTCTGGCCTCTGGCCTTGGCTTAATCAGTAAAAGTGCACAAATATATTATGTTTTATGTTTTTCTACTTTTTGGAAATTCACAAACTGGTACATTTTCTGAATTATTCCAGTAAAAATCATATCCCACCTTCAATAATAAAGGTTTATTGTTTTAAAATATTCTTCTGTTATTTATAGTTGATTCAATCTGCATATACAAATGACATCTGTTTATTAATCATGATCAATAAACAGCCCCATTTCTCACAGTTTATGCTTCAGTGTGATTACAATGGAACCCAAAAATTTGGTTTGTTCTAGACAAATGACATTTTGTACACATCCAGCTTGAGACCATGCACAGAAAAGTCCATGGGGTACCACACCCTAACTCCAACAGGAAAGAGGTCATTTTGGAAAGAGACCATGTTGGTCGTTTATCTGTGATTTCCACTCCTTGTACTTTAAGAAGCTCTTCCAGGAGCTGTAACCTCAGCAATCATAAACTCAGCCCACATTAGCTGCACAAATAGCTTATTGAAAGTGAATTATTTTGATATCCTGAACTATGTCGGTGTGGCACTGCTGCAAATATTGATGACTTGCCAAAAAAAGAAGTACCTTAAATAAACATTGCCTAATTTCCCTGCAACTTTTTAGTGCTCATGAGATTGAGAAAATTATTGTAATTCTTTGACATTAAAAATAATTGGTGTGTACCATCGCGATGATTGTGAAACAAAACTGCAAATATTTTTGATAACTTAAACAGAGTGGGTGTGGCACTGCTTCAAACTAAAAATTCATGAGTGTGATAACGCTTGAGCTAAACACAGTTTAATAATGATGTCCTTTTCTGGTATTTTAACACGCTCCTCAAAGAGCATAAACCCCACAATCTTCAAACTCGGGCTACATCAACAGTACACTACAGTAACACTTTTAGACAGCTTTTAGTTCACCTGCCCAATTTCTGAATGACTCTGCCTTTCTAAAATGTCCTTCTATACTCAGTGTTAAACCTAATTAGTTTCCAAATGCTCCTCCAGCTATTTTTTTTAGTACCACTTATATTTACATCCTGGAAAACTCCTCATTTACAGCAGCTGATATGTTGTTTATGTTCTGTTGAGAACTTTTTTGGAATTGGGTATGTTGGTCAAATCAATATTTAGAACTGATTTTAGTATTCAACCTTTTGTAAAGAAATCAGATCTTTGACACAAACGCTGTGAGTGGGCAGGTCCTACATACCTCCTCTCAGTTGTGGTCACAGAAGCAGTGTGGTTTAATGCTTTCATGAGAAAGGGAGGAAACAAGAGATGTGTTTGTCACATAAGTGGTCTGTAACTTGGTAATAGAAGCAGAGTTCCTGTTTCATCATGACAGTCTGTCAGGTTTTAACGCTGTTTCTCGGTGAGTTTACCCTTCCTCATTACCAACTGATGGGTTTTTCTGTTGTAAATCATTCATTGTCGACTTTCTGGGTTATTTGGTTTGATTTTGTTAAAATAGGGTCTGGAAATGACAGTTTCTTGTGTGTCGTGTTGAAAAGGGTTGGTGAGAGTGTGATTGTAGAATTAAGTGTAAAGCTGTGTTGTAAAAATAACATGAACCAATAGGGGATTTGTTTAACAGTCTTCTACCAGTCTATACTCTTACAAAATTGTATTAAGTTTTGGTCCACCCTAGATAATTTAATGTCATTTCATATATTTCATTTTGTTACTTTTTGACTTTGAAATGATCAGAAAATCTGAGGCCGGATGGTGATTAAACCCACACTTTCCATTAGTGCTACCCACTAACAGCAGTATTTATAGTGGGTATACTTATGTGCACAGAGACACACAAATATACTCAATAATACACATAAGGATAACTTTAGTTTGCTAGATTGTAAAGTCTGGCTGTAGAAAAAAAAAACAGTTTATACATACACAATGAATGGGTGTATTTGTTGAACTGCATTAACTCCTGGTGTATTTGTTAAATAGTGTTAACTCTGGGTGTATTTGATGAACAGTGTTAACTCTGGGTGTATTTGATGAATCAGAATTCCTTTATTTATCCCCAAGAGTAAATTCTTTTTTAGTTACAGACAGGACTAAAAGATAAAAAGATAGAAATATAATAAATAAATATCAAAATACAGTACCCAAGAATCTAACAACACCTCAGTAAAAGTAAACAAGCAATCAAAATATTATAAAGAAATAAAGAAAAGCAATCTCTTTAAAAAATGCAATAAAGAAAAATAAAATATTTACATATATATATATATATATATATATATATATATATATATATATATATATATATAGAGAGAGAGAGAGAGAGAGAGAGAGAGAGAGAGAGAGACGTCCAATGTCTGTGTGTACGTTACAGTACAGAGTTCAGTAGTTTTATGGCGACAGGCAGGAATGATTTCAATTCAATTCAGTTTTATTTGTATAGCCCAGTTTCACAATTCACAATTGCCTCAAAGGGCTTCACAAAAATAGAAGACAGAGAGACATTTCCTGTCTCTTTGTGGTGCAGCCTGGCAGTAAGTATCTGTTACTGAACGAGCTTCTGTAGCTGATCAGCACATTGTGGAGAGGGTGAGAGTCCAGTATAGTTCCTATTTTGGACAAAACCCTCCTCTTCTACAACATGGCTGACCTTCTTGATGATTCTATTTAGTCTGTGAGTGTCCCTCACCTTCACAGCATACATGATGGCCACCACAGACTCTTAGAGCATCCTCAGCATCTTCCTGCAGTGTTAACTCTGAACTGTGTCAACTCTGGGTGTATTTGTTGACTAGTGTTAACTCACGATTTATTTGTTACAGTGCTGTGGAATGGAAGACCTGGCCTCACCAGAGCAGAGATTCCAGTTTATTCAGTGGCTGAAGGAGGAAACATCACAGTCAAATGTCTGTTTTATTTTTCTGGAAACAAAAAGATCTTCTGTAAAAATGATTGTCACAAAACAGAGGACATTTTGGTTGAGACCCCAGGCTACAAAAGGCAAAATGACAGATACTCCATTAATTTTGAGCAAAGTTTTTTAAAACGTGAAGTGTCTGTGAGCATTACAAATGTGAGCAGCTCTGACTCTGGACGATACAGGTGTGTTTTGGAAACTTGGAGAAAAGAGAAAAAGACAATAAATCTCTTTGTGGATTTTATCATTGATGTCACCAATGGTAAGTTTACAATTTTAAAGTTTATGTAAAATTAAATGATTGTGCAATGAAGAAAATGTTTTTAAAATACTGATGCTTTATAATGTCAGATTTATTTAGTCCAGGTTCTTTTTCCAGCTGCAACCTCTTTAAATCCAGCTTTTACTCTCAAACCTGCTGTCACGTCACTGTTCCATAATGTGACGACAACACATCCGAGAGTCGCCTCCTCTCAAACCACCAGTCCGTCTGAATCTCAGCAGCAGAACACGACAACAACACCGTCTGGTATTGTCATAGTCACAGTCAATCTTATCTTATCTTGTCTGACATTTGTTTGTCTTTTTGAACATTTACTTTTTTATTTTGGAGCGTCTCCTACACCCTCACCGGACACACTTCCACATTTTTTCTTCTCTTTTGCGAATGTAGGGCGTGCCATATTTAAAGGCAGTGTGATACCTGCTACCAGTGATGTAGTCAATTCACCAATTTTCATCCAATTCACTTTCTTTTCCTCAGTCTACAAGTTTGAGTTCAGGTCCAAGTCACCCAAAAAAATTTAAGTCGAGTCTGAGTCGAGTCATCATCATCCAAAATGTGAGTCTGAGTCACTCAAGTCCAAGTCGAGTCATTATTACAAGAATTCAAGCCATGAGTCTCAAGTCCAGTCCATCCAGGTTGGGTCTGAGAAAAGTTTCAGGATAAAAACAAAAACAAACAAATAAATCCAACAAAAATAAAACAAAAACACGATGTGACCACTTCAATTTTTTAAAACTTTAGGTTATGCCCAAGTCCGAGACCAGGGCAAGTCGAAGTCATGAGTTCACAAGTTCAAGTCTAAGTCTAAGTCCGAGTCATCAACGCGTTAGTCGTGTCGAGTCCTAGGTCCTTGTCCCTGAGAATTTACAAATCCAAGTTCGAGTCGGAGTCATCATTCTTT
This sequence comes from Rhyacichthys aspro, assembly GCA_036850595.1. Taxonomy (NCBI): domain Eukaryota; kingdom Metazoa; phylum Chordata; class Actinopteri; order Gobiiformes; family Rhyacichthyidae; genus Rhyacichthys; species Rhyacichthys aspro. Next base: position 13,686,753 of record CM072165.1, on the reverse strand, counting down.
TTCTATTCTAACCAAAGAATTGGTCTGGTCCTTTTGGGTTTGAGGTTCACTTTAGATAAATGGTTGTGATTGGTTGGTTTATTTTGAACTCAGTGGAAGTCCCGGTGAGTCTGGGCAAGTGGCTTATTAAATCCACCACACAAGTCTGCACTGATGCAGATGATCTATCCTACTTATTTCTGCTTTTGTTGTGGAAGCAAAATGTTAAAAGTGGACAGGAGGATCACAGAGACTGGAGTCTGTGGAAAAAACATCTGTAAATAAATTTGTGATTTGAACTTCCTTATTCAGCTTCAGCTATTAATTCATGTGGATGTATTTGTGTTTTTTATTCACATTCAACCCATGTCCAGCAGTTACATTGTATATTTATAATCATAGTAGTTATTGTTTTACATGTGTTGATGGGTAGAGATATTGAGTGTATGTTCCTGACAGGGGTGCTGATGTATGTGGCTCTGACTCTGGCTGCTGTTGTCATCCTGGTATCTTCTGTTATACTATGCCGAAAAAAGAGGACAAACAAACCAAAAGGTGAGTCACAAACATCTTTAAATATAATAGTATAAAGAAATCAAGTGACTTTTTTGGTGTGTTGTGGTTTCAAATTTTACAGAACCTCCTGAAGCCTCAGAGAACAATCAAATACTAGAGGTGAATGGCTTCATGACTACTTTGTTCCCAGTATTATATGTATGAGATTTAATATGATTTTTTAAACACTAATGTGGACCCTGATAAAAATAATAAATGTGTTGGGCATAGCCTGAATCCTTGAACCTGACAAGTCCAGTAGTTTATCCTGTGACGTGTTTTTTCCAGACAGAAGACGAGAGGGCAGTCATCTATTCTGAACTGAATTTTGCCAAAAACCACAGTGAGACTGAGCCGATCCATGCAGTGCCTCAGGTCCAAGGTGACACTTCAGCTTCTCTGTACTCCGCTATTGTTTACGGCAGCAAAACTGACTAACTGTGCAAATGATTAAACCAACAATGTTGCTTTTTGGGTTTCATATTTACTCCAGAATAATGCTATTTATGTTTGTAGACTAGATTTATCTGACTACCTTGACTTGTTGACTTGTTGAAGAAGTGCAATCCCACTATTTCTGATGAGCCTCTTCTTGTTGACTTTTAATAGATATCCATCCATCCATCCATCCATCTATCTATCTGAAATACACCAAAAAATAAGAAAACATAAGTGTCTTTTATATTTATAATAAAGTATAAGTAAAATATACTATTTGTATATGATTATTTGATCTTTATTCATCATCATTAAAAAAACAAACCTTACTGTCTTAAAGTCTTATTTATACATTAGAGGTAAACATAACTTTATTTATGTTCAAGCTTATGTTCGAAAAGGTCACAGACAACCAAGTGTACTGCTTTATACTACTTTAGAAACTAGTGACTGTAACTAAAAGAATGACAAGGCACACGATGCACAAATATCATTATTCAAAAAATCATTAATCCCCAAAGGAAAATTCTGTTGTCTCTTCAAGTCTTGTGGTGTCCCGTCCTGCAGTTCTCTGATGTCAGATGTCCACTGGCTGCTCAATGTTGTTCAGAAGCCTAATGCAATTGATGGTCCATCTTGTTGTGTGTCTGTTGCTACACTGCTTCAACCAAAGTCTCCAAACTAATACCTATAGTTTTATTATATATTAACCACAGCATCTCAAGGTAATATGATGTTTTCTCTGGTGAATATTATTGTTTTTATTGTCTGCAGAGTCACCACAAACATTATTGGAGCTGCTCTGGAGCTAGCAGTGAGCAGTGGAGGGTTAGAAGAAACTTTTTTTCTGTTATTTTTGACATTGTCCAATATTAAAAATTTAAATTAATGGAATTAACTCAATTTAATGCACAGCCCTACTCCTAGGTATTTATAGGTGGACATTTTTTCAATGGGAGTGTATCGCGCCTAAAGTCAGCTCTGTATGAGGCTCCTTTTATTCCTCTTCCTGTCCATCTATGATACCAGCCACTATTGCAGTTATAATTAAAATATGTTATAAAGTGAAGAGGAATGGAGCAAGAACAGTACCTTGAGGAGCCCCTGTGCTACTATTGACAGTTCCCCAGCCTAACTGTGGTCTATATGTCCTGTAATAAGTAATCCAAATGATAAAGGATAAGTCCAGACTCAGGTTAAAGAGCTTCTGCAATGGTACACAGAGTTGATTTCTCAGTTTATCATTACATCTAGTTCAGTCACTGACAGAACAGCTAGGGTTTGTACAGTATTAAAGTAGCTTGTGGTCAAAAATGTGTCTCAACTACGCCACCTAGGCTAAAAGACAATTTTACAAGTCTATGCCAGTTCCACTCCCAACCCTATATTGCCTTTTGTATCATATTTGATACATGGATTTCTTAGCCCTTTACATAATCAGTGTGATTTTTTTTTTCACCTGATGTATACAATCAGATACTTGTAATGCAGAGGTCCATCCACCAGGGGTCAGTAAGTCATGCCCCAGAGTAAAACAATTGAGATGTAAAAAAAAAAAAAAAAAAAAGCTGCCTGCACTTTGTGTCCTACGTCCCACATTTTTACAAAATTCAAGATTTTAGGTAAGAAAAACTTTCAAATTGTTACTGATACCTCAAAAGGAATGTAAAACTTACCAATATTTTACGACTTAATTTAGAGTAAAACCATGTTGAAAATATGTGTACCAAATTCTATACTGTAAGGTCATTTATTCCCAAATCTGTCAATTGTCTTGGAATTGCATTTCAAGGCTTATGCATCCAATAAAACAACAAACATTTTTTAATCTTATTTAAGTAAATAAATTAAATGTTTGTCAGGTATATTTAGGGTAAACATTTAGATATTTATGACTTCTGATGTATTTATTTATGCAATGTGCTGATCTTTGATGATTGATTACTAGGTGAATGTAGAATGTAGCTTTAGTGTATTTTCAGATGACGAAACAATTCCGTATTGACGATGTGTTGAAGATGATTTTAGATGGAAATTCAAGTGACATGGAGCAGTTAGGGGAACATGATGATGATGTAGAGCAGACCTGGGCATTTTAAGACCCTCAACCCACCCACCCACCCACCCAATATGTGTTTTTATTGAGAGTAAGTGAGTTCACTGTGTTGACTCAGCCCTCTCCAAGAGTCCCAGGTTCTAATGAGGCCCTTGGAGAAAAATAATTGCCCACCCCTGATGTAGAGGATAAGGATTGGACTCCTTCTATAAAGTATATGGAGGAAAACCCAGCTAGTAGTGATGAGGAGGACATACAAGATGAAAGCAGAGGGAAAAAGGAGTGGGTATCAGTGGAAGAATTAAGAATTTGACCCCCAGTTGTAACGTTTGCTGGATGTGTCGAGGAAGACTCAGAAGACAGGCTCGACTGGACACCATACATGTATTTTAAATATTTTGTGAACAACAAAATGCTACAAGAGATTGAAGAACAAACAAACCTTTACAGTGTGCAGAAAGAAGGAATATCAGTGAACACAACTGCTAGTGAGATTGAGAAAATTCTGGGTATGTGCATGCACATGGAGTTAGTACAGATGCCCAGTGTACGAGCCTATTGGGAGATGGAGACAAAATACTCTGCAGTTTCTGATGTGATGTCTCGAAATCGTTTCTGAAATTGCTGACAATGGTTCACTTTCAGGACAAGCTCAGTGTGTCTGATGATGCAAAGAAAGATAAACTTTGGAAACTCAGGCCATGGTTACCCAACAAAGAAGCAAGCACTGCACACACGTGTACTGTAAGAAGTGTAAGGTCCACCTTTGCCTGAATAAGGACATAAACTGTTTCCAGGGATACCACATTGCAAACTAAGGAGTTGAGATTATAAACATGAATCAAACAAAGTGAAAAGTTCCTCAACCACCATTTCAGTTCCACTGGTGGGTTTGTAATTGCTGAGAGCACCCCTTCAGCAGATAGAGAATGTGTTTGATGTTCTTCTGTTATTGAAAAAAATGTTCTTTGTCAGTTTGAAATTACTTGAGACAAATTGTAAAGACTAATCAAGACTATTATAGGTTAAAAATGTTCACAACAAATAAATAACAAAGACCCGATGTATCAAAAATGATACAAATGAAAATTCATATATGCAAATTGATATCTGATTTTTTTAATTTTTTATTTTGTGTTACAAGGTTCAGTAAACACTCCAGCTTCCAAAAATTACAATTTCCTGTCTATTATTTCATGGTCCGGGCTTTATTATTTATAATTAGCCAAAAGGTTTTATGGCAAAGTCCAAAACAACACGTTTTCTTGAAAAAATTAATCCGACTTTCTTTGTTCTGCCATTAATTAGAAAAAACTATGCACAGTCACTTGCTCCTAATCAGATGTAAGTTATTTGTTCTGCGTTTACAAGGATTATGTATCAACAAAATGCAAATTGAGATCTCTGCAGATCGCTAACTTGTACGTCATGCAATCCAAGGCGTGCGCCATTTAGTTCGGTAAAGTTAGTTTGATATTCACTGAAACACACGTCACTCACAGTTAAGACAAAACACTGCAACCGCAGACTGCAAGATTGTGTGCTGATGGAGTTACATTTAAGTCAAACAATTAGAGAATGTGACTCTTCATACAAAAAGATTCTAGGTTACATCCAACTCTTTCAAACTGATGCACAAGTACACTGAGAGCAGTTTGGGCATCATCGCTCAGCATCTGCAAAAAGATCACCTGTGACACTGTCCGTAGATGCCTATCCCAGGACAAAATAAAGTGTCCAAAGTCTCCTTCACACTTTCAACAAGGAAAGTGAGCTACTTAGACAGAACTTTTTCCATGGAACAAAATCAAACAGTCAAAAAAAAAACTTTTGCTAGGTTGCAAAACACTTCCTCAAACTATGTGTGCTTTGTTTTTAAGGTTACCACCAATACTGTGCAAACCAATCTACAGACGACAATTCCTAATAAAACAAATTTAAAAAATCCCAGCTATGGATCCTGTTTAAAAAACTAGAGGGCAGACCCTCAGCTGACGAGGAGGAAGAGTACAAGATTAATTTGACCACAATCATTGGAGGATGACATTTAGAGTTCTTTTAGGGAGTTTTCTGGGTGATTTCCCTCTCTGGAGTGGTCAGATGTTGGGCAACTTAAAGAGATACACATCTGACAAAGAAAAAGAAAAAGCACAAGAAGCAACAAAAACAAGAGACACAAACTGCCCATAGAGAGGTAGTCTGGACACTAAATGAGAAACTAAAGCCAGGGACTTTTATGAGAAGGATGTACAGCTCTCTACCGGGACACATCTTGAACCATAGCCCCTTAATAAACCCCCAGTCCAATAGATGATTTCTGAGGTCGTTTTTATGGAACTTTTTTATTATTTGTTTTAGAATTGTTATTAAAATAGGCATAGAAAATATAATAGTACAATGCATAATAGCAGAGAATAGCATCTTCATGAGGAGATGGGTCTGAATACATAATTATTATTACTGTGCCTATGTGCAGTAAAGCTCCATTTTTCCTGGCCACCTGGTTTAGATTTAGCATTTATGTACCGCTACATCTATTTCTCTTTTCTTATGCGTAGAGCACCATACACCTGTAGGCTGCTTTTTGTCCTATGCACCCCTTCTCCTGCGCTCTAGACATCCGCCCATATGGCCTCAGAACGTCATATGCTTAAAATTGAACCATTATCATAAAAAGTAAATTCCAAAAAAACTATTTGAGTGAACTCAGGACTTGTGTGTCAAACAACCTCAACACACTTCTTCACAGTATTTATTTTTGAACTTAGATGCATTTCTGGTTTATGGTGTGTGATATTTCAGGAAGCAATTCCCCTTCTTCGAAACACAAAGGAAGACTTTCCATTCAGTGCACATCACATAGGTTTTGCTGTTACAGCCAGATCTGCGACACCTCGATGCATGTGGTTCATCAACCATTTTTGGAAGATGTACAGCCCCATAGTGTCTCAGGGCTTCATTTGGCTGAGGTTTCCACTTTTGACGAGATTCCTCCTTGGGCCTGACTTATCAATGACTCACCAAGGACAAGTTTAAACTCTAGGAACTTCAGCGGTTTCTTGCCCAAAAGCTGACAGTCAGCTTTTTACTCCAGCCATGAATTGCTGATTGCCAGATCAAAGAAGTGGAAAATGACCCACACTGTCCATTTCCGAGTGCGTGAGGCCATCCTGTAGAAACTCAGCATCCTGTCAGCCAAGTCAACACCACCCATGTTCAGGAGGACTTCTTCTGACCACCATCTCCGATGCTCCTCTTCCTCTCCTTTTGATGGCCTGATCTTCTGTAATTTTGCACTCCTTTGGGATTCTGTTTTTCATGATTGTTCCAGTGCCTGCCAGCCCTTTCCCCATCAGGAGGTCCAGGAGTTTGACAATGGTGAAGTACCTGTCAAAGAACAGGTGAGCACCTCTGGGAACCGACTCAGCCAAGTGAAGAACTGCTTGTTCTCCAATTCCCTGTCCTTCAGTGACATTGAAAGTGGTCTTCCCTTGGTACACAACACAATCTAAGACAATCCCACTTGGTGTGGCCAAGACAAACACCTTCAATCCAGTTGGGTGTGGTTTGCCTGGTACATGCTGGCGAATTGGGCAGCGACCAGTAAATGGGAAAAAAAGTCTTCAACTCTTCAGGAGTAGTGTTTAGTGTTGTTCCAGAATCAAGGACTTGACGTTGGTTTGTGCACATAGCCATTTCTTTGAATACAGAGTCATCAATGTACTGTTTGAAATAATGAATCGGGGTCCAATTTTGGCGTGTTGTGGCATCAGTGCTTAGAATAATGGGAACATCATCCAGTTGGGGGTTAAATCTTAAGGAAAGCCATAAAAGAAGAACATTTTCATTTTTCATTGAAAGATTGCACATTTTGTTATAATAAATCATTACAAAACATAACGAGCCTAAATTGTTTTTACAAAATATATGCTGAACTTGACTAAATATGTAAATCTAAATAGTAAAATACAAACATAATACAAAGTAGAGAATACAAAGTCAAGATGTACATTGCAGTCTTGCTCCAGAGCGGACGGCGACTGGACACAAACTCTGACTCTGACTCTTCTTCCTCTGCTTGCCCTGTCTCAATTTCATCCTCCGAGCTCTCTGATTCCTCTGCCTCTCCCTCAAACAATGGATCTTGATCTTCATCATCAGACAACTCAATATCTGAGTTTTCACCAACAATTGGCAATAAGATTCTCTCTGCTTCTGACCTAGAATAATTTCCTTCAAATTTGAAAAAAATAGAAGAAATGACTCCAAATGTCCACTACGGGGGACATTTATCAAACACTCTAATTTTACAGTAAAACATTGTTACTCTGCTACAAAAAATTATTCAAAGTGTTCATTAGAGATTCATAAAAAACATTACAATTCACTTTTGACCCAGAATTTGTTGACTTAACACTTACTTCTCTTCTTTCCATAAAATGTGCTTGTGGTGATGGACACCATTTTCCTTGGAAAGGAAGAAGAAGTTCCCCAAAACTCCACCCCTATAAATTTGGTATCATTCAAAAGTGCTAAACGTCCTCTTTAGAACACACAAGGAGTTGGTAAGGTAGTATGCTGGGGGTTGGATATATTTGAGTAAACAAATGTCCACTAGAGAGGACAAATTTGAACTATGGGTAGTCAAACAGTAATTTAAAAAAAAGTAATTTTCATGAAATAATGCTTAAGACCATACAAACTCCATAAACAGAACCAACAGCTAGAATAAAGATCAACGGGAGCTTATTAAAGACTATTACATTACAAATGGGTTGAAGTCTTCTATTTGCCGTCTTCCTGGAGTCACTCAGCCACCTGATAAAACCCAGTACAAAAGAAACAAGTTAGAGATGGGAGTGTGTAGAGATATGTCCCTGCCTGAACTTATTTAAGAAAGTCAATGAAATATCTTCGAGGCAGTTTGACACAAGACATTAGTCAATTAAAATCAGCAAATTATGACCCATTAATGGCCAAAAAAAATTATCATATCGCAAGATTTTTTAATCGCTTTATTAGCATTGTCTCAAGAGGTAATCAACACATTAATATTCTCCCTCGATTGCTATACTTTATTATACAGTATGTTTTGCAAGGAGGGACTATGTCTCTCGCCTCAGTATTCCCCCAGAGGAGCTGGAAGAAGTGTCTGGGGAGAGGGAAATCTCTGCTCAGACTGCTGCCCCCGCGACCCGGCCCCGGATAAGCGGAAGAAGATGGATGGATGGATGGATGAATGGATGTTTTGCAAGGGAGGTGACAAAGAATAAGGTATAGAACACTGCAGTTATCTAAAGTGAAAGAGGAATTATAAAAAGATTCATTTCTGCATATCAATGGAAGTTAAGCAGGAAACTCTCATAAATCTATATCCGGCATAGACTTTGTTATTATTTAGGCTTCATGACTCATAATACACTGGGGACTGTATTAATCCTTAATCAAAAATTGTGTGAGGAGATTCAAGACATATTTTTTTGTCTTCATCAAATAGGCCATGTTTTAACTGAGCTCTGATTTTATTGTCAGCATCAAAAGCACAAGTCATGTGTGAAAAGACTGTTGGGACGCCACACTTTGCAGCTGAAGCAGCACAGTTGAATCCATTTAGAAGAAAAGGAGGAGACAAGAGATGTGTTAGTTACACATTTGTGGTCTGTTTTTTTAGAGAAGTGGTACACACACTTCCTGGTTTGAAAAACAGAATGCCAAACGTCGCCAAAACGCCAAAACTGGATGAGATGAGAGTCTGTCAGGTTTTTACGCTGTTACTCGGTGAGTATACTCTACATAGTACTGTTATCATGTTATGTTTTGCTATATTTCTGTTCGTCATTGTTTCATTGTGTTTGTTTAGTTTTCATGCTCACATTTACTGATGATAAAAACGCTGGAGCTCCATGTGAATGTGTAACTAAATGTAAACGTGTGTAATTGATATATTCATTTGGTGTATTTGTTGAACGGTGTAAACTCTGTGTGTTTGTTGAACAGTGCTTTGGGATGGAAGACCAGGCCTCACCAGAGCAGAGACTCCAGTCGTTAAAGTGCTTAAAGGAGGAGACATCACAGTCAGCTGTTTCTTTTATTTTTATGGAAACTGGAAGATCTTCTGTAAAAATGACTGTGAAAAAAGAGAAGATATTTTAGTTGAAAGTTTGTTGTACAGACAGCAGAACGGCAGATACAGCATTAAATATGAGGAACGGTATTTTTTTCCCAATATGATGCATGTAACCATCCAACGTGTGAACCAGTCTGACGCTGGACGATATAAGTGTGGTTTGAAAAAATTGACAGAAAGGACATACGAGTTTGTTGAATTTGAAATTAAAGTCACAAATGGTAAGTTTTCCGATTCAGCACAGATTTTTACCCACAGCTGACGTCTGTGACTAAATTTGTGAAGATTATGCTAATTACAAAGAAACATTGTTGTTACATTTAAAATATATCATGTCCAGGTACTTTTTCTCCTTTCCAGCTGCAACCCCATTAGATGGTGTGTTTACTCCCAGACCTGCTGTCACCACGTTCTATCAAGTGATCACAACACGGCAAAGAAGAATCTCCTCCAGTCCATTTGAAGATCAGCAGCAGAACACTTTAGCTCTGACTGGTACTGCCACATTCATCCAAATTCAACTCACTTACCTATTTTAAATATCCTTTAGCGATAGAATTAAAACTGTGGTTGGTGTTTTTGACTGTCACATAATTACATCTTTAAGAAATACATACATCTTTCTGCTAAGAGCCAGTGAATCTGATTGGTCAGTGTGAGAGCTGGGGGTTTATTGGTCAAGGAGGTTAGTTATTGTGTGTGTTCCTGACAGGTTCACCATTGTATGTGGGTCTGACTCTGACTGCTGTTGTGATCCTGTTCTCAACGGCTCTCTTCATATTTTGTCGGAAAAAGAGGCGCAACAAACCAAAAGGTGAATCAAAGCCATCTTAAAATGTGAAATATAAGAAAACTAAATATCTTTATTCTTGTGTAGTGGCATCACTTCCTGCAGAACCTCCTGAGGCCTCAGAGTACGCTCAGATACCAGAGGTGAGTGTCAGTAAATCACAGGCGATGTCCATACTAATGCACTGTAGAATGGGTTTTTCCTAAAACAACAAAATAGTTTAGATGAGCTTCATTAAAAAAGACAAATATACTGCTATTAGTCTGGACATCGTCTTATCTTTGTTGCATTAGATAAAAGTGTGCCAAACAAACAGTGAGTATTTTTCAGTCAAACTGTGTGTATGAGGAGATCCCAGATGAGAACAGTCAGAGCAGACCTCTTCCTGTGGAAATCTCCACAGTTTATGTCTCGGCCACCTTCAGAAACCCCACACAGCAGACTTGTGACATTTACAGTCTGGCCTCAGAGCCCAGCGGACAACTCCAGGTAAGAGATGCCAAGAAGCACAGTTATCACTTTAAACTAGGGATGCACTAAACTGAGATTAGTATCTGAACTAGATTTATTATACAATACACAACAACAATTCTATTCCTATGTGAATATTATGAAGTGAACATTTATACATTCTGATAACTGCCAGCTTTAAAAGAAACAGGAACTAGCTCATTTATGATTACATATCCAACCACGTTTCCTTTGTTTTCAGGAACTTCTTGGTTATCATCAAGGGTAAAAAAAACAAAAATTAGTGTTATTCAGGCTCCCTTAGACTTTTAAACCTTAATCTACTTTTACATGCATTCTTCTGGTTCTTCTGCTTCAAACGCAAAAGTACACTGGCTTCTGATTGGTTCAAACTGTTTATTTATTCAAAAAACATGCACAAGAGTCTCCAGTTAGTAGCATGAGCAATCACTGGCTCAGATCTGGAGAGGTTCCTGGGTGCTCGACGAGTGGGTGCCTGATGCGCCACTGCGGTTAAATGCAGACAATGAATTTCCCCATTTTCACTGTGAATAAGCCACTGGTGCTGTTAAAAAGCACTGCAAACCCTTTACTTACCATCTTCTCTTTAACACTCTCAGACTGATCCACTTTAAGGAATTTAGATTCAACAATTGCGTGTCTTTGGACAGTGTGAGGCTGCAGACCACATACAGAAAGGGCGATAATGGCATACAACGTGCAACCTTATAGCTGTAAGGCTATTAAACTGCCCTACTGCTATTATTTGGACAATTTAACACAAGCAAAACCTACTTGCAATGAGCTCATGAATTAGTAAGAACTTGTTTGACTAATTTTTAGTCATTTTTCTTAAGCAGATGCTCTTTAAGTTATAAATAACTGAATAGGGAAAGTCTGTATTTTTCCAATAGTAGCTTTTTCCCAGAGATAGATATTTCTATTTTACATGGGTAGTGACTGTGCATGAGTTAAAGGTGACAAATTCACTTGGCATAGGTAGAATTGGCTCAGAACAAACGCTCTCCTATTAAAACAAAATGACTAAATAATGAGCTTGTGTGTGATGTGAGAATATATTCCTATTCTGGACAATAAAAAAAGAAGGAAAAATGACAAAAGTAAAGGAAATACATTATCGTATCTTAATGGCTTGAGATTAGAAAAGGTCTTCAGCTTTATGGTCATGCTCAGATAGATATATTTGTCTCATAAGCTGCTTGTGTCATTCTATCTTCACCGTTAAAGCTGTTAAAACTTGGTGTAGTACAGCAACAGATCTGCACTGGACAAAAAGAACCCGTACAATGACAATAAGCAGTCTTATCCAATCTCTAAACATCAGAGTAGTGCAGAACTTTAAACTCTGACCTGTTTGTTCTCTTTGTCCAGACAGAAGAAGCTTCGAGCAACATCACATATTCTGAATTGGATTTTTCTAAAATCCACAGCGCCTCCAGAGGTCAGACCAAGTCAGTCCCTCAGGTCCAGAGTGACACTTTAGGTCCTCTGTACTCCACCGTTGCTTTTTCACAGCGCTGACTATCATATTAAACCTGTTAAACTATACAAAAGGCTAAACTGGAACTACAGCTTTGGATTTCATATTTATTTCAGAAACATGCTGTTAAAGTTTTTTATGACTGGTATGTTATTAAAGAATAAAAAAGACATTTTCAGAGAAATGGAAATTGTATTTGTAAATAAATTTCTATTTACTATTTTAATCCTTTGTTTACATGAGGGGGGTGATTTTGTATGTGCGTCTCAACCAATCACAGCTCACAGAAAAAAAGAAATACAGCAAAACTGTGACCCAACAAGAGTTCTTTTAAAAAACAGTCTTAACCTGGAATTGATTATCGGTGATAAGCCCTAAAAGAGAAGATGGACAGCACTTTCAAACTCTGGGAGTAAAGAAAGGAACTTTTCATAGGGACAGAGTCATCGAAGGTAAAGAGCTAAAGGTGTAAACTGTTACAAAATTTTCTGCTCAAGGGACACAAATTCATGCTTTCTCCCTCTCCTAAACTCAAAACTTCAACATTTGTGAAGTCCACTTGAGTTTGTTTGGTCTTTTTCCATTTTCATTTGGGTTTTCTTTCACAGGTAGATCTCAGTTTTTGCTGAACATAATGAAGTTTTTGACTTTTTTTCTACGGCCTACACTTCTAATTCACCCAGTGGTAAAAAGGCATAAGTAACAAGTTTTGGTCCAAAGGAATCAAATACTGAGTGAGGACAACTCTTTGTTTGTTTCTCTACCTGTAAATCTGGATTTACAAGTTCAAGCCAGGAAGAAAGGGTTTTTAAATATGTCCTGGATGACTGAGAACCTCCAGAGTAATTTCAAGTAAGCGGGCAAAAAAAGTTTGAAATAATAATAATACAATGCACTGCCATAAAAAGTGATTAATATTACAGTCCTTATTAAGTGCAAGCTTTCTGACAATTGTTTGGTTAGAGTTTGGTTGTCAGCTTAAACTTTAATTCCACTTTTCAGGCACCAAGTTTAATAATGAGAGAAGTGAGTTTTAGCCATAATTTGTACCTTTACACCATGGGTGACGACAGTTGCTCCGTGAATAATTATGGGCTGTGTCATTTAAATTTACAGCATTTTCAGTTGTTATTTATAAATATATTGAAAAGTTGGTTTAAAAATTCTTGCTCCATTCATTTAACCCTCATGGCGCCTTGGGGGACCAAACACGTGTACATTCTGCTTATTTTATATTTTTGATTCTCAACATATTGGTTAGTTTAAAGGCTAATTGGATTAAACTTAGATTTTTTGTTTGTTTGTTTCATATCATTTTTTTAATTCCATGATGAAGGTGTTTAGAATAGAAGATATGCATTCTCATCACCCTGGCCATGGCAAAGAGGAGCCATTTGACCAGCAGCCTGACTGGTCCTACAAGCCCATTGCCAGAGCCCTGGTCAGAAGGAGGAAGAGGAGGAGCCACAGCCAGGGTCCTCTAGAAAGTGGAGACAGTGTGTTTTGTGCCCACAGCGCAGAAGGGTGTGGAATCAGTGCACCAAATGTAGAGCATATGCATGTAAAATGCACCTCATAGTGATCTGTGATTTATGCCTTTTTGTTAGTTTGTTTATTTATTTATTTTGAGCAAGTAGAAATACATTAATAAAAATAAAAGAAATGTGCATATACCCAACAACATAAATATTTTCTTACAATAACAAAATATTTTTAATCAAACAGATTATCTGCCCGAAAAGGAGTGTGTGGGGGTTTTTTTGTCAGTTATTGCCCTAGTCAAGGCTGTAATAACCTCATCCCAAATATTCCACTTTGCACATCATTTTTATATAATTTTGCATTTTTGTGTTTTTTCTGTTGAAAAAAATCAGGGGTTCTTAGGACAAAAATGGCTAAAAACTTTTTTTTAATTAAAAAATAAACTTTATATGTAAGGTTAGGTCTAAAATAGTTCTGATGCGGTGAAAGTGAAAAAAAAAATAAAAAAAATTCTATATTACATTTTTTTGACACTTTTATTGGAGAGACCGTTTTGGGCCTAAGGTTGAAGAGTGTATCTTAATGTTAAAGGGGCCACAAGGGTTAATGTGTTAAATAGCATTATTTTAACTGAATGGTGGCTTTTTTACAAGTGTCTCAATCAAAAGACCTTGCAATTTTTTTTAAGGTGTCACTTTTAAACTGTGTACATATATATGATTATTTAAAGTTCTAATGGCATAAAACCAGGTTCTCTCATTCTTGTGTTCACAACAGTGCTCATGGCACCTGTTTGCTGTGGTAATTTATAGGTGTAATATTTGTAGTTGTCTGCAGCTGAAGAAAGATGTGCCAGGAAGAGACATGGTGCGGTGTCATCACCAAGGTGTTAAACTCTAACACTGCTGAAATATGTATCAAAACTGTGTGTCAAGTTGTGTGTAAAGTGCACACTCAACAACAACAGAAAAGAAACTAACGATGAGGAAAGCTGTGATATTAGGCTGTGGTTTCGTACAGCAGTATATGCATGCACTTTTGTTTTATCTTTAAATGTAAAACAAAAAAACAAAAAAAAAAACAATAACATTAAAAACATACGTATTGCGTAGGAAATGCTTCTGAAAAGACTTGAGTGACAGGAAGTTATACAATCAGTTTTGACTTTTTTCAGTGCAAGAGCCGTCACACTCTTCAGCCACAGTGAGTATTAACAGTTTATAATAATGCTTTGTCTAAAATGTAGTTATCCTATGTGGAACTATTTTCTTTTTTTCATTTAATCATTTGGATTTTAGCTTGAGTGAAAATACGGCTTCCTTTATGCCGCTTTGAAATATTGCACTGCTAATGCTATTGGCATAAAAATACATAGTAATTTGTATGTGTTGATTCAGTTTTGCAGATCTTCCAAAGACTGACTGATTGTAGAGTCTTATTGTAGTCTGGAAGAAGGAGTTTTTGTGTCATTCTGTCCTGCAGCTCACTGATCTCAGACGTCCACTGGCTGCTTTGTGTTGGTCAAAAGCCAAATGCAGTGGATGGTCCATGTTGTTCTGTGTAGCATTCGTCCTGCCGTGCATTTGTTACTTCCTTAACCATAGTCCATACTAATTCCTAGGTCTGTAACTTGGAAACAGTTCCCCTGATGATGAAGTCACAGCCAGTGTCATTATATCTTGTACTATTATCACATATTGATCATGATCTTAAAACACAGTAGCCTGGCCAGCTTTACTCTTTACAAAGAATAAGTCTGCTCTCTCTCTCTGCTTGAAGTTGTTTTTCAGCAGATGCACTTTTGAGAGTAAAGAATCAGTTACTATTAGCATTACTTGACGTATTTAGCATTAGCATTAGAAAGGTCTTCTGTAAGATGTTCTTTTACCTGATAAAGCCCAATATCTCACCCACCTTCTCTTTTTCAGTTATTTTTACAATGTTTATCTTGTTAGACTGCAGTGCAGTTTCTATTAAAAAATAATATGATAATTTAGCCTATTTTCTGAGGGTCTGTGTGATGCCAAATTCTCATGTTCCAAATGTGATGTTACTGAAGCATTAACTATTGACTGTTACTGGCTTAATGCATGTGTTGTTAGCCCACACACACCCAATATCACCACCAGCATTTACTTACCTACATACTTAAATATGCACTTACTGCAAGTTACAGTAAGGTATAAACCTTGTAAACATGAAATGTATTCAGACTGTACATTATTTAATTAAGCTGTTAAATATTATAGAATCCAGCCAAAAGGGTTTTTTATTTTACTTAAAAACTCATCAACATTCGTCGTCTTTCTCTTGTTAACCTTGCACTTGTGCTTTTTTAAGTTTGGGTTTAACAGTCTCTAAAAACACATAAGGTGTTTAAAAAACTGGTTAACTTGTAATCTAAAAAGGCAGCAGTAAGACGGTTTAAAAACACTGTGGTTTTTACAGTTCTTGAGAAAGAAAAAAAAAATTAGCGCCTTACAGTCGTGCTACTTGTTTTCTCACAGTCATTTGAACAGTCCCCTCCTCTTCACAGATTAGATTGTTGAGACTCATTCTTTTTGCAGATTTGGAAGAATGAGGAACGTCACTTCATCTGCAGCTTTACTTCTCTGCAGCCTCGGTAAGTTGGGATTAATAGCTGATTATTTCCCATAAAAATGCAGAATACATAGGAAGACTTTTTTATGTTGCTGTGTTTTACTTTGGATCAGGTTTGTTCTGTATCTTTGGCTCTGAGACGTCGTCAGTGGAAGTCCAGTCCGGTCAAAATGTCACACTGTTCTGCTCCAATTATACCAGTTCTCCCACTGTGATAGAATGGTTTCGTGCTGTGAAGAGATCATCACTGAGCTGCATTTCCAAAATATTCAAACCTTCTCAACCTGCTACATTCTGTGATGGCTTTAAAGATGGAAAATTTACAGTGACGTCCAACTCGTCTCATATCTTCCTCACAATCAAATCAGTGAACAGTTCTGACTCTGGGCTCTACTTCTGTGGATATAAAATCGGCGATGACCCTATTATCAAAAAATCTACATATTTAGATGTAAAAGAAGGTATGTTTTTGGCCTTCTAATTTTTATCTCTCCTGTGTAATTGCAACAAAAAAAGAAAAAAATGTTTGTGTTTGTAGAATCTTTTCAAAGAATCGAACTATTATTGCTCGTGGCGATCCTAGTTGGTCTGGTAGTCTTCCTTGTGGTCGTGGTTATTGGTCTGGCTGTAAAGAACAAGAAGCTCCAAAGGGGTATAAAATCATTACATATAATCGGTTACGTTAATTTAATCAGGGTTTTAATGATGCCATTTGTGTTCTAGCTCACAACCAAGAACTCCATGCACAAACACAAGAGGTAAGTGAGCATGTGTGTATTTTTTCGTGAAACATTAATATTGAATTGTAAGTATTTTTATTTTCATACCCAGTGCTCGGACAATCTCAACTATGCAAGTGTGAAATTTCGTAAAAAACCTAGCTCCAATCATCCAGATACCCAAGAAGAAACTTGTTCTTATTCAGCAGTGAGACAGACTGAGGAAGCACCAGGACTTTAATGTGGAACTGATTGTAATTTGGGTGTAATTTTGCCAAACAAAAGTACTGTTTGTACATTTTTTCAATAAACTATCTACTGTTAAACTATAGTTGGTTGTGGTGAATGTAATGTCATAAAAAAATAATAATGACAGACTTGTGGTTTTGTGTCTGGTTCTTCATTTTGTCATCACAAAAAATAAGCTGCTGAAGTGACAACAGACTGTTATAAAAAATAAAAAAAAAAGGTGTTGCATACAAGAGACAGGACTCACACAACTGCTGTGACATGATTCAGGGCATGGACTATTGATTGTTTAGAATTAGCTCTCCTTAAAGAGAAACATATGACATGCTTCTGTTTCATGAAGATAATGAATTATAGCATTTCTAGTTTACCAGGTGCTAAATCAAAAGTTGGAAAACTAAAACTTTATTCCATTATAAGTAAATTAAAATCGCAGCATTTGGACATTTGCTGTTTTTTATGTGGAAGCTGTTATGTAATATTGTGCAATACAAATAATAAGTAATAATGATTAAAATGATAAGTGTTATTTCAGTCAATGATTTCTCCCCATGCCAACTGATGTTGTATTTTATATCATCGGAAAGCCTGATTAGTCACCTTTACTGCAAGATACAACTTCCTGGAATGAGCGACACAGCTTAACGTGTGAGTAGCTCTCCGAATAAATGTGCTACAGTTCCCTGTGTGCAATATTCTCCTGTTTGAATTCACTCATGTTTTAAGTTTCAATGCTGCCAGGTGTGTAACAAGACTGTTGAGCATCATGAGGAGGAGGTGCCCAGCTGTTGTGGCTGTGTATGGATCTTGAAGTGTAAAAATGGTCTAAATTATTTTTTTTCCCTTTTTAGAGCAATCATCCAATCCACCAAGCTGAACTCAAGAGCTAAAAGTTTAACATCAGAACTAAACGTAAACTGCCACTACCAATTTTTTAAGTTGAATTAGACCAACGTAATCCTGCAATTACCCCATTAAATATGGCTTAAATGCTTTGCTATTTATCTACATTTCTTTTGGCTAATGGCCGACACAATACAAGTATCTGTGGCCTGTGCTCGGAGTTTGCTCAGTTCGGCCGCTGTTTTATGCAGCAGGATGCTGTGAATGATGACCTTGCAGAAGTGACATAAATGGTTCAAGACCAAAGCAGCCAAGAGAGAGACAGAAGCAAAAATGAGTCCTCGGGCTGCCATTCTCAGTTAGGGTTATATTTAAATCACTGGACGAGAAAAAGATCAGCCCAAGTTACAATCAAAACTCATGAGTCGAAAAAATGGCTTGTGTTGAGAGACAAAAGTGAGACAAGAGAAAGCAGAGCAACATCAGACAGACACAAGAAGAAGGAATCAGGACATTATATTTTAAGGTAGAAGTTTTGCATCTCATCCAAGGGACTTTATTTACTTTGTCAATCTTACAGTGAACTGGTCATCAGAGAGCGGAGCTAGCCAGCTGTTGTTACCTGAACAGCACCTCCTGGTGGACAGTCCATCCAGGCAGAACCATACACCTGAATTTGGTGACACATAAAAGGCTACATTTACATCCTTACTCTTTTATATTAACACAAATGCACATTTTGTGACCATACATTTGTGTGTGTCACACCAAAGCACTTCAGAATGAGACCTACACTTAGTTTAGTTTTTGCCTTAAGTTCATCTTCTCACCTATTAATATAATGTCTCAAATCAAAGGCCTAGGCCTCTGTAGCAGTCGCTTAAGGTGAGTGCCAGAACAGGAAGAGACAGAGCAATGTAATTTGTACATTAAAGAAGCAGCCTAAAAACAACTGAGCCACCTTCTGCAAGGGTTCTTTTGAAGACTAGTCCATTTGCAGAAGTGTTTTAATATAGAGATAATGCTCCAGTCATGTTCAGTTTGTGAAAGTAAGGGGTGAAGACTAAAGTGTCTATGATCTTTTAAATGTGATGCTCTGCTTTACCCTCTTGTCCAGACATCCTTCATGTGGCCGGTAACAGCAGTCACATCGACATGAAAAAAAGCCCGCCTCTTTGCAACAAACCACCTTAAAAGGGCCCTGCAGCTCCACTCTGGCAGTATCACACGGTACAATGAAGAGCTTCACTATCACAACAGCTTTACTTCTGGGCTGCTTCTGTAAGTACTGACACTTGTTCATGATTCATGTATTCTTGGGTGTAAGTAAATGTTGATGTTTCTTTTAGGTTGGGGCACCAAGTCTTACATTGTGAAGGTCAAACCTGGAGAAGATGTCGTCTTGTCCTGCAGAAACTTCTCCATCAAAACTGTGCACACGTTCTGGTCCATGCTTCCTAACGGTGGAAATTACAGCTGCATTGATTCCATGGATGAGAAAAGGATCAAGTTCTGTGACAAATTTTCTGACGACAGGTTTAATATGAGCTCCAACAGTTCTCATGTCCTTCTAAAAATCAGACATGTCAAGATGAACGACTCTGGCTTCTATTTTTGTGGATTTGATGTGTTTGGAAATGGAAAAGTTAGTGTTGTCCATTTAATTGTTGAAGGTAAGATCTTTTTGACTGCACATAATCCATTTCTAAGAACAGCTTCAACACGACTTCTATTTCCTCAAAGATGTCGACCCTGGGTCTGATCATGATACGGGCTCCAAGTGCGAGAGTAAGTTTTGTTTCAATGTAGCTGCGTAAAACAGACTGTATTTAATACATCCTGCTAAAATAACTCTTTGTGATTAGATAATCCAAAATGGTGGATGATCATGACTTTGGGAGGTCTCTGTGTTCTTCTTTTGACGATTACTGTTGGGTTTGCTGTTAAAATCAAACGACTTCGTACAGGTATTTAACTTTAGATCATATAGAATTTAAAGTTGACACCGACTGATATATAACACTTGTATTTCAGTTGCAACACGAAACGGAGAAGAAAATGCACCAGGAGAGGTAAATTTGAACTTGTGTTTTATGAATATTGTTAGACTTTTTGTCCGTGTTTGTTGACTGTTTTATCTTACAGAACCTGGCGTCTGAGAACTTGAACTACACCGCACTGAATTTCAAACAAAAGACAAGAAGAGCACGCCGAGCTGATTGCATTGAGACGAGGGTTATTTACGCTGCCACCAGATAAACCCAGGAACGAACTGGAACTGCTTGCTTTTTTGTTCAGATTTTATTCAAATTTTTGATGCCATATTTGATGCCTTTGCCTTTGTACTCACATACAAATGTGGGTATGCATACGTTTCACACTGCCCCTGCTCATTTTCCACTGTGGTGAGGACTGAAACCACAGAAACAACAGCTAAGAGCTATCAACAAATCTAACAAAAGCTCGGGCTAAGAGCAAAGCAATGTTAGGCCCTGTTTCAGAAGCAGCTTCAGTCCAAACTCCTCCTCTGCTGTGTCTGATGGAGCTCTCTGATTGGATGACTAATTTCCTCATTCACATAAATACTGTAGACATTAGATACATTGATACGAGTTAAACAATAAATATCTTTTTGTTATTGCTATACTCTCCATTTACAGATCCACTGAAAATGATCATGCTTGCATAAGTACATGTCAATCACTCAGTATTAATAATAATTATATAATATAATAATCAATGCAAGTAATGTGTCATATTTACCAGGAAAGCAGGAAAAGGGCAGTGTGCACCATCACAATGATATAAATGTAGGCCTTTGAAAATACATAAATGGTAAAATTAATATAGTGTTTGCATTTTATTTGAATACTCCAATTCATCACTTAAAGCACCTGAATATGTTAATTATATATGTATATTCTCTCCAAAAAACTGACCTATACAACTTCAGTGAGCACCAAACATGCATCTAGACCTCTGTTTTGAAGAGGTCTAGATGCATGTTTTGTGCACACAGTGGACTCTGGTGTGGTGCAATTGAAATGTGAATGCCAAGCGGACCCCAGACGAGCCCAAACATGAAGAGTGTCATAAATTGGCAACGAAAACGTCACGTAACGTTTAGTTTTCCTGAGAGTGGCAAAAAACTAGAACAAGACTGTAGAACATATTGTTTCATCTATGCCAAAACAAAATAATAACAAACTCTCTTTCATTGAGAGTCATGGAGATGGTGTGGGGTATTTAGGATAAAGATCTGGGATATTTTTGGTTTACAATGACTGCATGTTAGCATACACTTTTGCCTCATTAGAAAGCACATTGTTTTGTATGATACAATGCTCAGGATGATTCTGTCTGAGATGATTTCATGCCACATGGACTTTACTCACTGAAGTTCACAATACATATATTTCAAAGTGTTGACGACAAAAGTGAGTTGAGTTTTGTAGGTGAATGCTATGAGTCGTCCTCATCTTGGATGCTGTGAATCCTGACTTTGCAGAAGAGACATGACCTGATGATCACAGCAGCTGGACAAGAGGCAAGATGACTGTAAGGACAGAGAACTCTGCAGGAGTCCTCAGGGTCCCATTCTCAGTCAGGGTTTTTTCCACGATTGGCACAAGTTAACATCAAAAAGAGTTTAAAAATGGCTTGTGTTGGAAGACTAAAGTGAGACAAGTGGAAGCAAAGCAACATCAGGCAGACACAAAAAGAAAGAAGGAATCAGGAC
Organism: Rhyacichthys aspro; assembly: GCA_036850595.1. Taxonomy (NCBI): domain Eukaryota; kingdom Metazoa; phylum Chordata; class Actinopteri; order Gobiiformes; family Rhyacichthyidae; genus Rhyacichthys; species Rhyacichthys aspro. The sequence continues at coordinate 13,665,203 of CM072165.1, read as the reverse complement.
ATTGTATTTTAACTTAGAAGAGGTTTTGTGCCTCATCCAAGGGACTTAAAGTAAACAATCTTAAAGTAAACTGCTCATCAGAGAACTGAGCTAGCCAGCTGTCTTTACCTGAACAGCACCTCCTGCTGGACAGTCCATCCAGGCAGAACCATACACCTGAATCTGGGACTGGTTTAGCCCAGTTCACCTGTGTCTGTAGCAGCAGACCTCCACTCAACTGTCCACCACACTATTCTGATAATTACAAACAAAAGGAGAAGGAAATGATGAGACAGGAGGATGGTGGTCTGTTTTCATGCTTCACTTCTGCCAGACTGAAGAAGAGGGCCTCTGACCTCACCAAACTGCCTCACATGGTAAAGTGCCATCCTGTGGCAGAAAATTGTAATTACACTAAAGCTATTTCCTTGAGTTCATCTGTTGGATTAATATAATGTCTCAAATCAAAGGCCTACGACTCTGTAGAAGCCGGTTGTGGTGAGTGCCAGAACAGGAAGAGACAGTACAGTGTAGTCTAATGTTAGAATCAATATCTACTGTATGTATATACTGTATAAAACAATTTAGCCACCTTCTGCATGGATTCTTTTGAAGACTAGTCCATTTTCAGAAGTGTTTCAATATCGAGATAATTCTCCAAACATTTTCAGTTTGTGGAAGTAACAGTTGAAGACTAAAGTGCTATGATCTTGTTGACGTGACACTTTTGTCCGGACATCCTTCAAGTGGCCAGTAACAGCAGTCACATCGACATGAAAAAAAGCCCGCCTCTTTGCAACAAACCACCTTAAAAGGGCTATAAAGCGCCCTGCAGCTCCACTCTGGCAGTATCACACGGTACAATGAAGAGCTTCACTATCACAACAGCTTTACTTCTGGGCTGCTTCTGTAAGTACTGACACTTGTTCATGATTCATTTATTCTTGGGTGTAAGTAAATGTTGCTGTTTGTTTTAGGTTGGGGCACCAACTCTTCCATTGTGATGGTCAAACCTGGAGAAGATGTTGTCTTGTCCTGCAGAAACTTCTCCATCAAACCTGTACACTCGTTCTGGTCCAGGCTTCCTAACGGTGGAAATTACAGCTCTATTTCTTCCATAAATGAGAAAAGCATCAAGTTCTGTGACAAATTTACAGAAGACAAGTTTAATATGAGCTCCAACAGGTCTCATGTCCTTCTCCAAATCAAGCATGTCGAGATGAACGACTCTGGCTTCTACTTTTGTGGACTGGATGTGTTTGGAAATGGAGAAGTTAGTATTGTCCATTTAATTGTTGAAGGTAAGATCTTTTTGACTACACATAATCCATTTCTGAGAACAGCTTCAACACGACTGCTATTTCCTCAAAGATGTCGACTCCGGGTCTGATCATGATACGGGCTCCAAGTGCAAGAGTAAGTTTTGTTTCAATGTAGCTGTGTAACACAGTCTGTATTTATTACATCCTGCTAAAATAACTCTTTGTGATTAGATAATCCAAAATGGTGGATGATCATGACTTTGGGAGGTCTCTGTGTTCTTCTTTTGACGATTGTTGTTGCGTTTGCTGTTAAAATCAAACGACTTCGTACAGGTATTTAACTTCATTTATTAAAACTTTAGATCATATGCAATTTAAAGTTGCCACTGATTGATATTTCACACTTTCAGTTACAGTACAAAATAGAGAAGAAAATGTGCCAGGAGAGGTAAATTTAAAATGTGTAATATTGCTAGGTCTTCCTTTTTGTCCGTGTTTGTTGACTGCTTTATCTTACAGAACCTGCCGTCTGAGAACTTGAACTACGCCGCACTGAATTTCAAACAAAAGTCAAGAAGAGCACGCCGAGCTGATTGCATTGAGCCGAGGGTTATTTACGCTGCCACCAGATAAACCCAGGAACAAACTGGAACGGCTTGCTTTTTTTGTTCAGATTTTATTCAAATTTTTGATGCCATATTTGATGCCTTTGCCTTTGTACTCACATACAAATGTGGGTATGCATACGTTTCACACTGCCCCTGCTCATTTTCCACTGTGGTGAGGACTGAAACCACAGAAACAACAGCTAAGAGCTATCAACAAATCTAACAAAAGCTCGGGCTAAGAGCAAAGCAATGTTAGGCCCTGTTTCAGAAGCAGCTTCAGTCCAAACTCCTCCTCTGCTGTGTCTGATGGAGCTCTCTGATTGGATGACTAATTTCCTCATTCACATAAATACTGTAGACATTAGACACATTGATATGATTAAACAATAAATATCTTTTTTATTGCTATAGTCATTTACAAATCCACTGAAAAAAAGTACATGTCAATCACTCAGTATTAATAATAATTATACAATATAATAATCAATGCGTCATGTAATGTGTCAAATTTACCAGAAAAGCAGGAATATTGCAGTGTGCACCATCACACTGATATAAATGTAGGCCTTTGAAAATACATAAATGCGAAGATTAAAAAAGTGTTTGCATTTTATTTGAATCCTTGAATTTATCACTTAAAGCACCTGAAAATAAGTTGAATATATTCTCTTCAAGCAGCTGGGATAGGCTCCAGTCACCCTAGACCCCCAGTGGGGTCTCTCCATAGTCACATGACTTTACTCTCCTCTAACATGGCAGCCTCTAGTGGTTTACTGTTGCCATGGTGACTCCTCTTTTCTTGGCTCCATTGATGGCTTTTTTCCCTTCAGCTAGACTCAAGAGTGAACTGACTCAGAGTCAACTGAACTAACTCTGTTTCTGAAACAGGAAACGCTGAGTTGTTGCGTCTGAGTAATTATTTTTCTTGCATTCTTTCATGTAACTTGAGGCTCAACAAAATGACGTGTAGAGAGGCTGCGGTGTAGAACATATTGTTTCATCTATGCCAAAACAAAATAAGACAGACTCTATTTCCATACATTATGTATTGTGCCAAAATGAAAGTAGAGAGTATTTACAATATTTCACTGTATTGCAAGGTTCTGAAGAGTTTTGTTCCCTGGAAAGGAAAGGGGAAAGTGATGCAGTTATTTATAATCCAGAATAAATGAATTATATTACCTGGCTTTTTGCTGTGTTTTTGTTGTATCTTCATTTTCACCTCTTTGGGCCATGACTCTCGTGTCATGTCGTTCTGAGTCCGATTGAGAAGAGCATGTTCATCTGTTGGAAGTACCTCACGCCAGTTCCTGGGCTCCTCACTGTAGTGTCCCTCGTCTGCATCTTTAAGAGGCAGAGGAAGAGTCAAGAACGGGTTTGTCTCCTCATTGATGCTGTGGACGTCAGAGCTATTTGTTGAGTAGGTCAGAATTGAAGCAGATATTTACATTACAGTTGGTTTAGAAGAAGACTGGATGATTTTTACTCAGGATTAGTAATTATTATTTTTGTCTCCTCTTTTTTTTGTTACCATCAATGAACTGGAACACACATCAGCTTCATCTACTGTTGATCTCATGGTTTGGTCCTGCTCTGGGGTCATGAAGAGAAGCTGCAGGACACTGTTTAGGTAGAATATTGCGAAGTGAAAAAAGGAAATGCAGCATTTTATCATTACACAAGAGACACATGGAGAATATTGACAAATAATTCTCTCCCAGCTTTGGTTCTAACTTAATTGTTTTTATGTTCTTTTTTTTAAAGTTATTCCCATTCTTTTTCTTTGAGTGTCATGTGACTAGACAGAAATCATCAAACACAAAATTGAGCACAAAATTGTGATTTTATTTTTATTTTTTTATTTAACCTTTATTTAACCAGGTAAGTCAATTGAGAACAAATTCTCATTTACAATGACGACCTGAGGCAGCACGAGAGGCATATACAAAATAACAATTAAGTTGAAATACAAAGATGGAAATAGCAAGAACAAGATATGCAATTATTTATGGAAACATTATATAACAAGAGGGAAAACAGCATAAATACAGTGATATCTATATACAAGGTGGATGGCTAAAAACAGGTACAATGATCTTTAACTGTGCTTTGTGCTTCCCACATTAAGTATGTAAAAAAAAAAAAAAAAAAAAAAAGACCCTATATAAAGTTGTTGAATGGATCTTTGGTCAGAGGGGACATTTATTGCAAGCAATGGCAAAGGCTGACCACCTGCAAAGTTTCCAACAATTTTACAGAAGTACAATAAGCATTTACAATAACACTGCCTGTAATTACGTTTATATGAACATATTTTAAACATCCTTAAATGTCCAACATCTGTCAGTCATGGGCCCTTAAATTCATGCTCTTTTGATGATTCGTCTGATGTTATTTCAAAGACAAATCTCCCATTGGAAACTTAATATCAGAGTCACATTAGGACTGTATCCTTGTATCCTAGCTCAACAGAACATGAGAGAAAGTATTGCTCCTTAATCAGTCTGATCCATGTATGTCCAAGAACTTGTGCAATAACCAAACACACACAGTTCATAAGATCCTCAGTCACAGTGTTTAATAATGCTTCCACTGCAGTGTGTGATGATGCATGTTATGGTGAAAGGTTGTGTGCATGTTCGACATGGCTCCACACAGAGACATGTTTAGAGCATCCTTTATTCAATTCAATTCAATTTTATTTCTATAGCCCAGTAACACAACAACAATTGCCTCAAAGGGCTTCACAAAACAGACAGTAAAATGCAAACAGGCAGAACAAGACAACATCCCCTGTCCTTAGACCCTCCATCAAGGTAAGGAACCTCAGGGAGAACCACAGAAGGAGGGATCCACTCCCAGGACGGACAGTCAGATGTCTTCTGTGGCTGAAGATCTTATTAAATCTTTATGCTACTAATTAAGGTGAAGTTCCCCTGTATGTGGCTGTTCAATAGTTTGACAGATCAGAGAGAAATGTTGTGTTCAAATGTGCTTCGTAAAGGTCAGTTTTATAGGTTTAGGCAAATAGTCATGTAGCACATTTAATTTAAGGTGTTGCACATTTACAACAATTTACAAATGCAAATTTGCCCATACTTGATTCGCCTATGTACAAATGTAGTGAAGTAGAAAGTACAGATATTTGCTCTAAAATGTAGTGAAGAAAAAGACAAAGTACCTTCTTTTAAATCTGCTTGAGTAAAATACAGATAGAAAATTGTACTTAAGTAATGTATAGTACTGGAGTATTTTTACTTTGTTACATTCCACCACTGGGTTCTAGGTAGCTTTGGTGGAGTGGTTAGCACTCCTGCCTCACAGCAAGGCAATACTAAGGCCTAGGCCCCTGTACCAGCCAGTTGAGTTGAGTGCCAGGACAGGAAAAGAAAGAGCACTGTGGTCTAAACAGAGAATCAACATCTACTGCATGTGTCCTAGCCTCAAGTCAATCTAAATTTGTACATTAAAGAAGCAGTCTAAATTATTATTGAGCCACTTTCTGCATTGATTCTATGCTAGTTCAATTGTAAAAAGTGGCATTTTTACCCTCTTGTCCGGACATCCTTCATGTGGCCGGTAACAGCAGTCACATCGACATGAAAAAAAGCCCGCCTCTTTGCAACAAACCACCTTAAAAGGGCTATAAAGCGCCCTGCAGCTCCACTCTGGCAGTATCACACGGTACAATGAAGAGCTTCATCGTCACAACAGCTTTACTTCTGGGCTGCTTCTGTAAGTACTGACACTTGTTCATGATTCATTTATTCTTGGGTGTAAGTAAATGTTGCTGTTTGTTTTAGGTTGGGGCACCAAGTCTCACACTGTAATGGTCAAACCTGGAGGAGATGTCATCTTGTCCTGCAGAATCATCTCCAGGAAACCTGTGCACACATTCTGGTCCAGGCTTCCTAACGGTGGAAAGTACACCTGCATTGCTTCCATGAATGCGACTTCAAAAGGCCCCGCTTTATGTGACAAATTTACAGACAACAGGTTTAATATGAGCTCCAATAGTTCTCATGTCCTTCTCCAAATCAGGCGTGTCGAGATGGTCGACTCTGGCTTCTACTTTTGTGGATTGGACGTGTTTGGAAATGGAGATGTTAGTGTTGTTTATTTAATTGTTGAAGGTAAGATCTTTTTGACTGCACATAATCCATTTCTAAGAACAGCTTCAACACGACTGTTATTTCCTCAAAGATGTCGACCCTGGGTCTGATCATGATACGGGCTCCAAGGGCGAGAGTAAGTTTTGTTTCAATGTAGCTGTGTAAAACAGACTGTATTTATTACATCCTGCTAAAATAACTCTTTGTGATTAGATAATCCAACACGGTGGATGATCATGACTTTGGGAGGTCTCTGTGTTCTTCTTTTGACGATTACTGTTGGGTTTGCTGTTAAAATCAAACGACTTCATACAGGTATTTAACTTCATTTATTAAAACTTTAGATCACATGCAATTTAAAGTTGCCACTGATTGATATTTCACACTTTCAGTTACAGTACGAAATAGAGGAGAAAATGCGCCAGGAGAGGTAAATTTGAACTTGTGTTTTATGAATATTGCTAGAGTTTTTGTCCGTGTTTGTTGACTGTTTTATCTTACAGAACCTGGCGTCTGAGAACTTGAACTATGCCGCAGTGAATTTCAAACAAAAGGCAAGACGAGCACGCCGAGCTGATTGCATTGAGCCAAGTGTTATTTACGCTGCCACCAGATAAACCCAGGAACGAACTGGAACTGCTTGCTTTTTTGTTCAAATTTTATGCAGGAAAAAATATGATTAGTACTTGATACCATATTTGATGCCTTTGATGCACTCACATGCAAATGTGGGTATGCATACGTTTCACACTGCCCCTGCTCATTTTCCACTGTGGTGAGGACTGAAACCACAGAAACAACAGCTAAGAGCTATGAACAAATCTAACAAAAGCTCGGGCTAAGAGCAAAGCAATGTTAGGCCCTGTTTCAGAAGCAGCTTCAGTCTAAACCCCTCCTCTGCTGTGTCTGATGGAGCTCTTTGATGATTAATTTCCTCATTCACATAAATACTGTACACTTTAGACACACTGATAAACGTGTGTCTAAAGTAAAGTAAAAAAAATAACATTGAATGAAATCTGTTGTATTGCTATAGTCCACATTTACAAATTCACTGAAAATTCTCATGCTTGCAAAAGTACACGGCAATCACAGTATTAATAATAGCGGGTAATGGTCCATGTTCAGTATAGCATCCATCCTGTTGCGTGTCAGTGTCTCCAAACTAACACCTATAGTTGAACCAATTGTTTTTTCATTAAAAAATAATCAATAAATTGCAAGCTTAAACGTTTGCCATCTTTAAATATGGTCATATCGATGTGTTACAAAGTTTACATAAAACGAGGACAGTAGAGCTAAATCACTATTAAAGATTTCTTCATTTGGACAAACCAGAGCTTGATTTAATGCACCATTTGGATGATTTTGAAATGCAAAAAGTGAAGGACCATCAAATTGAAGACCATAATATTGCTGTAATATAGATATTGCAAGAACAATAAATTTGCAATATATTGTGCAGCCCAACTATTAAGGTTGTCATGCTGGAATAGCCCACAACAAAAATTACACCAAATGCTTGGGAACATGATTTTACACAATTCAAAACATAGAGGCACCATAAGCCTTCTTTTTTCACTGTGAAAGTAGATCTGTTGCCTAAATAAAACAGACACATAGCCTTGAAAGGTTTTATTAATTTGTCAGAATCTGTGGCATATACAATCTTCCAAAACAAAATTGACCACAGCTGGTGCATTACTATTTAACAGACTCTCACTACAACTCACAGCTTCACAGATACTGCTAAAAGCTACAAATGGGATGTTGGAAGCTAATGAAAAGCTTTCTGAGATATGCCATAAAATGTTACAATAGTGCTATTGATATGTACCATTTCCAGTACATCCCATAACTTACCTGTTATTAAGGATTTCCCAGAAGTCACTCCCCAGATTCAGGGTGACTTACTGTCAGAACATTATCTGCATGGCATGGATTTGGATGAGCATGGCTGGATTTATGATAAACTGTGGTGAAGACTGTACTAGTATTCAAAGGAGATCACCTTAAACTGATACTGGAGAGTGAGGACATCAGGACACACGCAAACGCGTTCGACCATATCATAACACACAACAGAACGTCGAGTGGAGTATTTCCCAACGGCTCCATGAAGTATTTAGCGCTGGGCTTTAATTGTGAGCTGTACACTGTTAACACTTTACATTTGGTGTTTATTGAAAACAGCTGTGACAGGGCACAAATGTAAGGGTGCGGTTTGCGAGAGCGTCTGTTTATCAGCCATTTTCTACATCTTTACAGTCGCATTTACAGTTGGATATTACAGCAGCTCCACAATCATTTGGTTTAAAACGTGCAGATTTGCTTTAATACCACACATAAGTTATGCCTGCAGTCACAAGTTCCGCCCAATATTTACACAGCACTAGTTACTCTAATGTAAATTAAAAAGCCAATATGATAATGGTAAGTATTAAAATACTACAACACATTGACAAACTAACTTAAGGGGGAGGAAAAAAACGTGTGTAAAATGTCCCATAAAATTATAAAAATAACATAGGCGTCAGCAATTCAGTTCCTCTATGTCACAGAACATAACGCGCTCCGCCGGAGAAAGAAGAGGATAGCGCCGTGTACGTCAGGGAGGACGAGCGGCGACGCAGTCGAGAAGGCAATCCTGAAAGAAGAGCAGACGACACACATGAACTAACAGTGTATACAGTGTACGACGTTCCACCTGTAATGCAGCGCTGACTTTTCCCCTTTTCGTAACGACAATTGTAACGAAAGGCTGCGGCTGCGTGAGTGACGCAGGATTTTTTTAGCAGAGATATGACGAGCTCAGACCTCCTCTCACCTTCTCAATAAGCGTATCGTGCAGGCGGTGGCGGGGGCGTAGCTCGGCGTAGGGTCCCTGCCGTATCCCTGAGGCGCTCGGGGACGGTCATAGCTGTAGCCGTTAGCTGCAGGGGGACAGGAGCAGGGGCGCTCGCCTGAGCGGACTACGGTCTCGGACGTAGTACGAGGACGGAGGAGGCGGGAGGGGCCTGCGCTCGTAAGGGTCAAGGGGCAGACGGTCTCGAGCGACGGCTGAGGGCGGAGGGGGAGGGACGCCGGCTCGTTGGTCGTCAAAAGGCGTACTGTAAGGGCGGGCTCGGTACTTCTCATAGTAATCTACCACACTGTACCTTTCCCTCTCGCCTTCATAGGGACGCTCTGGGTAAACGGGACGTCTGGGAGGAGGGGCGGAAGGGGGAGGAGGGGGTAAGCAGGGGACCATAGCGGCCCCTCATGTAGCTGGGAGGGGGGAGGTCAGGCCTGTCCCCTGGATACCGAGGGGGCCAGTAGTCTGGAGGAGGAGGGGGGAAGTTGTCCTGCTCCTCATTCCTGGGCCGACTCTTGGAGATCTGCACATGGATGCGTTTGCCTGAACACACAACACACACAGAGCATTACAGTAGGAAGTATTATTGCTATAATATTTAGCTACATCATTCACAGCTGTTATTACCTTGGAATTCAGAGTTGTCCAGCTCCTTAAGGGCATCCATTGCCTCATCATAGTTAGGCATGTGCACAAAAGCAAAATTTTTGACTATGGCACATTCTGAGACAGTCCCATATTCCTCAAAGAGAGCACGGAGTTCATCATCACATCCTTTCTCTACATTGGCCACATGGAGTTTAACTGGACCCTGGTTCTTCCCGTGGCTGGCCTCCACATTCATGGGTGTGCCATGAAGCATATGGTGTCGCAGGTTCTTGATGGCCCTGGTGGCAGCCTTTCTATCCTCCATGTGGACAAAAGCGTAGTTCTTGATGATGGAACACTCCATGACTGTGCCATACTCAGAAAAGAGCTCCTCTAGTTCTTCCTGGGTCGTCTCCACCGCCAGATTTCCTACAAATATCTTAACCATGGTGGGCGATCTGGCATTAAACAAATTAGATAACAAAAAGAAAGGATTGAATACCGCTTCGACAGAAAGAAACTCTATTTTGATGGTTAGAACATTTAATTTTAATCGTTCTTTAATTTCGACGATGAGCCTTTGTCGATGCAAAATGGCGGGTGCTGGTTTACGGTCATACTACTTTGAATGGTTGCGGTAAATATTCTTACTTTTATTTAGTGTTTAGTATCACAACGGAACCTGTTCGGAAGCTTTCAGTGCAATAATATGCGTTTGTTTAGCTTTTCCGAACAGTTTCCCTACGCTAACCCCTCTCGGACAAACACCGGGTCAAACAAAGCGTCATTGATGTTTCGAAACGGGCTAACACAGTAATATATCTGTCACAAAGGGATAAACCCCTCAAGTCTATTTTACGCGATATAAAAATCTTAAATGACTGAAAGCGCCAATTACGGTATATTCGTTTTAGTTACCTAAATGTGCCGGTCAGCCTCGAAAATGAATGAAAATCAGTCCACTTCCAGGCCTTTCCTGCTGAACACCGGCTTCCGTGTGTCTATTGTGTTGGGAACTTCTTCTTCCTGTGGTTACTTCCGTGTTGGTTCTCGGTTTGGGTTCAGGAGCGCCCTCTAACGACTACAAGCATGCAGTACAAACAACTACAGAGGAAAGCAGAGTCCTGGTTCTTTTTGAAATGATCATTTTAGTCATGTGTTAAGAAATGCTGTAACGTAAGAAAGCTTTCAAAAATATAACAATTAAATGATTATTTTTAACATTTACATACGCAAGGCAAGCAAAGAGAACAACAAATCAAAATCAGCACATTAATAATCTATATGTATGTCAAGCATCCATACAGGTAACGTCCAGGGGTAACAGAGGAATAGATTAAAGTATATCACAACCATAAAGATAAACACTACTGATGTCAGATTTTGGTGTGTGGCTTTGAATAAACTCAACCAAACAGCTGAGATAAATGGCGTAACACAGTAAAACAGGAAGTTGGCTAACAAACATCTTCACCTCTACATTGTTCTAAAAGAATATAGGACTTGAACAAAACAGATTTCCATTTTGTGGGGATTAATGTAAATTCGTGGAAAACCATTCATGTTATACCTTTATTTGTAGCCGGTAGGGGCTTTTTGACTTGAGGCATCTTTGTTTTGTTTTTACACCGTAAATTCTGCTGAGTTAATAGATAACAAACCATCAAATTTCTGCAGTGACTTCCTTTTGTTTTGCTTCTACAGGTCAGGGGCTCGGGTTGCATCAGGCGGTGAAAATCTTGGGAATTCCCACTGATAAATGGTGCATTTGACAGCAACATTCCAAAAGGTACCTTCATTACAAGTTTATTCTCAAAAATATGCCTGGTGTGCATTTTATTACTATTACAGGCTTTCTAAGGCATAGTTCTAATATTAGCAAGTGACAAAGGTTAAAATACAAGTAATTGGTTTCAGTTTGAAGGTGACATCGCGGAATTTCCCAGTTGCAGTGAAAGCGACATTCTTGAATCTTGTGAGGGTGACGAAACAAGCAGAGCTCAGATTGTTGTTGCAGCTTAAGGAGTGCTGGTTCCTGTTTTCACTCTCAGCAGCAGCACCGTTAGTCGCTTTGTTAGACATTTGATTAAGCCACTCTTGGACTGAAGATTACAGGTAAGAAAAGGGCAAAGAAAAGTACTAGTTTGTGGCAATACAATCTTGTTTACAGGCAACAAACTTATTTTATTTTGTCTCTTGGTTTTGTGATCAAAAGGTCAGATCAGGGCAACCACGGTTCCATCATGAACATGTCCCAGACGATGGAAACAGAGGAGGATTTTCTGACTTGTCTCAAAATCAAGCTGTACCATCCTCAGCAGAGCTCCATGGGGCCATACGGCCACCTGCCTCTGGGGAACCGGATCAAACACGACGCGGACGACCCTCTGAGGCTGGGCCGGGACGGTCTGTCCTGTAATTTTGCTCTGGTGGACCGAAAGGTGTCCCGGAAGCAGCTGTCCATCCAGGCTTACCGCACACCCCAAACTGAAGACATGTTATTTACCATTCAGAATCTGAGCAAGAAAGGACGGCTGATGGTGAACGGAAGCGGACTGGGCTACCTGGAGAGGTTGGATCTGCCGGAAAAAGCCTTGGTGCGATTTGGGGAGTATGAGATCCTGATGGTGAGGGAGTCTGGGGAGGCTAAGGGCAGCTTCGAGGTGGAGTTTGAAGTGCTGGCGGTTTCTCCTTTTACAGAGACATGTTTGTGTGTTCCAAGTAGGAGCCCGGTCATGGACACGGGCTCATGTTATACGGACGATCTCAAGTCAAACGGGCCTTTGGAGAGCGACGAGACCCTCATCTGGCACTGATAATGAACTTTCACTTATTATATTCACTGTTACAATACTTCACTTAAGTGTCCTTGCGTTCCAAATGTGCCATGTGACATATAAAAGCTGTGACTGATGATTACTTTGTGCTTTTACATATTTATCTAAACGTTGTTGTAATAAGTTTATATATGCTGGTAATAAAGTGTACCAATGTCACAAACGTTTTTGTCATGAATGCTAACAGAAAACACAATGGATCAGTGATCGTAACCTTAAAAGAAACAGGTTTTTCTAGATGATTTAGATACCACTCATCTCATGTCAAACTCTCAAAAGAAAGCTTGAATTTATTTTAGCACACAAAGCAATACAACATGATACCTGATAATAAAAAGAAGACTTTCTTTATCAATACAGGATAAGAAAGAACTACGAAGAGCAAATACTGTCAGTCTTCTTGATAAGACCTGGTTTCGGGAAGTGAGTAGAGGGGCAATAAAAGGACAATGAAAAGGTGAATCAGAAAAGCCTTATAAAAAAGGACAACTCTTGGGTCACTGCTCTTTCCAGAAATGGGTGTGGACTATGAGGCATTTTAGCTGAACTGAATGACGGGAAAAACACGACAGCTGTAAAAAATAACTTCACTTTTGAAATGTTTCTGCTTTTTTTTATGAGAGATAAGAGCAGACCACAAGCACCAAATAGACTGTAATATTAGTTTGCAAAAAATAAAGCACAGAGGACATGACCTGAGGAAAGGGGGTATAGAGCTCTGGACGTCACATACGTTCTACCGGCCATGTAGGCAGGTAAAAGCGAGTAGTAGGATGATCTAATAATAACCACAAGTAGTGACTGTGGTGGTAAACTATGCTATGGTTAATGTTTTGAGTTTTGATGTCACCAGTCCTTCTGCTGGGATGCAGTAGAGAAAGAGACTCCTCAGTGGATCCAGATGCTCAGTGGTGGAATATTAGGAACACTCTACCAATGCTCTACAGCAGGACTGTCAAATTCTTTTTAGTTCCGGGGCCACATACAGCCCAAAGTGATCTCATGTGGCCCAGACCAGTAAAATAATAGCCTAATAGTCTATAAATAACTCCAATTTACTTTACATAATAATCAATCGCAACCAAAAAAGCCTGATTTTAGGAGAAATTGTGTATTTTATGTCCCCTACTCTTGCTTAAAAAGTGCAACCCCTGCTGGATAAATAAGGGATAGCAGTTACTTCAATTAAAAAAAATGCAGTTAATGTCTTCTATGTCATTTTTTCCACTTTCCAAATTAATCCCACGGTCAGATTGTAACCTTTAGTGGGCCAGTTTTGGTCCACAGGCCACATGTTTGACACCCCTGCTCTACAGATCAGGTCTACCGAATCTGTGCAGCCCTACTCTGAAGTGTCTAAGGTAAGTCACCGTGGTTGTTCATATTGTTCTTAGGCTCCAACTGGGACAGTCCACGTCAAATGGAGACATGTACTTATAGTTTTCTAGATTTTTAAAATTGATCAGTTTGGGGACCGCAGACCTAACGTCAGACATAAAATTGCATTACCTGAAATTTTCCCTACCCCACCGAACAAGAGCCTGTGGTGCCATTTCTTTTTCTTCTTAATTATCTGCTGCATTCGCTGCTCCAGTTCAGTGACTTTCTGCAGAATGAGTTGAGGTGCTGCTTCTCTTTTTTCCTGCAGCTGAAGACTGACCTGCTCCTCTTTGTCCGGAAGCATTTTCTTAAGCTCATCAAGCGATCAAACAAGGGAGGCCTTTTCTTTTTCCCACTCACTTAAGCTCTTCTTGTGCCTTTATTTGGTGATCGAGCTTGTTCTGGTGCGAGCTTCTCAACCGTGCCATCTTGTCCAGAAGATGCCACTTTTCTATCTCGCGCTCGGCTTTGTCCGTGTTTTGTATTTCACGAAGTTTGGCAAAGTTGTCATCGATTTCTTTGGATATGTGTTGTTTCTCTCGGGCATAGGATGATTTGGTTTTCTTGATGATGGTTTGGAAGGTCTCAAACTGCATGATTTACAGATGTAGCATCTCAACGTTCAACTATTTGCAGCTCTTTTACCCTTGGGCTCTCACTTGTGGTGCAAACATCAATTTTGTACCCTGTTGTCTGGAGAAAAGTGTATAAATTTCTGAGAGGAAGATCTTAAATGGTGCTGAAAACAAAATGAACCTTGAAGAGCTCATCAATGGCTGCCAGTGAAGAAGATGCTTGACAGGACCACAAACTGACTGTTGGCTTCCTTGTTGCTCCCAGAGGCAAGGATGTAAGGTTGACGATTCTCTTCAGACTCAAGGTGTTCCTGTATAATCCAGCATGCCTGAGTGAAAAATAGTTTTCATAGTTTTTAATAGTTTTCATTTAAAATATGTTTGTCTTTTTAGTCTAAAGGGATAATTTTTTTAGAAAAATAATTTATTCACCCTCAACTTAGGATTCACCTCTATAGCGCTGTGCTACACATTTTGGCTTGCAGAATGCTTTTTAGGGCAACATGTTTTTGAGCACATTTCACACCCAGCCGTAACTCAGATAAAAACAAAAAGAATGCCATGCCACATTTCTTCACGACCTGACTAAACAATGTAAACGATGTGTCATTTAAAAACAGAACAACTAAATCAATTAAACACAAGTTTAAAATTATTAAATATAAACAATTTCAAAACAATAAATATGGCGTATTTTTAACAAATTGTTCTGAATAAAATAAACTTTATTTACTAAACAGATAGATGTATTATTGCTGTTATTTATTATTATTATAATTATTTGATAAACTTAATACAGGTTCTATACAGTATATTTACAATGAAAAATCAGCAAAGTTTGTACTTTAGACATACTAATAAAGTAAGTAAATATTACAGAACCTTTGTGTTTGTATATATAAAGCCAAAATGATGTCTTAAGGTCTATTTTTTCACAGATGATTCCTATTATAACACAATTCAACGTTTTCATATACAACAAGCAACTGCTGATTTGCATTGTTGTGTTGTACTCCACTTTATTGTACCCTACTTATGGACTTTATATAACCAAAAAACAAACCCTACTATCCCATGATCATGGCTGAATTCTTTCACAACAGGTTTGCAACAAATAACACACACAAGTACCAAAAACCTCAACGAGACGCAACTTTTCAAGACGACTGTAATGTTACAGCACAGCTGTTAAAACTGGTAACCATAATTAACAAGACAAGCTGATAGATGGAAAAACTGTTTTTTGTGCTGTTTAATACACACCTCTTAATTAAGCCTCATTTATGGCCCATAAAATAATCAACCAATATACATTTTAGCTGCTGCTGACTTCACACTCTTTGCCATATGTAAGCTTTTGTCATTTTGCACCCAGTAAGTGGTTGCCCTAAAACTCACATCTTGCACAACAACTCTAAACTGTTTAAAAAGTGAGTTGTATGATTTGAAAGAGACAGCCTCTTTAAACCAGGCTTAGTCAACCTCAGTTTTCCTCCTACTCAGTGTCCGCTGTCACTTCCCTGTGTCTCTTGGCCAGCTGAAATCAGCCCACTTTGAGCAGTGTGCACGATTAAGCCAAATGCAACTTAAAGTCAGTTGTTTACAGTAGAGCCAAGTTTTTCTCTTCTGTTCCTGTTTCTTACAGAATTGCAAAAGCATCCAAATTTAATTGAAATGCACATACTACACCTGGATTATTCTCTTATTGAAATACTTGGGGCAAAGGAATTACAAGATTTGTACAAACTTCTATTCTTGCTATTACAGGTTTTGTTTTTTTCTTTCATTCATTTCTTGAATGAAAAAAATTTCAAAACATTTAGCCCAAATCTGTGAACAATGAGTATGGTTCACAGCAGTTCAGTGTTGTTTTAGACAAATGGCATGTTTTTTTTTTAAGTGTGTACAATTCTCTACAAATCTGTACAAAAATCACTAGAAGCCTATATCACCAACCAAAACCTAAAATCTGATTCTCAGTGAAATCAAAGTTTTCACAATCTATAACCTTTTCAGTGTTTTAGTCCCAGCAGACAAAAGGCTTTATTCAGTTTTTCAGGACATTTAAATACATACATTTTTGTATAAGCTCACACTTCATGGAGGCCAAAAGAATAGAACCATCAGAAATGAAATCAGACACTGACTGAAGCTATTTTGCAGAAAAAAAATGTTAAAAATGAAGAAAAACATCAAGGTGTATTGTTTACTGTATGAACATTTCTCTTAGACATCTCTTGTGTTTGTGAGCTCAGTATTTCATGTATTTTTATTGAGCTTTTCCTATAGCTTGTTCACATGGATTGTTGTGATCATAACCAATAAGTGACAACTACAATAAAAAGAAAATCTTTTTTATCCCTCTGAGGCTCAGTGACAAAACAGCTTAACATTTTAATGGCTCTGACAAAGTTACTGACAACTCAACTAGCATTTGAAACTTAATGTTTTGGTTGAAGAAGCACATTTTGCAAAGATGGTAAATAGTTTTTATGATCCATTGAACAGTTGTGATGTATGCTTTAGTTTAGAAAAAGGTTTGTTTGTTTGTTTATATAAATAAAAAATATAAAAGGTGACTAAACTTGGTGCCTAAGGGTGTGTGAAGAACACAGGATCTGTGTGAGGCAGGAGGTACTGCCTGGTGGCATAAACCAAAGAGTAATATTGTTTCCAGTTTGTTCTAATCTTTCTAAACTGTTTATGGAGCTGCACCAGTTTTCATTTTAGTGAGTCAAGCTTATATGTCACAAGTTCTGCTCAAATTTCATGCAGTGTTTTTCATTTATAAAAAGTTACCTATAACACTGACTTGCAGCTACAACAGCTGTTGCAAATAAAGTCTATCTTTCGATTTAGCAGAAAACATTTAACATTTTTTCCTCATTGCATTTGACTGCTCATCACTAGAACAAGACAAACTACATTAGAGGAACATTGCCTTTTTCATGTTTGCTTTTAAATTCTAATTTTTTTACAGTTAGGATTATCTGTTGAATCCATTGAATGTTTAACTTTTCTGTTTGTTGAGACACTGGAACCAGAGCTGAGGGTTTACAAAAATGGTAGCTCATTTGCGACACGTCCTATCCCTTTGGACAACGGAAATTCATTATTGAAAATCATGCTGTACTAACACAACCATACCACTGTCTTATGCTTTAATAGACTGGGATAGACTCACATTTATTAATAACATTTAATTAGTTCAAGCCTGACTGCCTTCCTGATATGGAATTCAGAAATGACCGGAACCCCAATACAAAACATGCTTGGCATATATATCAGAAAGCATTGGTCCATTTTTCTCGAGGCTTCTTCCTCTGAGGAGATGGGTCGCTGGTTTGGGGTGTTATTGGGTGAGACTGGCTCCAGATCTGATCCTGCCACCCTTCATCACAACTATATCGAAGTAGAGACCACCACTAATTTCATAGAGCTGGCCAAGCAGTCCTTTTAGTACGTTTTTTATGCAGCAGTCTGTTGGGGGCAGTCTCAGAAAAGGATCACAGGCGACTTCAAAAACAAATCAAGAGGGCTGGTTCAACTCTAAGTGTTAGTTTGGGAACTCTGGTTGAAGCAGTGCAGCATCAGACACAGGGCGAATGCTATACTGAACAACATGGACCATCGCCTGCATTGAGCTTTTGAACAACAAAGACAGTCAGTCAGTGGATGTCTGAGATCAGTGAGCTGCAGGATGGAACTCCACAAGAAATCTTCCTTTCTGCCATAAAAATGTACAATCAACCATTCTTTGGAAGATGAAGTCTGAGTTAACTCTCACTTTAACAGTTCTAACAACTGAATGTCCCCTTGGGGATTCATTTTTATAATTTCTTAAATCCAGATCATACTAAAAATATGCTCTGTATCATCTTCCATATCCGTAACGTAGAGAACGACGTCGAAACGTAGGTCAGCTTCAAATGTCCTTTCACTGAATCCATTACCTGCAAAACAAGTTTTAAAGTTGGAAAAAGCGTACTACTGTACATTAAAAAATGTGCCCTAAAGGAAGTCTATGCATCACCTTTTTGATCACGCAGCATGATTCAACTTTGATTTGGAATAAATGAGCTGTCAGCCACCTTGTGCCCAGAAGTGACTGGCCTGTAAACACAAACAAAACAGAAACAGCAGTGAGCCACTTCCTCAAAATGATTTTAGTCTGACCATTTCATTGCCAAATTATATAACCTGTTTTTACAAGTTGGAAAGTTCATATATTTCACCATTTAGATTTGTTCAATTTGTACAAATACAGAAAAATATACTGAAGTACAAAAACTACCTACCTGATGACTGGAGGATGTAGATCGTCTTCGGGGAACACTTACCATCTCTGGACATCTACTGCATTGATTCTAAAAACCTACAAAAAGCACAAATACTAAGCATCCCAGGGCTGTGTGCAGATTAGTGGGACAGAGGGCAGACTGACATGAGAATTAGAGTGGCTTTATGTGACATGGATTCAAACAGAAAGATAATTGTTGCAAAACAAAAAGGGCCACCCTTAATGTTAAAATGTAAACTGAAAAAATAAGTGAGTCAACAAAAAGGGCAATGGACTGAAGAATGCACACAAATCAGACAAAAGCACAGTCTAAGTTAGACTATTAAAATTGTGGGTGTAGCTGCTGAGCAGTCGGGGTATTTCATGACTTAGCCTTTTTGCAGTTTGTGACTAATGTAATTTTTTTTTTTTTTAGCTGCTGTTAAAGGAAATGACAAGGTAAATTAGCTTTTTGACAGCGTTTCTATCATCTCACTGTGGCTCAAAGTTATCTCTGTCAGGAAGTGGCCCAGTGAAAATATCCTCAGGTATAGTCTTTATGTGACCAGCGCATTGTAGAAGACCTCACATATTGTCAAATTAGCTATTAATAATGCATAAGTGAAAACAAATGTGTCTTCAGGCACCTTATCAGTAAGTTTTTTACAGTGAAAAGAACGGGAAAGAGTTGACAATTAAACGACGATGTACTTTGGTTTCATTTGTTTATTTAAAAACCCCTCAAATGAAAAGCAACTTGTAAAGTAAATAAAATCATACATAACTGCTATAAATTCTATTTTCGCAAGAAAACACAAATATTAAAAAGAAAAACCCAAGAAATTTGTCATGCCAACATGGGTCGCAATGAGATAAATGCAAAACTTGCCACACCAAGAAAAGTACTTCCACACACTGATTTTTCTAACGTGTTTCGGTAAGCAACTGTAAGAAATCCACAGAACGACTATATGTATGTATACTTTAAGAAGTTTTCTTATTGTCAAATTCCCAGTGTCCGTATAGAAAATTTTAAATGCAGGAGTAAAGTTATGGGCCAACAAGATAAGCACGCAGGCCTGTATTTCTCTGCAAAAACATTTAGATTGGAAAAGTAAAAGAAGCAGAGGACGGGGCTGTCCGCAATTCAGTATCTTCCAGTAAGTCTCAGGCGAACGCAACGCAATCCGCCATAGACAGGGGTGTATAGCGCCTCGTGCATCGGCAGACGACGATCTTGTCATATTCTAAACCTGGAAAGAGAGCACACCACATGTCAAGGAGCGCGTTCTATTCAAGGACCGCGCAAGGCTGAGTTTCCTCAGTTAAGCAGCAGTATTTGAAGATTCCAGCAGCATTTTTATGACACTGATGATTTAAGAGCGTGATTCTACCTGAAGTTACAAATGAATGGTCACTAATCACCTCTGCACAGATTGTCATAAAGTCAACTAACTCAGGGTAACAACTGGACTGAGTGGCCTCACCTTGAACTACACTAATAGGCGTAGCGAGGAGGTGGTGGCGGGGGCGGCAGCCTCTCTGAATACGCCTCCCTGGGCCGGGGCATCCCGTACGCGGGACCTTTGGAGATGGGGGAGAGGCGGGAGCGTTCGTAGGAGGAGCGCTCATAGGAGGAGTAGCCGTTACCGGCAGATGGAGGGGGAGGTGGCGGGGCCCGGCGCAGAGGGCTCCGGTCCCTGGTCATGTACGATGGAGGAGGAGGGGGCAGAGGACGGCGCTCGTACGGGTCGATGCCCAGGCGCTGGGCCAGGGCCGAGGAGGGCGGCGGAGGAGGCGGGATGGCACTGGAACGCCTGTCGTCGTAGCCCGCAGAGCTGTAGGGCCGGGCGCGGTATTTCTCATAGTAATCGATCATCCCATAGCTGTCGCGCTCGGGGTATGGCGCTCGCCTCGGGGGAGGTGGCGGCAGAGGAGGTGGCGGCGGGTACGCGGACATGCGGCCTCTGTAGGGGGGCTCGGGTCTCTCCCCTGGATATCGAGGGGGGTAATAGCCCCCTCTTGCAGGAGGAGGCGGATAGTAATCCTCCTCTGGCGCCCCTCTCGGTCTGCTTTTAGAAATCTGAACGTGTATGCGCTTTCCTGAGAAAAAGAAAAACAATGTGCCTGAAACATGTCTAACAAGGTTCATTCATCCAGCTTGTACAAATTTAGAAGTAGGCAATTAGAAGTAGTAGGAAAGTTTTTGTTCCTCAAAAACAAACAAGTTAAACATAAATAGAAGAAAGTCACCAACCAGACTTCAAACTTGTCACAGCAGGAAGACTATGAATGTAGTTGTAAGTCAGTCATATTCGGCAGTCAGATAAAGGGATACACTACACCTTAAATAATACTGAGGCCAATAGAATGGCTATATCATCAGGTTATTGTCATTGTGTCCAAAAGCACAATCTATTTTAGTAATTATTTACAATACTGCATATATTTACCTTGAAACTCAGTGTTATCCAGTCCCTCTAAGGCATCCATGGCCTCGTCAGAGTTAGCCATGTGCACAAAGGCAAAATTTTTGACTATGGCACACTCTGTGACTGTGCCATACTCCTCAAACAGCGCCTGGAGCTCTTTCTCGTGGCCCTTTTCTACATTGGCTATGTGAAGCTTCACCGGCCCCTGGTTCTTCCCTCGGCTGGGCTCCACATTGATGGGTCGGCCGTTGAGCTCGTAAAGGTGGAGCTCTCGGATAGCCTTTGTGGCCGACTTGCGGTCTTCCATGTGAACAAAAGCATAATTTTTGAACTTGGCGCATTCCGTGACAGTGCCGTACGGAGTGAATAGAGCCTCGATTTCATCCTTCTGTGTTTCTTGAGAGAGGTTCCCAATGAATATCTTCACCATTGTGGTTAGTGTCAGGTTCTGCGGGAGAAATCAAGGCAAATAATGACTCAACAAGCCGTCCAGTAACAAGTATGGGCGCAAATAGTGGCGCTATAACATCATGAGAAGGAAATAGAAAGCTAACATTTAAGTCAAGTGCGGGCTTCAGGCCAAACGCGAATTCACATACGCAACCGGTATAACGCCAACCTTAAAACTGACAAAATTCACAAATTCAATCTATAACACACTCATTTGGTGAACACAGTGTTCATGGGGCCTACATTTCAACGATCATCTATATTTGGACCTTCTACGCCTTTAGTTAAGATCTTCGTTTCTCGTGTTGCTAACATGCTAACACCAGCTAACAAGTGTTAGCTAGCAATGTTGACATGCTGCTTTATTTAATCGCGCCAAATTTCACATAATGCAGTCACCGAAAAACACGTTTTTCTTTATGGTTATGCGAATATGAAAACAGCCAAGAAACGAATACAAACGCTCGAGAACTCACCCAGAGCGAACAGCGTCTCACCCCAGTCGAAACCAGCGAAACTTGAATGATAAGCTAAAGCGGGAGTACCCGGCTGACGAAAGGTAGCATAATTTAAATGTGATTGGTGGATAGACGCGTCGCTCAAGAAGTGATTAAGTGGGATTGGCTAAACCTGAGTACACCCGCCATTGGTTTTATTTGCATAAACGCTTACATGTCCCGCCCACACCGGAACTTAAAACAAAAGGAAGGAAAAGCCTGTTTTTGTAACTCAAAACTACTAAAATAAATTCAACTGCTCTAACAAAAGACAAATGCTTTTAATGTAAATTTACAGACTGTATTCACAATGGTTTTATATAGTATTCTATTTTGCTCTGATTCGTACAATTGATTAAATTAACATTACATTCATGAGCCTTACCCACAGCCATTAGCCCACATGTAAACAGGAGTGTAACTGCCACAGCTGCCATGGGAAGGTTAGTACTTGGTTTTTAAAGTTGTAGTTAATTAAAAACTAATCGTATCTGTGATGGTTATATTTTAATGAGATTAGTGCTTCATGTTTGTATTGTGTATTGTACAGATATAACAAATTGAGCTTAATAGATAGTTGCTTGTTGTAGATAGTAGCAGGATATATCTTGAGTTTATTGGGTTACTATTTTAAGTTCTTCTTAAGAAATGTTATCATTTCATTGTCAAGGGACAGTTAATTGCAACGACACATCAGATTACAATTTTCACGTTGTTGTATATTAAAATTCATTTTTTTATTTCCCCTTCAGGTGCTACATGTGATAAATCCCTGGTTTGCCTGATGTATATTGTATATATAATGTCCCCATGTTTTCTTACTTATTGCAGCAAGTGTCCAGCAGAGGGAGCCACAGGCCGTCAGCAGGCACACAAGCAGCGGTCTGATGCATGAGGATGCAGATTGAGGATGAAGATTTGCGTACTACTTATTTTTTGAACTAGAGAAATATTTCACGATTGTTATTATTTGTTTACCTTTAAGAAAGAAGAGCCAAAATAACAATTTCTGGCCCATTGCAATGGCCATCGGTTTGTCGTGCTCCTGTCTTAGTTAGGACAATACCAGTGAGTCTGAAACTGTCTGTAGATCTGCATCTTTTTTTCTCGAAACATATTCTCAACAATCAACAGTGCCAACATCAGTCGAACTAACACTGTTTATCTGTATTGATCATTAATTACTGTTTCTTGTACTATTTGTACAATTTTTTTTAAGTAATGATGATCTTTTCTTTTTAGGAAATAGCTTGGCAATTACTAGTAACAATTATAGTATGTATTTTAACTATGAATTAATGTTAATTTTGTATTCTGAAATGTTTTATTGTTGGGCTCACCTGCACGGGGACTGCAGATGGAAAGTAGCTTGTAGCTAAATCTGGTACAGAGCATCTTTTTTTTTTTTTTTGTGAGATTAATGTATTTGTTCAGGGTCCCTGACAAATAAAGACTAAACTAACCTAATCTGTAACAGACCATAGCGTAGTAATTTATAATAGTATTTTACACCAATCAGGCATAACATTATGATCACATGCCTAATACTGTGTTGGTCTCCCTTTTGCTCCAATACAGCCCTGACCAATTGAAGCATGACAGAGATGTTCGATGGGATTGAAATATGGGGAATTTGGAGGCAAATCAACACCTCAAACTCAGACCAGGCTGCCTTTTTTAAGTGTTCTGGTTCAGGTCTGATGGTGGCATGCCCATTGTAGGGGCTTTTGGCAATGCACAGGCTCAGCGATCACCCTGTCTGGTCTGTGGCTATGCAGCTCCATACACAACAAACAGAGATGCACTGTGTATTCTGACACTTTTCTATCAGAACCAGCATTAATGTCTTCAGTAATGCATGAACTTTGAGGACAAAATGTTCACCTACTGCCTAATATATCCCTCACTAGAAGGTGCCATGATGAAGAGATAATCAGTGTTATTCACTTCCCCTGTCAATGGTCAGAATGTTACGCCTGACCAGAGTATACTGGTCTGTTTACACCAATACCGCAAATATGCTGATTAATGAGATCATGTAATTTTAAAACATATTTTAGCCTTAGCTTCATACATATCCCCATGTTTAAAGTGAGTCATGCATTTTGATATTAAGCAATCAAAGGAAAAAATATGCATAGACAATAAAAAAATAATCTGGCCAACAACAGGCACTGTTGTTGCACAAAGTAAGCATTGCCTAAAATAAAGACTGACAGTAACAGCTCACTTGCTTTTCCCATCCATTAACTTTAAATTGGAAAAAGGTAATGATTTTTTTTGTCAATGGGTTTCTGTGAATAAGTGTATAAACCAGAACAAAGTGTTTGGAAAAATGTATACCAAACAATGAAAAGTCCTTTATTGCCATCAGAACATGAGTGAGAAAACCAGAGACAAAAATCTGACAAGAGTGAGGAGTCGACTGTACAACAAGCATCCACGCGGGCTCACACACAAACACATCCACACGCTTCCAACAGGGACGTGAGGGATACAGAGTCACACAATGAGGTATCAAGGTAAACACAAACACACCAGGTAGGGCTTCGGGCCTCCACTCCTACACATGCGACTTAACCGAGGTACAAATAGTCGAGAAGTGCTCTTTCAAACTTAAAAAATAAAAAAAACACACACAAACAACAGGTGAACAGCAGCATCTAGGTCTTCATTCAACCACCACACTCCCAGTCATCTGTCTCTCGAAACCTTTGGTCATGTGGACGCTTGCTTGTCATGCAAAATGTTGCCCTTGGATTATTAATACTATGAAGTATTAGGTCCCTTTCTGACTTGTAGTGGACAAAACCTGGGATATTTTAGGCAGATGTTCAGGGGGAAATGTTCACAAATAAAGTGTTATTTTGAAGTTAGTCAGACATTCATTGTGTACATTAGCAGCAGTTCTAGTGAATGGAACAATGGCTTTGTAAGTCAGAATAATAACTCCCTTTCCTCATGCACAGGACAGGCACCACCTACTTGTTTCTTAAATGCCATGCAGGTTAGAAAAATAGACCGCAAAGTCACAAGACAGAGAAATCAGAGTTCGTCTCCAGAGAAGAGGTTGATTTCACTTGAATTTTTTATTTTTATCATTTTCTAAAGATGTGGAAATAGCAACAAAAGAAAAAACTTGAGAGCGGTAACCAAGACAACAGTAACAACATGAGCAGAGAGCCACTGAGGTTTTTCCAGTCCCTCTCGTACTCCTTTTGTCAACCCAAACTGTCAGGTACAAGACGGCCACCTCGCTGTGTCAAAAGTTTACGGTCCTTGACTTTGTGCCACATGGCGACCTCTCTGTGTGTTTGTCTCATGTGTGTACCTGTAAGCATGGGCCTGTGTGTCATGTGCGTATGGCTCTCGTTTGAAGCTGTCCCACTCCCACAGTCCGCAGTCTCCAGGCCCTTTCTTTACCCCCCCACGCTAGCAGCACCTGTTCCCAGAAAGGTGGTCGCCCTCGTGTGCATCCGGAGCTGCCTGCTGCAGTGGTTTTGTTTTTGAATCAAAGACACTCGTGTGGCTGGAAGCTAGCACCGCTGCCCCCTCCGACACAGAGAAAAGAGGCACGGTAAAGTTCCCTTAAGTCTAAATCTAAAGTGTAAGTCTGCCTTCTGTCCTGTTTTCAAGGCTGCAAGGGGTGCCACTCTGGACCCTCCAAAGTCCTAGAACGGCCGAGTTAAGAGAGCATCTGTGGAGAAATGGAGATGCTTCACAGGCCCAGGGCTTTGTTACTAATTGTCACCTCACCTCTCTCGTCGTTTTGTTTTGTGGTTGCCAAATCTCACATACAAACACACATACACGCACTGACCCCCTAAGCGCCTAAATTTCTTGTTTGGCACTTCTTTTTGTCGTCACCTTGGCCAGCCACTCCCTCCATTCCCTTATCCTCGCTTTCTATTTATTCATCTCTTCTTTTTTTTACAGATCTGTTCTCTCCGTAAAACAAAACAAAAACACCTGGAAGTACAACCTCTCCCTCTTTTCTTCCTCATAGGAAACAAAAGCAAACTTAATGGAGAATGTTTTAATATATCTTTTTTTTCAAATTCAAGGCACAATGTCGATCAATATTCCAATCTGTCTCACTCCCAGGTTCATTGTGTGAACGTCGCGTCACATAATCTATTGGACTGTCTGCTCGTACATCTCTCTCCTGTACTTTAACACTGTGAAGAGACGTGTCTGTTTGGTTGAGAGAGCGACCGCCAAGTCCAAACCAGTGATAAACAATGAACAAAATGAACAGAACAAAAATAAAGACACAAATAAAGACAACTCTTTCATAAACAAAACAAAAAAAAAAGGTCTTGTCCTGTTTCTCGTGTTTCAGTATTTAAAAATCAAGTCATATCCACCAGCTCTTTTTGGCAAGCTAGTTGTTTTTTTTCTTTTAAATAAGCACTAAGTACTGATAGATAGGATAGCATACACCGTTAACGTGTGGTTTTAAGTAGATGCGTTTGTCGTTTTTTTGTACTTTTTCACTCTCATAGTATGAATTCAGGTATTTTGTCAGGTACTTTTTCACTCATCTGTTTAAGGTTTAAGTTAATGCAAGCAGGGACAGAGTTTGCCATGGAGTCTTGCTCTAGACTTAGGTTCGCGAGAGGCGAGGGCGGTTTCTTTACGACACCCCGTTGACCAGGGTCATTGCGTCGCCGGCCGAGTTCATGCCTTTGCTGGGGGAACGCTTGGAGGGCGTTCGCTCATCCTTCTTGGAGCTGGTCCCGTTCTCCTGGAGCAAATAAAGAAGAAAGGAGTCGGCCTTAAAGAACTGATACATTTTTAGTAACAAAGCAAAATGGCTGGACGTTACAATACCTTTGGCTCGGGTCCAGTGTGGTTTTCTTTCTGGGGCAGGTTCTGTCTGCTCTGGGACTCAGCACGGGATATGTAGTCAGCAACTGTCACTACAAACATAAACAGGCTGTTAACTCCTGCTACAAACTTAACGACGAGTGTCTCTATGCCATTTATTATTAGCATAACATGTAAAATGAAGACGAATTGTATTCAACTATAAACAAATACAGGGCTGGTATTCCTTACATTGCTATTCCTTAATAATTCACAACACACAAGCATTAACTGCTAAACATAAAAAATAGGGTTCTTGAATAAGTCAATCTACCTCTTTAAACAGGGCTACTTTTTCCAAGATTTATTAACAAATATTTATCTAATGAGTACACTTTACACTGGGTCAGATTTGGCTCTTTGACATCAGTTGGACACTAGTGGTCTGTCCTGTCTACTGTCCTGACAAAACTTTAAGTATGATTATGTGAGATATAACTATTTTCATGGGGCAAAGCAGAAAGACACAAAAACCATAGCTTCAAGAACTCTTCAAACACTTTTTTTGTTTTAACCTTTTGTTGGCTATTAATATAATTTTCTTGGCAATACATTTGAGACTTTGACTTTGAAGCACAGAGAGCATTGATACAATTGTGATGTGATCATATGCTGGTAGTTGTAATGTGAAAATGTTTACTGGTAAATAAAATGAAATCTTACCCTCTGCTGGCTGTCTGTCACGGCTGACTGAACCTCCCTCGGGGCGGCTGCCACGGTTACGGCGGCGGCGGCTTCTGTTGCGGCGCTGAGGTCTGGCTTCCTCATCTAACAGTAAAATGACAAAATATGCCTCAGCTAATTCCTCCTGAATACATACACCATTTGTTTTAACACCTCATGTCATCAAGAGCGGAAAAAGCCATACCAATCATCAAGCTTCAATTAATCTCAATGGGACTGTGTTAATACCTAGTCCATTCTCATTGGGGCCGGCCTGGCTGTCGGACTCGGCAGCAGCATCCATCAGGCTGGGCTCCTGGTCATTACGGCGGCGTCTGGAGCGTCTGCGGCGGTCTCCCGCGCCGTCGATGTCTCCATCGGCCAGCTCGCCTTCTCCTTCCAGCAGGGAGTACGGGTTACTGTCTGGGTCCCTCAACACTGAAAGGCCACCAACAAATCAATGTGCCATTTACATGTAAGCACACAAACAGCTGAAAAGAAATAATTCCTCACAATGTAGACACTTTGTTTTCTTTGAGGTTTACCAATAGTAGGCCTGAGAATTATTGAAAAATGGAAAAAATGTCATATACAATAACAATAATAAGATACAATAATAAGAAGTTATGACTTGTGATATGATTGCTGTCAATAAGTTAATTTAACTGATAGAGAAAATAGGCTCTTTAGTAACTTTCACTGCTCAAAACTAGGGCTAAATGGTAAATGGTAAGCGGCATGCATTTATATAGCGAGCTGCCAGACAACAGGCACTGTAAAGTGTCTTGCCCAAGGACACAACGAAAGTATGAACAGGAGGGAGAGGGAATAGAACCGCCAACCTTCTGGTTACTGGGCGCCCTGCACTACCTCCTGAGCCACTGCGCCCCATTATATAAAAAAATAAAAATTAAACAAAGACTGAACAGGAACAAGACCAAGGACTAAACCAACCAGGGACCACCAGGGAGCAAGAATACTGAAAACAGAAGCGGCCCCGGGATAAACCCTTAAGGGACACCATGGGTAAAGTGTTTACCTGAGCTGATGGAGTTTGAAGGCTTGGACACAGGCCCTCCGCGGCCCCGTCCCGAGTTGGCGCCTCTACCCCTGCCGCCCCGTCTGGAGCCTCTCTCCTCACCGCCAATGCCACGTGGCCGCTGGTCTCTGTCGATGACGTCCTCCGACTCGGATGCATTGGACAGTTCGGAGTTTGTGCCTGAAAAAAGCAGACATTAATTACTTACTCTTTGACAGAACTTGCATCCAATAACTAAAAAGGATGAGGTTCAGCACAACATTGTGTGCAACTGCAATGCAAATTTGTGTCTTTTTCCCTAGGATGTGTAGCTGGGAGGAAAATGGCATCAACTACATAAATAGTGAGGTTATACACTTGTATTTCTATATTTATATCCTGTCAGTAACTAAATTGAAGAAATTAATAATCTCATAAAGTACTGTGATGTGAGATTTATAATAAGCAGCACTCTGCTGCAATAGACAATAGACAACAATAGATAGTCTCCTGTTCTTAGCAAGTAAAAAGAGTTGCAAAAATCCTCTAAATGTAGGGAATTTTCTTTTGTGTCACCCGTTTAGTTTAATTCAAGATAGAAGATAAAGTAAGGTGATTATTATTAACAAAATAAATGCTTTAGGACACATACATGACACCTGTTGATATGTTTGATAAGCTTGAGTTTATTCAAAAAAGTGTGGATGGAGTTTTTAGCTCTACTGTCTTCCAAGCTCAAGGGGGGAATAGTGCAGTACTCTAATTTGAAACTATTCATTCCTCATTTGAAAATAGAAACACTGTAGAAATGTCATGAATGAACCATATTATACGTCTTAAACAACAGAGCTTATGCTATGTCTTACCATAACCAGAGTACTGGCTGTTGGATGCCCTGCGTCCTCTGCCGCGACCTCCATAAGTGCGGGAAGTGTGGAGCGAGTTGCTGCTCTCATCTGTCAAATATCCTTTTTCAGTGCCAGGGCCACTGGTACGGCCGCCGGGAGGGGCACGGTATCCCACTCCGATTTGACGGAGCTGCTCGTCAATCTGGAGACGCTCAAGACGCAGCTGCTCCACTTCCTGCAAGGTGAGAAAGGAAATAAACATAGATGAATGATAATGAGTTTTAAACACAGCTAAAAATACCCAAGTTCAAAGGGGTTTTAAGTAGTTAAACTTAACTTGCTTAAACTGAATTTGGACAGGATTAAATAGGTTTAACCTGGACCAACTGTATTGCCATTATTCTACCATTAGGTGGCAGTAATGCATGAAGCTGAGTGATCCAGACTCATGGTCTGTCCCAAAAACTCCTTCAAACTGCTGATTGAATAAAACCATCATTCATTCATTCATTCATTCATTCATTCATTCATTCATGGAAATGAAAAAAATGTGCAACACGTGAGACCAGAACAATTCTTTGTTAATAAAAAAAAACACACATTTTATAATCCCTGGATGTCACACAGAGGTGCTGAATGCCTATTTGTGAATTGAGTGACCTATGGCAACCCTAGTGGACAACATGGGGACACTAATTCACATTCACAAGATCATTTTTCTGGGCGACCCCCAAGCATACATTTGTCCTGGTAATTAATGCTCCCACATCAATAGCATTAAATAACAAAAGACAGAACATTTTTAGGTTTAAAAAAAACTGACAGCTGCACTTTAAAGGTAATTCTATAAGTGTTTCAATTTAGAGATGTATTTTTGGTATTATGACAAAATAATGTTTAATATAGGGATAGGGAATTAAGCTGAGCCCTTTCACATATCTTTAGTTTAAATAAGTCGTCTCAGTGACTGTTTGGGTACTTCTATCTTCTTTCTATATAAAAAAAACAAAGCAGCTATAGGACTAGGTTTATACAGTTTAACTCCTTTTAGGAGTGCCATATGGTCATTTAACGGTGACACTTAACAGCAACATTGCGGTGACAGCAGTTTCTTTGGAGCTTCAGAGCTAGCTTCTCACTTCACAGCACAACAGCTGCCTCCAACAACGACAGCTGAACCTCACGGGAGATGGCAAATGGCGATGTGAAGGAAGTAAAGCACTGGTGGTGGAGGGGCGTCACCGGTTATTTATGGAAGCCCTGGGTCCTGATAGCTGGTAATCTAAACTCCAACATACCCTTCTCCCCCCATCCCATAGAGAGAGGCTATTAATAAAAGCACATGAGGTAAGGGCAAAATGAGGCGCTCTCAGCAGCTTTCTTCATGGAAGGAGACAGGTGACCAATATGAAATGACCCCCTGGCCTGAACATTTCACAACTATGTTTCTGAGAAATAGTCCCACAGCTCTGAGTTTTGTTATTTTTAGTAAATGATCACAATTACTCAGAAAGTCAGATATAATAAGGTCTTAAACAACTATGGACATTTTTAATTGAGATGGAATGGGGAAGAGCTGGAGCCCTCCACTGGTGAAGCAGGGCGACTAACCTGAAGATAAGACACGTGGTACTCCAGCAGAGCCTGAGCGTTGCTGATGTTTTCTTTAGTCCCCACAAACACAAAAGGAACCATGCCCTGACAAGGAAAGATGAACATGTTAACCGTCAGAACTAACAGCTTTTTACCACTTCATTTATTCAACTCCTTCTTGTCAAGTTATCTTCTAATTTTAGGTGTTAAATTACAGCTTTTAAAATCACATAAAGCTCTTTAACAGTGACAATGCACAACATAAGTGCCTGCGCGGCCATCTTGACTGACGTGCTGTACAAGCGATGAAAACCTAAGTACTAGTGACCAAGCAAGCAGAACAGAACAGTGTCACAGCAGACAGCACATAGGACGTCTACACGCGACTGTGGTTAGAAAGCTTTTTGGAAAGGGGTACAGAGAAAAGAGGAGGGAGAGGGTTTGTAGCAGACTGGGATTGCGGCCGAACGGTCCATTCACCTCTTTGCTGCCGGCAGTGTGGTCTCTGCCAGCCCCCTGCCTGCCTACCTCCTCGCGAGGAAGCTTTTTGTCGTTGTCCCCCTCAATTCTGACGCGCACCACTCCGGACTTGTCCACAATCTCCTGGATGACTTTGCCGTTTTTGCCGATGACTTTGCCTAAACATGACGGAAAATAAGAAAGTAGTATAACATAATAATATATAGAGAAAAAATGAGGGCTAAGAAATTGGCGAAGTCCAGCCTTAATCTTTCTCAAGTGTTGAATTGGTTACTCACCAACAAGGTTCCTGGGTACCTGAAAATAGTCTTCTTTAAACTCCAGGTATTCCCTCGCCTGCTTCACGGCCTCAGGGGTCTGTTCAGAAACAAACAGGACAAATAGGAGAGTCTTAAAATCTATTAAAGAAAACCAACTGCTGCTCTCAATTTATCTTGGCCGGGGAGATGTTTTGTGCTTGCCATTTAAGTTTTCTAGAAAAAGAAACAGACCTCATAAATTATGCTTGCTATTTTTTTTAAATACAAAAATCCCACAACAGAATGTTATCTTCTTCTAAACAGTAAAGTTAAGAGAAATTACATAAGAAGCAAATGCATTAGCTAATCCTAAGTCATAAATAATAAGTCAGTATTCTACAAGTATGACACTTAACAGTTTATCCGACAGATAAATCTCACCTTCACTGCCACCTGTGACCTGTTGTTCTAAATTGGCCGGATCTTACAGCTTGAATAATTAAAAGGTCCCCTTTAGACATGAGACTGAAAGCCAGTCAGATGATTGGATCTTATGGAGTCAGCCTTAATACAAGATGTGACTGTGCAAGTAAATAACAGAGACTGAATTTGAGGATGTTTGGAGATGACATGTATCTAGATTGTATTCAAGTTGTCATGCCTTCATGCTCTCTCTCTAAAAAAAAAACAAAAAAACTCTTCAGTGTAATTTAGTGGGTTTTTTTTTGCTGTTTTTGTTTTTTCCAAAAGCACTGCCTGTAGGAGCAGCACACCACTGTATCACTGTAATTACTGTATGCAGACTTTTATGGTTTAACAGTAAATTTAGCAGATAGTAAAGGGATCATTGCACCTCTTAATGTTAATGATGGTTTACACATTGGATTTTACCTTAATATAATATAAATGGTAGCAGAAGAGTTTTTACCAATCAGAAGGCGATGTAGTTTTGCACATGACTTAGGAGGATACATGCAAAGACCAGATTTGAATACAAGTAGAGCTTGCCACATGTGTCCAGACAGATAGAAGACATACTATGTATATAGATAGTGTGAAGGGGACCTCAGTTTTGTTTTTTTTGTTCAAGTTTGATAAGTTTTCTAGAACACCAAAATGACAAGGACAAAACTGTGAAAGATGAGACTTTTATTCTTGCAGCGTACCTCTCCATAAATCCTAAAAGTGCAGCTCTCCTCTTCCAGTTCGATAGCTGTGACACCAGGCACCTTTCTGGCCTGTTGAATGTTGGCACCGTGGGAGCCGATGGCCAGTCCCATCAAGTCCTCCCTGACCCTCACTTCCTCTTGGTAAGCAGACGCTAACTGTTTACTGGTCTGGAACAACACAGCAATGTTGATAAAGCCAGAAAATACGCCAAAAGTCATGGGGCAGTGTGTATAACAATGTACCTCTAAATGTTTAGTGGCCTCTTCGTTTCTGGACATTAACATAAGCTTGGTACGGATGCTCCGGAAATGCATATCGCTCAGAAGGGTAGCTCGCTTAACTGTGGTTTCATTTGTTGACTGTTGAGATAATATAAAGGTTACGTTAGAACTGCATCTCAATTAAGCTTGGTAGGAAATTAAGCAATGTGTGTGATGACATAAAACAAACAGTTGATGTTCTTATCTACAGGCATGTCACAAGGGCATTCATTGTGAAAATAAATAGCTGAGGTGTGTACTAACCAGGACAATGAGTTCGTGTGTTTGGGCACTGTAGAAGATGCAGTTGGCTCCGATTGCTTTCCTGAAGTCTTTGTGAATGTTGTCATTTGCACAGCTGTCGGTTAAAAAACAATCCACAGGAGAGTCAGCTGTGTTGTTCATTCAGAAGCAGGGGAGCGCTAAGACAACACCACTCAACTTGTGAGATAAAGAAACAAGGAAGACTGATTAAAACAAGGGATATCTGGACTCACATCTCTCGCAGGTCTTCTGGTACGGCGATAGGGACCTTGTGGAAGGAGTTTCGAGAGGAAGGGCTGTTGGGGTTCAGAGGCCTGATGCGCTCCGATGTGACAATCTCGTTGTATGTGGCGTCGCATGCCGCGTATTCAATCACATAGAACTAGAAAGATAATGCCAGAATATACAGACAAATGATTTAATGAAGCTATTCAAAACAACCAAGGCAAATTAAAAAACCAAAAGATTTCATTTTACATTTGTTTTGTCAGCGCTACATTTGATTTATTAAAATAAAAACTGTGTCTTATGAAGAGCAATGAAGTGAAATATAAAACAAGAAGACAAAAAAGAAGACTGAGGCAGAGAGATGAACGCCGCACACACCATGCTCAATGGAACAGAATTAAAGCCATCAGTCAACGCAAGACATTCGTGCAGGCCTTTATCAGAGCGCTCTAAATAACAGCGCTACACCAACAGCAGATCCCCTGGCACAGCAGCAGCGCCAAGCTGCCCTTTTCATATCCCACTGACCCACTATTTAACCTCACAGTGTCAGAGGCCTGATTCTTGACAAAACAAGCCCGGCTGCGTTTGCTAGATTACGCATGGAGTAACTCGATTGAGAGAAAAGGAATATACAAACATACAGCACTACTTAAAGCTCAATACCAACTACTTACGCTGAGTAATTACAGGACATTAACAGCCGGACTATTACACTCAGAAACTAATTATCCTTTAAACACATTTGCAGAGGCTTGACATCTATAGATGACCACAGTAAAGAAAATGAGTATGTGAATAATGTATTACCTATGAAACACTTAGTGAATGGAGTTTTGTCTTTTCATCTTTAATATTTTTAACAATATGGTTGCAGGGTTTTTCAAAATCACTTACCTCCCCTTTCATCATTCTGACGCGGGCCAGCCACCAGCCACACGGCTCCTGCTCATTGGCCCTGGAGTACACCTGTGTCGGAAACACAAAGTGGCAGTACGTTCACACAAATGACATAACTTTGGAGTCATGAATGGAACTGGTCTGGAGGTCTCAAGAACATCACTATTGGCATAAATTAGATTTTAAATACATCTCATTAGATCAGAACGTTTTGTCCTTTGACCACAATGCAGTCATCTTAAGCCCACTTTTGCACATTTGTAGCACAAGAACAATTAAGCAATGAGCTACCTACACTCAATGTCCAGTATATACGAAATATTTTTACTTAAACCAAACAATCCCCCAGAAAGCTACTTACAATGCTATCAGTATAGCAGCAGAAACTAAGACTCTTCATCAGTCTAAAAATGTGTGGAGCATTTTCATCACTGCTATTCATATTCTTCTCATTTGTTTACACCTCCCCATTGTGGGTCTAGCTCTGACCAAGCTTGACTACAAGCTGCTACCTTCACAAAGAGAAATTCTTTGATTTAAGTCTGACCTAAACATTTACATGCATTTTAACAGTCCAATTTACACAGCTATGCTGAGGAAATTTACCAGGTTTTAGTTCAGTACCTCAGTTTAGCTGCAGTAGCTCACAACTCCATCTAGTGCTACAGTATATGGAACAGCTATTTTTATTCATGATATCTATGCAATGAAACAAATGTTTTGGCATTTTGGTCTTGAATGGACAGAATAGATCACAGCAGGAGAGTAAACAAGGGTTAGCGGGTGCCATTTTTTAACCAGGGTCTCTCCATTTATGTCGAACACAATCCAAAGGGTGAGCCACTTCCATGAGCTACTTGTCAACTTTATGTATTGTGTATTGTGTAGCCTGAAAAGTCACCCGCAAAAAAGGCCCCATACTTAAGAGCTGAAAGCGAGCGTGGTCCCACCTACCACAGTGGAGTCAATATACTTTGGTCAAAAATTTGAAATCACAATGTAAGTTGATTTTAAAATACTTCAACATTTAAAAGTAACATATGGCACGTTTACCAAACTATAACACATTTGCTATCATGAAACCAAACTTCAACAGTGATCAATCACCTTTTGTACAGTGAATTTCCCGAAAGGTTTTTGTGGTACATTTACAAAAAGGTTTTTCAAAAAAAAAAAAAGACATGTGACTGTCTCAGAAATGAGTCAGAGTGATGCTGAGCTCTTACCTCCACCTCATCCCCCTCGCCGATATCCTTGTGGTAGTCTCCTGGAGGAGGCAACCGCACATCGCTGAAGGGCAACTGTCTCTCTGGCTGCCAGCTAATAGTGGCACAAACACATACATCTCAAGTCAGCTTATCAACATTCACAGACAGAGAAAAAAATCATATTGTAACTGATTTTAGAACAGTCTGAAGCACTGGTCTCTCTCACATGTCTTGTTACATTATACGGCAAATGCTGTGCAGGACATAACGATAAAAACTGAAATGATTCATTAAGCTTACTGAGAAATTTATAGAACTATGTCTTTGGACAGAGAGAGACTGCATCCTTTTACCCAAAACAAAAACTTCAGAACAGTTTAACGGTACCATGACTTTGAAAAGGTGAAGTTAAAACTATGTACTGACATAACAGTCATGAGTCTAATATGAACATTTGTTTTTACTGAGGTGTTTTATTAGCATCATTACACACCAAAAAGGGGTCTGATTTAAAACTATTTCATACAAGCTGCTAAAACCTCCATGTGCTCTGCAAAGTAAAAGGGACGGGGGAGAAGGAAGCTCTGACTGATATCTGAGCACTTTCAGTTCTGATTCAAGCTTCAGTCCGACGATGCCTTATGGTGTGTAAGCTCCACTATCTCCATGATTTCTTTTTCTGAGACTGACCCCAACAGACTGCGGCATAAAAACTAAAAGCTTAGCAATTACTGCACGATAAAAAGATATGATTTTCAACATTTTGTTTATATTGAAAGCTTTCTAAGATGATCTGACAGTGTAAGAAATGTATGAAAGCTGTAGTGATTCCAGCGATAACCTTAGTATAGTGGTTAGCTAGATGGCTATGTAAACAAACCTATGCTCTTTTCTCAACACCAAAAAGCAGTTTCTCATTATCTCTCAACTCAATCAGTCGAATTCAACGCTTAAATCAGAATAGTGCAAAAAGTAGAATTTCTCGCAATAGCTCTTAACTCCCTCTAGTGGTACAAAGTAATACGATAAGCCACTCAACAGGTTCACATGCAAGTCTAGAAATTAAAAACTGCATTTAAACACCATTATCAATCCCGGGGGGATTGATAATGGTGTTATTAATATTGTTGCATCTTTACAGCTTGCTCCGATAAAGGTCCGAGCAGCGTCAGCGCAGGACAGAGACACAGAGTAACGCATAAACAGATGAGAATAACAGAACAGAAGAACAGCCTTTATCACTCATTTTAGACCAGTGATTATCCATATTTTGTGTGAATTGTTTTGCAGCATCCTACAACTATTAAGAAAAGCCTACTTCACAATAGCAATAGCACAATAAGAATGGAGGATGTTTTCCTTAATTTGTTGCATTGTGTTTCATCTCGTGTTACCATTGATATTTAGAAATGAAGTGATGATTACTGAACTAATTAGCTGATTTATTAGCATTCAATGCCAGGAAACAACTCAGGTTTACCGTTGGCTTCTCTTTAAAGGAACGCTTAATGCTGTACCAAGATCACGTGCACCATAAAAGCAGCATCACTCTTGGCAGAGGTTGGGGACAGAGAAGTTCGATTCTCTTCTGTTCATGTAAACTCAGACACAGTAAAAAATCCAGCTGAGGGGGTTTAATCCAGCTGTGAACATAGTCCGAGTAAGCTCTGCGTGTAAACATACTAACTGACATGGCATTAAGACTAACACTTTAATGATAATTACATTTTTTTTATGTAGTCTTCTTTAACTTAAGTAAAATTCAACTGTTTTAACACTAGGAGCTACTCTCATCCATGTGCTCTGGAAAGTAAAAAGGCAACGAGGGGTAGAAAAGACCCATCCCAAAATTGACACCCCCCTCCCACCATGCATACCTTTGGGACTATTTTTAGGGACACCCTGGTTGAGAAGATAAAGCAGGAGCCGAGGGATGGTGACGGCTGTGATTGGAGGAGGGAGCAGTTTATTGGTATTGGAATGGGACAGAAGGTGGGGCCAGGAGGGAGAAAAGCATGCTATCAGTGTGGCAGGGGCGATGGGGGTCAGAGCACGAGGTAAAAAAACTGTTAGAGACATGTATGGACAGCTGCGTGCCTAACAGGTGCCACTGCCTTATTTTCCATATGAGGCCCGAGCAGACAGGGATGCTACTTACTTGTTCTCAAAGACAATTGTGAGTGAGTCATCGTGGACATCTTTGATATAACCCTGAAAAAAAGCAGACAAAGACTTTTATTAAAATGAATGAAGAGGGCAGAGTCATAAGGGTGGGGCTGTGAAAGTGCGTTTGACTCTGCATGTAAACAACACAGGCTTGTACGAGAAGCCACGCTAGACAGAGACAGTGATCAGGGAGAGGAAAAAAAAAAAGAGAGCATCTAGGGCTTTTTGGAAACACATCACGCTGCTGACACGATTTTCTGGCTGTGAATTCGGTGCTGCATGGGTGAAGTGACGAGGACTCTTCCTGACAGCACAGACAGCCTGGAAATCTCTGCCTCGTTTATACACACAAATAGAATTACAATATCTCGGCTTCATTTTAGAAAGGTACTATTTTATAAGAGGTAAATATGTGGCTCATTTAAACTTGAGTTAAGACACGCTGTGTGTCATTCTCCACAAATCTGTCACAGCAGGCTTCAGACTTGACCAATACCCCCCTGCCCTGAGCAATGACAAGATGGGTGGGAAGTTGGGGGCGTGGTTTGAGTATACGTGTAGCACTACTACCCTAGATGGCACATGAAGGAGAAGGGGGTCTTTTATGAATCAGTGGTGTCTTTGCAATGGAAATGAGTGTCATGTCTTGTTCGTAACCCCAAACAGTAGAAACGGCCACTTTGTCAATGCATCTTCACATTTAGAGTGGTCATACTTGGAGGTAGTTGCATATCCTTGTTACATCAGGTTAACTAGCACTTCCACTACATACTACCAGGTCAAAGGGCAGCTTCTAGATGGCATGGCATGACTGGTGAAAAACTCAAGAGGGCAGACAGGTGTCAGAAGCAGCTATGTAACATAACTTCACTACTGGCCACGTGGAAGTTCAACTGGTGAGCCAACTTCACTCTTAGCTTAGTTTTGTTCCTTGACCTCAAAACCAAATTAATATTCTATTTATCTTTTTTTTTAGTTTATTTGACATGCTTCTTGCTAGTATACTGGTAGGAGAAGATTATTCAGCAGGTTAACTGAGTGCATTTGAAACACACAACCAGTACTTTTCACACCATTGTCTCCTAAGAAGCCCAGCTGAGCTGGGACGTAACATTTGAGGTGTCATTAACACACGTCCACCGCAGCCTCTAAATGAGAGGTGTGAGATAATGGCCGTAACAGAGAAGAGTGGAAAGTGTTCATTCACGCCAGAGCCAAACTGTCACCCTGTAAAACAGAACGACAGGTGAGGAGGCAACATGGGGAGAGTAAATATAGGCTCATCCCTCAAACCACCATGTGCTCTAAGAGAGGAGTCATTTGGGCCGCTAATGGCGACAGGACTGCGAAGGAGGAGAGCACATGTTGAGCAAATTTATTTAGAAGCTAAGGTTTTAAAAAATAAAGAATCAAATAAGGCTTAGACCATGGGTAGGTAAAGTATCATTAAGACCACATGACTCCACCACTCAGACATAATGCAGTTCACACTCTCTTGATCTAACCTCATTTTCTGTTGTGACTTGATGTACCCCTTTCAAAAAACTGAAAAGAAACCACGGGAAAATATTTTTTAATGATTAATAAAGCATGTTGTTTGACTTTTTCCATCATATTGTATATGAAATAAAAACAAACTGTGCCACAACATCTTCAGTGTGAAGTCATGTGTGTGGACGTGAAAGTATGCTTTCAATTGAAAATAAGAGAGAATAGAAACAGAAACTACACTACACCTTCCTCTTCTTCATGGCCAAAGTCAAGCAGCAGGAGATGCTAGGCTCAGAGTGGAGCTACGGCGTGTTCACACAACAATGAAATGAGTGAGCTTTGATAGAGCATCTCACAATAGTTGTGCGCAGAGGCTGTATAACAGCTGTCTGAATAGCTCGTCCCAATTTAAAAACGAATATTACCCGCACTTCGAGATAAAGCCCAGTTTTACAAGAACCCATTCATGTATAGTGTTCGACTTAGAGATTTGTCTTCCATGACTGAACACCACATTACACAGTTGTATGTTGAAAAATATTGAATATACGCAATACATAGGGATGAAGTGTGGCTAGCCTGAGAGCTAACTGGAGCTAGCTGCCATCCCTAATGAACGCCACAGCAGCGCAGCCTGTCAGGAAGAGACCCGGGCTAGCTTTGTCATAGTAATGTTAGTTACCTAGGTGGTTTCACGAGAGCTAAGACACCCTGTTTTTCTCTAAAACAAAACTTTTGCTGGAGATTGCTACAAACTACGACTGTAAGCAGGTTACCTTGTAGAAGGCCCCATTGGAGCCGCGGACTTCCACGGCCAACCCGTCCATGCTTGTCGGTATCTCCCCTCGGCCGTGCTTCTCTGAAACCGTTACGACTCCCTGCGAGTCCGGTAGCTCTGCCACCCCCAGCTTCGCCGGCCCTTCGCCGTTATCCGGCCGCTTGTGGATTTCCAGTGTTTCGGATGGAGGGAGGGAGAGGGGCAGAGGTGAAGGGGCTGGGGAGATGGGTGTGATGGTGTCAACTAATGCAACGCAGACGCCGTGTCCAGCAGCCAGTGGGAAGCTCCGCTGTCTGTGTCTGTTTGAACGTGGACGCTCAGATATCCACCGCTAGTAGCAACACTGAAGCATCAACGGAGCTAGCTAATGATGCTACGGCAGAAAGATGCTAGCTGGTGGATAATTAGCAGGGAGGCTAGCTCTCAACACCTTGATCCCGTCAGTTTTCTGGGATGCTAGCTGGCTACCAAATTGATAGCTTGCCAGCGTTTGTTGAGTATGCCTATGGCGCAGTTGTTGCGTTGAATAATATCACAAAGGTTGTCACCGAGAGCAGTTTCTTCGGTCAGTGGTGCAATTAGAAGTGGCGTTTTTCCTCTGGAAAAGGCGTAGATGCACTACCGCCCGGCGACTCCTTACTCCAACTACCCGTCCCCTCAAACACGCGATAGAGTGAATCAGTGAGGGACTGAATGACCTCCAACGCCACACCCCCTCAGCTTAGAAACCCGCCTACTTGTGAATTGTGTGCTATAATTGGCTGAAGTTCCCGACAATCAACTTAAGCTACAGTTAATTGGTGCATCAAATAAGGGCTGGCCTATTAGACTGGCCAATAAAAAGAGTGAGTCCCATCCTTGTACGATCCATTGGTCTAATTTGGCGTCAATTATAAAGCTACTCAAATTGACTGGCTCCCACATCCAATTTTGCCCACTCATTGATGAGTGAGGACCACCACAGCCATTGTGTAAACACCTCAGTAGTAAAGTTACTATGTTGTGTACAGCGCAGGTTATTTGACTGCCTGTGAACATAATATTCAAAATCTTGTATTAATGTGTTATGACTTCTTTTCCCTTTGCATGATCATTAAGGTCCTCACATTTACATCAAAAAGCAGAAAAAACAAACAAAAAACAAAAATAGAATGAATGAACACAAACCACTAGAACATCAAACTAAATAGTCCAGATATGGGCATAGTTGGATTGTTGGATTTAAACAGCTGTGAGAAAGACATATGTGAGGTCAGAGGTCACAGAGAATGCCACACTCTGCAGAAAGATTCATGCTTCAGTGTCCACGGCGTCTTCCTTATGCCCATTTATTCAATAAGGTTGTACACAGTTCTAGCTGTCAAAGTAAAATCAACAAGCAGCAGTGGTCATTTATTTACTTTACTAAACATGTAAAATACAAAAAAGCATATGCCCCTTATCCAAATATAGGCCCAGTCTAAAAAAAGAAAATTAAAAATTAAGAAATGTTTTGCACAAACAAATAATTTGCAATCATGGAAAGATAATTGAAGCACATATTAGGACTGACCATTACAAAAAAATGTATAACAGCCTAACAGCATAACTGGAAGATGTCATTATAATGTTATTGTAATAATAGTATTTTTTGTCAGTTTTTGTTGCATTTGTAGGTCTAATTAGGCATGGGGTTTACTTCCTCTAGAAGGCCTTAAACACAAGTAATCATATGTTATTTCAAGTACCTTACTTATTTCTAAACCCTGGATACTGCCCCGATTCTAGATGTAGGATAAGTCAAGGTAAAATTATTTAAAATAAATATTAGCTACTGGTCTGACAGAACAGTATGTGGTGATTATTACCAATAACAGACTGGATTGGTAAGGAAAAGGTATGTCCCAGTACGTTCCAGTCAGCCTGTAAGGTAACAGAGATTATCTGAAAGCAATAGGGATACATCCATGGGAATGTATCGAATGATAAAAGTTTTTGGAAGTAGGGGGGCAGTAATGCATTACGAAACCCACACACGGCGGAAACGAAGTAACGAAGAAGAAAATCTAACCAATAGAAACGCTTAATCTCTGGGGCGCGAGACTTGAGCCAGGAAGTATACTTTTTACTTTTTGCGGCTGATAAAAATAGCATAAAACCCCACAGAAATAGCATAAGATCAGATATTTTTTGTCTTATTTTTAGGCGCATATATCCTATTCAGCGCTGAAGATGTCTTGTTCCGAAACTAGAAACGTCACATTTGGAAACGGTGACAGTCTACACCAGCAAGGTAAGATACAGTATATGAGGCTAAATAGGTTGCAGCTATGTAGTTCATGGGCTGTATTTTAAATGGTGTTATTTAATGGTGTTTTCATTGATAATATAGCCAATTTCGCTTTTGTAGAATGTGATTATGTTATGTCATCTGTCTGTAGTAAAAAAAAAAAAATCACAGAAGTGACCAGAACGTGTATATGTTGTAACATACTTTCTATATCCTCCACAGTTCTTGCCTCTTTCCCACTGTGTGATGTTACCGAGGAGGACCTGAGTCAAAACCCTCAGTTTTGTAAACTCCTGGCCACTCTGACCCAACATGTGGACCACACCGGACACACGGTGTCACTTAAGACTGAGCTGGACAAGGTATAACCTTCCTTGTATTTTACAAAGCTAGCTTTGCATTTAAAAGTTCACAACGAGACACCAAATAAAACATGCACTTTGCTATTCAATTGTTTTTCTTCCATATTGTCTTGCTAGCAATTGTCATTCATGTAGTACAGCTTTAAATGATTTAAATGTATAGTAAGACTAGTGGCTAATAATATTCAAGCAACATGTAAACAAGTCGTAAGTGGATATTGTTTTAGTAATTTCCTTGAATTACTGGGGCCTTGTTGTATTTTATTTTACAAAAAAAAAACACATGTGAAGATGTAGGGAGTTATAAGTTATTTCTTATGCTTTATTAAAAACCACGAGAGATTTTCTTTACAGTTAACATTAGTATTGGTACAGAAGTGCAGATACAATATATCTACAGCATGACTTTGGGACATCT
This sequence comes from Rhyacichthys aspro, assembly GCA_036850595.1. Lineage (NCBI taxonomy): Eukaryota > Metazoa > Chordata > Actinopteri > Gobiiformes > Rhyacichthyidae > Rhyacichthys > Rhyacichthys aspro. The sequence goes on along the minus strand of CM072165.1, from coordinate 13,622,126 downwards.
AGTGGCAAGCGGTAAGAATTACACGCACCTCAATTCAACACAGTTCAATGAACTTGAAGGGGGAATCATTCCTACATTTCAGCAAGGGGAAATGTTGTTTTTAGGTCTCTTTAAGTAAAGTGATTCAGACTTCATCTGCCATAGACTGATTGATTGTACATCTGCACTCGAGTAGAACGAGTGTCCTTTCCTGCAGTTCACTGATTTGTCTGCTCTCTGTTGTTCAAAAGCCAATGCAAGGGGTAGTAGATGTTGTTCAGTGTAACATCCATCCTGTTGTAGGTCTGTTGCTCCACTGCTCCAGAGTGTCTAAACTAATACCTTTAGTTGAACCAGCCCACTATATTAGTTTTTCAGGGGGCCTGTGATCTCTTTTTCAGAGACTGCCCCCCTACAGACTGAAGCATTAAAAAAATGCTGCATAGATCATTTTTGTGGCATTGGACTTAAGTGTGTTCAATTCTTTTCTCCAGGCAGAGCAGAAGTGGCAGAGCCAGAGGAGGAACTGGCTGCGCTCTGAAGGCCTGTACCGAGGACTGCAAGAGATGATCCAGGACCACTGCATCAGGAAGCACTATTCTACTGTACCACCCGACCAGAACATGGTACACATCTTAAATGCTGCCACAAGAATTACTAATATTTATGGATCTGATATTATTTATATGTAATGGTTAACTTGCAACTGTTATGTGTAGTTTTATGAAACACTAGAAAAGTCTCTTCTGGTGGCTCAGTGTGTCCGAATGCTGGATCCAAGCAGCACAACTGACAAAGACCAACCTAATATTCTGGGCCTGGAGCCTCAACAAGTGCTGGGACTCATGCCATTAGAGAAAGTAAGGTATCTCTTCTTTATATGTTAGATTTGGTGGCAACAAATCTTCAAATTATATTTTTATTTTTTTGTAGAATGTGCAGCGGATGAAGCAGAGTCTACCCAAAGAGCTTGAGAAACATTTGCAGAAAAAGTGTTTGAGTCTCCTCTGTTACTGTCATCCTGAATGGGGTAGGGTAATTGACATTATTGCACATAACTTAAACATAAATATTTTCCCAACAACTGTAACTGAGCTTGGTTTGTATTCTCTTCTAGAAAATGAGAGCGACAATCTTAAAAGCACCAAGTTGTCTTATCTTACTACACAAATGGACAAAGACAAGAAAAAAGCAGAGAGTTTGAAGGACACCTGTCAGGAGAATACTGTTCTGCTGCAAAGACAGACCAAGCTCTACCTTTCTGTAGGTGCAATTGTTTGGTATAAAAGCAACTACAACCCCCTCATTAGGTTGAAACTACACTTTACATGTGGTCTTAACCTTACCTCAACTTTTTTAGGAGCTGATTAAATGCATTCAGCTTCTCCAAACTCTCATCTTGGATCACAGGCTAAAGATTCAAACTGATTTGGACAAGAAAAAGTTGGACTATTTTGAAGGCAAATGTGAATTGGTGCTACAAAAGATCAAGTAAGTGTGTTGAAATGACTTACCTTTTTGACTTGGTTATCCTAAATTGTTCCAAAGAAAACCCCAATAATATTATGCCCATCTAAGTTTTAAAAAATTTAAAGATTTGAATTTGTTAACTTTTCCTTGATCAAAGGACAGAGATGGTTGACATTCAGTTGGACACCTACACACCAGAGGCAATATCAGCTCATAGAAAAATAAGGTATGTATCTATATTTGTGTCTGCATTGAAGGGTCACAAAAGCTGTAAATTAGGGATTCAAAGTTTTTTTTCCCCAACCAATTTCATTTCTAGAGAGAAGCTGGAGTCTGAACTTAAGGCCTCTCAGGAGGAGAAGCAGTCTGTGGAGCTAAAACTGGCCTCCTTCGAGATCTTAGGAAAAGAGTTTCAGGCCCTGGCTGAAGAGTACTGCACATTACGACAGGAGATTGAAATGAAAAACTGGGCTCTAAAGGAGTTAAAACAGTACAAGAACAAGTAAAGATTAAAACAAGAGCCAGCCTTTTCTTTCTTAATGTTAAACACATCTCACTGATGCAAAGCAACTATTGGACACTGAAGACCTTTTAGCTGTAATATGTTATTAATTCTGTTAAATTATTAAACTTCCTTACTTTTTTACAACAATGAAAAGTATCGATATACTCCAACCTAAAATGAAAGTCAAAATCTTCAGATGGCAATTAATTTTATTTATACACCTTACCTTTAAGCTCTACACATAATGCACAATATAAGGTTCCAACAACAAAAATATATAATAAAGGCTAAAGCAAGATTCTTTCTCTTGTATTGGACTCATCCTTCATGTGTTTCAAGTCATCATAGCATGAATTTAGCATTGTTATCTTAGCTCTCCCGTTTCCTAATTCCATGTATTTATAAATTAAATATGAATGAGATCGGTTACAAGTTTATATACTTTTCTGAGTAACAAGTAGATGGTTTTTAATGGTTAGAGAACAGATCAGTGCTTGACTTTGTTTGCAGACCCACAAGATGGCAGCAGAATGCCTAATAAACAAACGCACTTCAGTGCTTTACCAGTTTATCAACAATATTTATATAGAAATTTTTTTAAATGCCAAATTTATAAGTACAATAAACGTATTCCTGTAAGATCCTGTAGTAACAATGTTAATAAAGGCTGCTTTAAAGTTTTATTTGTCACCGCTACGTTTCATCACCATCGCCTTCATCGATGATCTTTGTAAAGCCCATTTCAGTCATCGGAAGTTGTCAGGAGTGAAGCCTCTCGCCGCGTTGAGCCTCTGTGTGGTGCTCTCATCAGCAGCAGCCCCGCCTCGTGAACCGCTGGCTGCCGCCTCACCTCCAGCACGAGCCGCATCTGGCTGTCACACAACAGCGCTGCCGCTCGCCCTGCTAACGCGGCATGCTCCTCTCCACACCGGGACTCAGGACGTGGGTTTTAAACAGAGGGACGCCATGTCGGAGGTGCGAAAATTCACAAAGAGGCTCAGCAAACCGGGGACGGCCGCCGAAGTCAGACAGAGTGTGTCGGAGGCTGTGAGGAGCACCGTGGACCTTGTGGTGAGGAGAGCGTTAATGCTGTCTAAGGACCGGTGGCGCTCTTTTTAGCTACCGTAATTTGACTACTGTTAGCTCCTCAAGACACTTCCCCTTTGTCGCCTTTTCTTTCCTTTCTCTGAATTTCTTCGCTCGAATCATACTACACTATATTCTTCTTTTACTCTTTTGCTCTTGCCCCGTTTACCGTATAACTGTGACGTAAAACCAATGCTTGAAACAATTTCCAGCATTATAGACTCGGCTGTGGAGTGCGTTGGTAATTATAAGGCGCTTTTTAGCCGCGAATTCTACCGTATGTTTGCCGGATTTTGTAATTTCCCACCAAGTCTGACACTGTCCAAATGAACACATGGTTTTCCAGTCTTCACTGCGGCTCCTTTTGTGTGTGCTGGCGGATGAGGAGCAGTGCCAGTTGGACAGCTGCAGCATACATGCTTGGCTCCCTTGTCCTTGCCTTGGAGCCGCGTGTGCCTCTTTTTATTTCACTCCACATTGCCACATTGTGCAATAAAAGGCATAGCTGGGATAGTGGGAGTGATTAACGCTAAAACAGAAAGAGTTAATTATCTCTTTGAATAGCAGTGCTGGCGGCTGGTAGAGGTTCGGACTAGACTGCAGTAATAAGGGATTAGGCGCAGTGGCTTGTTATAAGAATGTGCTGATGTGGCATTTAATGTGAGTCAGATAAATTCTATTTTTATAGAAATGTTCGCAATGATTGTACTCGTATGTATAAGTGATGCTATGGAACTTATCGGGCTGCACAATATTTGGGAAATGTGCCATATACAATAGCGATTAGGATATGACCTACGATATATTGAAACATACAAAGAAATACAAGACTGGGGGCTAACTTCCACTTGTCAAAACAGTGGCTGAACAGAACTTTTCCATTTGGACAGAACACATTTTGATTAATCAAGGCTATGTTTGGACAATGATTGGTAAAAAGTAAAGGTCTAATAAATGAAAGACAATAACATTCTTGCGATAAGGATATTGCCATATTGATAATATTGCAATAAGGATACGTTTGGGATGTATTGTGCAGCCTCATTAACTTGTCATTATGTCTGGATGTCATGTAACACTCACTGAGCTTGTTCTGGTTTGAGAATGGAGCCAGTCCAGTGCGAGACCTCAGGCAATACTCCTCAGTCTTATGATGATCATCTTCAGAGTGTGACGCATTAAGAGCTTACAAGCCGAATAATCTTATGATAGGGCTTATTTCCCAACAAAGTTACGTGTGTCTGTATTTTTGTCAGAAGCCACATGGAAGAGCTTTTGTTTTTAACATGTCCAGAGTAGCAGGTTTTGGCTCATGGAGATATTTGTCGAAACAGAGAACAAGTAGTGTTTTGTTGAAATTGCATGTCCTGCATGCCTCACACATGGGGGATTCCCTCGGGCATGCTGCACCAGGCTACCTCTGGGACTAAGTGTGTATGTACTGCCTTGTCTCATTCATTTATATTATACTTCCTAGTGAATGTTAATGAAAAGATTTGAAATGTCAGCAGTAGGTATGGCACATACTTTTATAACTGGTAAATAATAACTAAAATAATAAATAAAGACAGATATGAGCACCATTTATAAAGATACAAAAAGAATGTCTAACTTTTGAACATTATGATATATCATCAGATTTATACATTCAGAATTTTCCTACATTTCTAGATGGCCCTAAGCAGATCCCGTGACGTGACTGAGAGCTAATTTGGGACTAATTGGGACTAATTTGGGATTTTTGTATGATGCCAATTTTCCCACCAAACCAAAACAAATGTATTTAGAAATGAAGAAAACAGTAATCACTACAAACAAGGCCTGTTCAGTCACTGTCTTTTGGACTCTGATCAAATCTTTTGTTTCGATGTAAGTATCATAAAGGGCTTGTCTTTTTTTTTTTTTTTTTAAATAACTATGATGAAGTACAACAAAGAGTTCAAAGCTACAAATAAGATGTATAGAATAGTGGACCCTGGGATCAGTCATTGATAAGGAAGTGAGAGCTAACTTCATGAAACCTGGTTCATTCGACTCTTAATCAAAATGCATTACCTTTATATTAGAACTGTGTTACACATCATTTTGTCTATCTCAAAGCACACACTTTTAAAGTGACAGACTGCTCTAAACCAGGATCCAGACCGAAGTTAATAATTTTGTTACACTATATTTGTTTAGGTAGGTTTGGTTTGGTCTTACACAGCACTTTACAGAAATGGACCAAGAGACCTTTCCCCTGCCAAGTATCTTGTCGTCATCACTAGTAGCAACTTTAAATGCTCAACACGTATAGTTATTTCTGGTGTCCCAGAGTGAGGTCTCTTGTTTATGTTCCCACTGCAAAAAGCACAGGTGAATAGTGAAAGGCAGTGTGTGAAATGGCCTGGTGTGAAATAGGCTTGCACAATATAAAGACAACATGTGATATACAAAAGCTGTGTTAAATATTGTGTTATCTCCCTGTGATATTTGAATGTCCCATTTGTCACAGTGAGAGTTGGATTCAAAGCTCACGTTGGTGCTTCTTACGTCTCTATTTGGTTGCAAAGTTTGATTTTAGCCTCTGGTTGGGCAATTATTTCAAAATGCTAACGTGTGAATTTCTGCCATATGGGAAACGGTTATATTATTGAAATACATCTAGTTCATATGTAGTCTAATAGTAACTCTTATAATAATAATAACATATTTGGGGAGATCTGATAGCATGTTTTTCTGATGGACACTCAGTTGTTAAAAGATAGTCTTGTCTGTTTATATCTAAATACACTTTATTTCTGCTCAAAGCTGTTTTGTGGAATAGGAGCGGACACAACACTAGCTCGTCTGCTGTGTCTTTTATTCTGAGTGAGGCTGTGAGTGATGTTCCCATTGACAGATTGAAGCATTTAGCGAGGTCAGCAGCAGGACAGTGGATCTACTGTATATGACTTGTAAATGGCTGCCTCTTCCATCGTGCGCCGTGAGAGTTTCAGCAGTGTGATAAAAGGCACCTGGTCCTGCTGAGCAGCCTACATCTGCTCAAATGAAATGGGACACAGACATCTGGAAATGCAAACTAGCCCCTGTGCCGTCATCGCCCCGTTTCCCCGGAGACGCACAGGGAGTCACGCTTTATACTGGGGTTTGATGTTTGTGTGAAGCGGAGAAAGTGTTAGAAATGAGAAAACGCCCAGAATTGGCTCACATCCGTGGAGTGTTTGTCCCAAATCAGTAGATGTGATTCTGCAGCCTCTTCTCTAAAAGCAGAACCCTCATTTCCGTCTTTTTGCAAGGGTAAGACGATCAGTGTCGTACGAGGCCATGTGTTGCAGAACAGCGGCCTTAGACTGGGACCGCTGTGGTTGAGCTTGTTGCACATGACAGGAAGCAGAGCCGCTGTTGTAAAGCTTAGTGTAATGCCTTCAGCAGACTACAAGAGACTGTGTTTCTCTGCTGCCTGTAAGACTGGACTGATGATAGACAGCTTAACTCAAGTTGTTAAACATTACTCACTAACATGTTCAGTATAGTTATATACAAAAGCAAGGCACAGTAATTACTCTAATACTGAATTAATCTTTATTTCTACAATGTAGATATTTAACTTTGATTGTTGTTTTAAAAATGTGTTATAGCCTAATGGCTAATTTACCTCTAATTGTCCAGATACCAATACTCCACATAAGAGCAAAAGGTATCAGAGCCGCTTCCACTCCGGATACTGCTCTCTGATACTGCTATACAAGTGCAAGTCACTGCACTTTGAGTTTCTGAGACAAAAGCAAAGCAAACTGTGGCAAGTAATATATCATTCTTTGATTATGTTAGATTGATCATGAAAAAATTGTACATGTTTCATGAACCATAAACTTAAATCTTTACTCAGTAAAAGCGGGTTTAAATACTTGTTCTGGAAAGAGTTTTATCTTGACATTTCCTAATTTTAACACAGTAAGATCAATATCCATATAAAACACTGGCTGCTCTCTGTTTTTCAAAAAACAAATGCAGGGGATGATCCATGTTGTTCACTATAACATCTATAGTTGGACCAGCCCTCGCTTTTAGTTTTTCAAGGTGACCCTTATCTCACATTAAACTGCGAGCCTGTCCAGCCAGACCCATTCACTTCTTTAAAGTAAAGTGGGTATGGAACCCCTCCAATTCAAGCCTATTTCCAACATAATCAATATTACCTGCTCAATCATAGCCTTTTATTTTAAAAGGGCGGGCTTTATGCAGCGCTTTGTTTCTCAGATTGGCTGTTTGTTTTTCAAATTGCAGTCATCTGTCTAGAGGCAGTTTATTTTCCATCTGTTGGTACTGCCTCTGAATTCTGATTTGTTATGTGTCTATCCAATTGAATGCAGGAATAGTTTTAGAAAAAGAATTAGGAGCACTGTCCAGTAGTATTACTACTTTAAAACACAACCTATATTGTATAAAATGTTCTATATTTTACTGTGAATGCTGTGATAAACTGACTTTGTGTGATGACTAAATGATAATGTGAAAGTCAGTTAAGAACCCACTGAATATTATATTTTTTACAGTTCAGTGTACAAAAAGCTTTTATTCTACACAAAAGGAAATTCAAGTGAAAAAGTGCCACATTCAACTAATAGATATATATATCTTATCTTATGTTTCCCTAACATTTAGCAGCTCCAGTTTGAAGATACAGTCGAGTCAAATCTCTAGCAATTAAGCCACTCATTTAGTTCACAATCAACTTTTCTAGTTGCTGAAGTAGACTGAAATTTACCACATTAATCAGAAAATCATGAGAAATTATTTGTGGCAAAGAATGCCGCTTTAATTGTGTTGGAACTTGAAGGAGGATACTTTTAGGGTAGACCAATGAGCTGTGTGGAAAAACCAAACCAAAGTGCTGGCTTTGCTCATTCTGCTCCCTTCCACAGAGCTACAGTAGGAAAATGGAACAGCTCTGAATGGAAATATGACAAGGTGGAGTTTCTCACACGCCCACAAATACTCCCAGCTGTTACAATGTTCATATCTCCCACTTTGATCCAATACACTACCTCAGTTTTGCAGCAAAAGAGCGCTTCTGATTTTCTTTGTTTCTCTGCCAAGGCTTCTTGGTTAAGCCATTCATCACCATCTTCACTGCTTAGACACGGCTTAAAGTGGCAAGTTCTGGGAATTAATTCTGAGTCTTTCCAAGTGGTTTAGGTTTTGTGCTTGTGATTGCATCTTGACCTAGTTTTGAAAGGCCTCTTATAAATAAAATGTGGGGCTCTTTTTCATATCATGTACTTCTCTATGAAACAGGAAGTTGACAAAAAATGGTTGAGCATGTGATAATGTTTGAGGTTTGTTTTGATGTCATGATTTTTTTCTGAGGCACATACTTTTTTACTTTTTACTTTTTTACCGTTTAAGTTATTTCATAGTGGTATGTTTTAGTGTTTCCCTTCTCTGGGGCTTTCCTCTGAACTTTGTGTTGTCGGTTTACGGTTCTGTAGAGAGAGCTGTGAACAGATTTTACAAATAGAAGGGACAAAAGAATGTGACACAGTAGAGTATTAATCTTTCTCCTGTCCATTTGTCTTCCGCAGGAGCAGCCAAAGATCATCGAGCCGTTAGACTATGAAAATGTGGTGTTCCAGAGAAAAGCCCAGATCCACAGTGACCCCCACCGGGACCTGCTGCTCTGTCCCGTTGATGATGTCTCGGTGAGTCACAGCAGGAGTCACAGCGGGAGCTTCCTGATGCCATAAGCCAGGACTGAGGCAACATTTTCACAATCATGTTTATTCACAATTACACTATAGTGTAACTATATGCTTTATAGACAGTGGGCCACAAAGTATCACGGCCAAGAGGTTTATGACGATGACTTGAAATATTACCATTAAATATGTGAAAAGAACACTCAAAATGACATCAAGAGCAAAACTATTTCTAAGTATCAACAATATTACAAATGTTGAATTAAAAAACAAAAACACTCACTCAACTCAGAACATACGTATACATGTAATTCAAACAAATATAATTATGAAAGGTGCTTTGCAATTATTTAAAAATAAAAGTGTTTAATTTTATCCAGGTCAGTTATTTTGGTTTGTTTAAGTTCTGAGATGAGAAAATGGACTGAAGTTAGTGTGGAAGTGTGGGTTAAGATTCAATGATCCCTTTATTATAAAATATTACAGGTTTAGGTAAGTGTATCCATAGTACAAACTTAGTGCTGCACGATATATACCCACTTTTTTGTTATTGCAATATCAACTGCTTGTATTGCAATAAAATTATAGACTTAAGGTTTATGTTGGAGAAAGGCACTTTTTGCCCATATCACAGATCAAATTGTTATTGTAATATTTGACATACTATTTGCACATTTATCTTGATATCTTTTTTGTAGTTTGCCCTATTAATAATGTAATTTACCATAAAATATGGTGCTATGTAGGGAAAAATAAAAGATTGTAATCTTACACCACAGTGAGTCTAGTCCTTGCAAAAATGTCAAACGAGTATCTGGAGAAGCCTAGAAATAATTATTCATTCATCCTTGTCCAGTTAAAATGAATTGATGTAAAGATTTGAGGTTATAGCACACCGCCATACAATTTTCCAGGTTAACCAGTGGTAAATTCAAAAACACTTGGTCAAAAGAAAGAAAGTGCAGCAGGTTTTGTCTCGCAGTGCTCTCTGGGCTAAATAAGTCCAAAGAGGTGTAAAATATCAGTTTGGAAATGGAGTGTTCCCATCATAAATCATTGTTTGTCCACATCACAGCAGGTTTAATTCTTCACGGGTCAGTGCAGACAGTTAGACCAGTCAGACTGGTCCAGGTCCAGGTAACCTTAGTTCTGTATTTATCTTGCTGCACATGTGGTTTTGATCAGGAGCACAGATTATTTTTCTGACCTATGAAAGATCTTTTGACACTCATCTGATTTCTACATCATTTTTCCACTTTCTCTTCTCCATTTGTTGTTTGTAGTTTTGTTGTGAATAACTGTCATGTGCAACATTTTCTTTATCATTTTTGTGTTTCCAGGAGTCCCAGATTTCCCGCCAGAGGAGGACGGTCACTCCCACAGTTCCCCAGAATGCCGAGCGAGAGGCCAGGAGTCTGTTTGCCAAAGAGGTATTTTTTCTAAATACACAATGCACTTCCTAATTTTAAAGCAACACTGTAGAATATATTAGCAGGTTGTTTAAATTAATATCTTTAATAAAGTAGATTAAACGATAGCTACATAACAGATGATCCCCTAAAAATCTCACGTCAGTCTCCGTTCACTCAGAGCTCATAAAGAAACCCAGAGTGCACAGACCGATAGTAAACACATGCCGTACAGATGATATATTGTCAGGGCAATGAAAAAGCCAGTTCCCCAACATGCTGTGGATGTGCTCTATGTCTCTGCCAGGCTCTGAGCTAGGCTATGAGTTACTCAGCCAGCTCTCATGACTGTGATGATACAGCTCTTAAACTGTCACAGCAGGGATTGTTAGAACAGATCCAGAATTGCTCAGCTGCTCCAACAGAGATCTGTTCAGAAAATGAATAGAAAAGTACAACTTAAACCTTCTTGAGTAGGAGTCATAGAAAATGTTTGTCTGCTGTTTCAGATTTAAAGGTCGATAGGTCACTTTTACTGGCATCATGTGTTTTATTTGAGTGTGCTCTTAATCCAGATCTTTTCTGTTATTTTTGTCCGGCAGTGCATCAAGATGTACAACACCGACTGGCACGTAATCAACTACAAATATGAAGCTTATTCTGGAGACTTCCGCATGTTGCCCACGTAAGACAGATGAGATAAATAGAGTGAACATATAGCACTCATTGGCAATGGTGTCAAATATTGAATCTATTTGTTTGCTGCCAAATATTTGACATGTACAAGGAATCTATATTAGGAAATGAGGAATAAGTATCACAGAGCACTTCATGGTACGATGCGCACAGTAACAGTAAAATCACAAAAAAGAGATACTGCTGTTACAAATCAGGAGAACCATTTTAGAAAGTTGCCTTTTCAAAATTTATCAAAAATTTTGGATGTTCCGATAACATTATTGAGCACGCGTTCTTAAGGACTTTTTTATTCGTGAACTATACAACAATTTCAGAGCCATGTTTTTACAACACTTAAAGTCATATCTTCAGACTAAAATTGTAATGAGTTAAGTACTCTTATGGCAGGAGATCAAATAGGTACGAGAAACCTTGATACTGCCAAGAACTGGTATGGATATTAAGACAATCCTAACCCAGAATATCTGTGCTTCTATCATAATAATATATCACAACTCTTAGACTAAACCACAGGATACCATCCCACTCCTAAAAACATGAAACCATTCAACATTGTATTTTGAAGGCAGTGCCTGTATACTCCTATTCAATAACTGGACTTTAGTTTTGTTAAATAGAAAGCTTTTTCATTATCACATACATGGATGTAGCATTTTTTCACCAACACATAATGCTGGGAAAATGCTCTAGACTTGCAGAAGCCATTTGTTTCACTCTTTAAAGTTGTACCTGTGACCACATAGAGAGTAAAATAAATGAATGGAATGATGTATCTGTGACTGCTGACTCTTTGCACTTCCTCTTAAAGCAAAGGCCTGAAGACAGACAAGCTGCCAGCGCATGTGTTCGAGATCGATGAAGACGCCAAAGATGAGGTAAAGCATCTGAGCGCTGTTAGATCCCAGACATATATCACTGCAGAGAGGCTGAGTGCTCTGCTATTGACTTCTGCTATAAATGAGTAATGTATAACCCTAGTCAGATATTAAAACTATCTCTTTAATCATTTAAAATTGGATGTATATATTTATATATTTAAAAAAAAACAATGAATCAGGGACACTGGGAATTTTGAGGGGCACTTTGTTTGACTTACGAGCCAGCTAAGACTGAAGACAGTGAAGCCAGAAGCCCTCTACATTCTATAAATAGCCCTCATCGATCCTCCTCCCCTTACCCTGGGGCCGGATGCGGACAAAGTAAGACAGTCAAAGGGTTTAATTGAAGGAAAACAAATAGTGCTGTGTTCCTGTGGCAGAACGGCTTAGAAGCAGATGGTTTCATTACTGCTCAAAATGGCCCATGGTTCTGTTGTATTAGCTATGTCCTGAAATATACAGTCAGTTCTTATTGTGCGCTTTTAAGATGCTTTACTTAATGAAGCAATAAAAACAACAGGAAGATTTTTTGAGATGGGCGTGTATGCACTGTGGCCTGATGGGAAAGGATACACAGAGGACAGCACAAGATGAAAGATGAGAACCAATTAGATTACAGGATATGGAGGTGGATAGAGGAGGGCAGACGTGACATGCACAGGACTGCATACCTCTTGAGGATTACCAGTTCTGTTTTCCATTGGTGAGGCTGCACATATTTTTGTAAAATTCCGAAATAAAACCCAGATATTGATATTGATTGATTCTTTCATTATTTTTATTTGTTTTATGAAATAGTAAGCTACAAATGATATCCACAGTATTTCAGACGATAACACATGTACATTCTTTGTTCAGACTGCTGGCTGCTGCTAGAGCAAAACACTGTTATATTTCTTGAACTCTTCTCTCTCTCTTCTCCTATTGGAAGATCTTGTCACAGTTCCATTATTCCATCAATCCCAGCCCAACTTTTGTATCATTGCTTTGCAGCTGTTGATAAACATGCCAGAATTCAACAAAGAAATTTGTCTATCTGGAGGTTTATGACTGATGAAAAGCATGTTTCAATATAGTATTTTTAATGTGTCTCGAAAGCCACTTAGATATTACTTATCATTTTGTAACACACATTAGCGTGTATGCTGTAATAATGGCTGTCTGTGCAGATTTACAGTATTGGTTTTTGCCTCTTCCAGGACTCGTCCTCGTTGTGCTCCCAGAGGGGAGGCATCATGAAGCAGGGCTGGCTACAGAAAGCTAACATCAACAGCAGCCTGTCTGTCTCCATGAGGGTGAGTCACCACTAGACCTGCTGCCTGTTGCTCACAACACACAGCAACAACAACAATGAAGATCACACCACATAATATTTACATTTTCACTAAACACACACTTATTTTTTACCTTTTTCCTATACTGTGATATAATCAATGAATTTTACAGTAGCAGCTAATAAGGCCTACTCTGCCAGATAACTTATGTATGATTGTCCTTTTTGTTCTGCTGTGAAATGCAGGTGTTCAAAAGGCGGTACTTCTACCTGTCCCAGCTCCCTGATGGCTCCTACATCCTCAACTCTTACAAAGATGAGAAGAACTGCAAAGAGACCAAAGGATCCATCTACCTGGACTCCTGCATAGATGTCATTCAGGTGAAAAGGCCTGCACAAAGGCTCATGTCCAGATACTACAAGATACTACAAGGGGAAATTATTGTCTCAGAAAAAGCCACGAAACATTAATTTAGTTTTCATTTTTTTGAGGTTTTGGCACAGGTTTGGCCTCATGAAAGTCTGTGTTTCCTACTGCAGCCACACTCCTGTGGCTTAGCCACATGTCCTGCATTCCACTGAAGGGAAGTTCATTTTGAACAGATTTGTGTGGGTCTGCTGCTCATGGCACAGACTGGTACCTCCTTTGGGTCTTACTCACTGCCAAGAAACTTTCAGTTTGATGAACAAAACTCAGGAGATGGAAACAAAGGATGCATTCTGGTTGACTGGTTTAGAGACATGTATGAAATGTCTTCATTAGCTGGTTTAAGACGACAGCAGCTTTTCATGGATTTAACACATAGAACTAGTGAATGGCAAGTCAGTGTCACCTGACAAAACCTCACAGTAACAAGGCCAAAGTGGTGCAAAAAAATTGTTAATCAATATGATGATGAATGATGGTATTTCGGCTGGACAGACACCATAATACATGTGTCTGGTTTGTAAAGCCATACATGTGACACAAATAATTCCTCATATTTTGGCATATGTGGTAATATAATATGTGGTAAAGTTGCTTTATAATTTGTTTCAAGGAAAAATAATTGAAATAATCTTAGAGTCCCAAGATGCGGAGGAATGGCTTTGAGCTGAAGATGCAAGACCGCTACAGCCACTTCCTGGCTGCAGACAGTGAGGCAGAGATGGAGGATTGGGTGGCCACACTGAAACAGGCTCTGCAAAGCAGCTCTGAGGCTGGTCAGGACCGGAGGAACGGCACAGAATCTCTGGACTGTGCCCTTGGTGAGTGTCTGTAAACATAACCATCAGTACTTAAGAGGATCATCTTTCAGTCTGCTGTACAGTCACGGATAATGTAGCTATTATAATAATAATTGCATGTTAGAGTAATAATAGTAAGTTTGGACTTACTTTTTAAGCCTGCGGTAATAGGAGATATGCTTCCAACATTCCCTTTCACTGCCTGTCCAGAACACTGTTAAATTCTAGTCTGAGCCTTGTGTTATGACTTTTTAATGGCTTCCATATTGCAATAATACATGGGCAATAAATAGGCTTAACACTACATATCTTTACTGCCAGAACAGAATCAGAGATAGATACAACATGTTTCTGTATAGCGTATAGCTGTAAAAGAAATTTAAACTATTTCAAATGTCAAAATAGAACAGTTTTCTGAATTCCCTTAAGTGGCTGCAGTCATGTAGAATTCTTATCCTCTTTTAATATGAAGCTGCTTTAGCAATTGCCTGCAAAGTTTTTTTAATGGCTGCCTATATAATATCCCATTCCCGCAAGATATTGTGCTGAAATGGAATGCTTCAGGCTTGGTTACAAACCCTAAGTAGCTGATGGGAGTCTGGGATGTTGTCCAGAAAGACAGCAGGGCAGTTAGAGTTCACTCAGTCCATCATCCATCACCTGTACTCAGCAGAACAGCAAAGGGTCTCTTTTTAATTTAGCCACTAGACACTGATGTTAGCCTCTCTGACAGGGACACTAATCCTGCCGACAGCACAATAAGGAGCCTTCAAGGAATCATAAAGGAGCCACTACTTTGACGGATTTTCAGCTGCACTTATTTTTGCAATTAACCCTTGTTCTCACTCTCCTCAGATGACGATACGAGCAGCCAAGGTAAAGGTGAGAGTCTGCTGGAGAGCCTGGGGAGGAGCTTACATCCAGAGCTCATGAAGGTACTGCTCCATATGCTTATTGTCATTGTTCAGCCATACAACACAATTTAAAAGTTTAAAATCTGATTAGTGCAATATTAACAAACACACATGCAAATCATGCAAAATTAAAGTGTGCCGTACCAATCAGTACAGAACCACTTTACTAGAAATGCGCCTATAACTTTATTATTCTTATCGCTTACATTTTATTTCCTAATATCTACATTTAACTAGCCCTTTTGTCGTTTGTATTTTGAGTTTATTTCCTCAGGCCAAAAACAGCAGTAGATATTCCATAGAGGTTGTATTGCTTTAATATCAGTGTAAATTCACAGTTACACACGGACAACAAAGACCTGTGGGCTTTAATGCTGCCGCTTTACTCTGCTTGCTCTGGGCTACTCCAGCACAGCGATTTTTTCTCTGTGAAAAAACATCACTGTCTGTCTGTCAGTAGTGAGAGAGAAAGGAGGGGAGGATGAGTGGAGTAGAAGATGTATCAGGCCTCTTACTGTGACCTGAGGGGTTGATTTGTTTGTCCTTCCTTTAGCCTCTGTCTGGGCCTGCTGCGATGCTTGTTTCTCTGCCTTTGTTTTCTCAGTCTCTGTTTGGGTTGTTTTACCAGCAGAGATTAGATGTTAGATGCAATAACTGACTGCATAAATCTTCTCTGTGGACTGCCGGGGGTTTTTTTTGTAGCCACTAATGTCAAGTTTTTACTAATAATTATGTAATACATAAACAATGCAGTCTCTCAACATTTCCAGTGATATAATATGAATAACAGCAACAAGAGTGCACTAACCATAATTAAATAAACATTACAAATCAACAAAAATTAATTTTGTTCATCAAACTTAACAGTAAGAAAAGGACAAGGTGTAATATTAGGTTGGAGCTTTTGTAAAGGCTGCCACACAGCAAATACCATGGTAACAGAACCTATTTACAATATAGATCTTCATGTCATCTCGTGTCTGACTGGTGCTGTCCATAAATTTGCATATTTATGAAATATTTTACCTTTTTAGATCTTGGCAGATTTTTGATGCACATTTACTTAATTTGACAGATGGCAAATGTGAAAATGAAATGGGAATCAAAAATTGTTTTCCGACCCCAACTGACTTTCAAAAGTCTTTTTTATGTAGAATTTGTGTTTCACAGAATGAGCAAAACAGTTGAACCTCAAACCACATTTCGTCTTTTTCCAACACATTCAGTTTCTTTCTGTGTGTGTGTGTGTGTGTGTGTGTGTGTGTGTTTGCAGTACGCCAGGGAGACTGACCAACTCAATAAGATCAACAGGAATGAAGGCAGACAAAAGCTTTTCTCTCTAGACCCTGAGACACAGGTAGAGACCGACCATGGATTCTCTAAAGCAGACTGTTCTCATCATTTATTTATTTAATCACTGATGCTTCCTCCTTCTCTTTTTATCATTAAAAATCTTTCTTTCCTTGATCTTCTCTGATATCCAGAGGCTTGACTTCTCCGGCATTGAACCAGACGTGAAGCCATTTGAGGAGCGCTTCGGCCGCCGCATCATGGTCAGCTGTCACGACCTGACCTTTAGCCTGCAGGGCTGCGTTAGTGAGAAGGGGGACGGCGTCCTCACCAATGTATGATATTAATTTAGTTCATTTTTACTTTAGTCCTGCTTTTTCAACATCTCATCAAAAACAGCATTGATACTAAGTGTAATACTCTAAACAATATAATATTTTCTTTTGGAATGGAAATTTAAATGATTGAAAGAGTGTTTTTCTTTGGTGAGTAGTACATTATTCCCCCAGGTAATTTCTTGTAAACACACAGGGTGACTAAAACGCTTTAAGTCATCCTAGTTAAGGCCAAAAACATATATAATAAATTGAATTGAGGATGGTGTTGTCCGTTTAAGTAGATTTAGTAAATGCATTTAAAAAGTGAAAGTACTGGAAAGCACAGAAAATAACTCTTTTATTCAAAGCACACAGCTTTTCTTTTTACACTACAGCTTCACTCTCGGCAGTGCTGCCCCAGATAATGCACCTTTATAATTCATGTCTGGTTGTCTCGCAGGCCAAAGCAGTGCCAACGTTCAAACAGGACAGTATTATTCGATTCCTATGGATTGTGATTTCTTTCAAGCAAAAAACTGTATTATGTACTATATTATGGTACTATGTTGGGCAAAGTGGAAGCACCTGTGCATCGCTCAAGAAACCACAGAGTGAACTTTTGAGTGTTGAAATAACCTCAGTACATGATGAATGGAGAGCTTTTTAGTTCATGACACAGCAGTTGTGAGCGCCATCTTTGTCATAGTGCATTGCTTTAATCATAAAACATCAAGAGTTAGACCTCCTCCTGCTGGTTCATTAGACACAGAACAGAAGTGCCTCATATTTGTGGTTGGGAAGCAACATCCTTTATTTTGCCCTCCCCCTCTACTGTAGTCTCACATCATTTTGAATGTTTTATGGATAGATGTTGATACAGAAACCACTCCAACCTTTGTGGCTTAATGCATACATTATTCTACTTTTTCTTTAAGGCACAATGTATTTTAGATTTGTCTTTAATAAAAATTCTACCTCCTTTTTGGGTGTGAGTAAAATCCTTCTCTAAAAATAAAATGGATAAAAAGCCCTTAACCATGTTTTTGTCGAACCCCAGGTGGAGCCGTTTTTTATCAGCCTGGCTCTCTTCGACGTCTCCAAAAGCTGTAAGATCTCAGCAGACTTCCACGTCGACCTGAACCCGGCCTGCGTGAGGGAGATGCTGACCGACGCCTCGGGCCAGCTCTCTCCTTCATCCGACTCCGAGGGAGGAGGAGGAGGAGGGGCCAAGGAGGGAGTGGGGGCAGCCATGGTGAATGGAGACTCAGGGAGAGGGAACGGCCTGCCTGTTCTTCAAAGAGCGGCCGAGGCGGTGCTGCGCTTCCCTACGCAGGTACAAACATGCTTAGAGCGTTGTTTGTGCACAGAAATCTGGTAGAGGAAATGACTGGATGTTAATCAGAGATAAGAAGTTAGGGATTGGATGAGATTCTCAAGGCTGCACTGAGCTTAAATGTCTCACAGAGCACTGGTGGTTTGCTAAACGGTGCTCTTTTTCTGTTACATTCTCATTTATTAATTCACAGCAGCTGCTCAGTGAAGTCAGAAATGACTAAATCAGCCTAAACTAAATGTCATCAGTACTTTATTTCATTCAGAAGTGTGCTGTGCTCTCCTTTTTCTTTTCTTTGTAGTATTCCCAAATGCTGTCTCAGTCTAAAGTGCTTTCTCACTTTTTCCGAACTTTCAAAGGACCTCTGTTTTGCTAATTTAACCAGCATCTATCTGTAATTTCAGGACCCTTTATTAGTTTGCCAAATTAGTGGTGTTTGTTGGAGTTTGATCTGGTGCCCATTCGTTTAGTCTCAACCGTTGTTAAATCACTCTTATACTGGAAATAATGTGAGAGCGTTCCCCCGGCATTGTTTAGTGCAGACTGCTGTTGGTAATGTATAACCAGCAGAGTCAATCCCCAACCTCCAGCTGAGTGGCCTACTAATCTGATTCTTTCGGCAAGACTAATGGCTTGGAAGCTGCGAGGTTACAAGACACATAGAGAAACGTGCTTCATTTTTCAAGTTTAGCTTTCTCATACTGATGTAGTGTATTAACCTTTTATATCTTGATTCTCTACAATCAGAAAACTTTAGGCCTTTATGATGGACAACTGTACTTCCAAGCCATCTGCTCTACGCAAACATGTGGCTTTACGTCTGTGATTAGTGAGCTATTATTGTTCAGTAGACTCACAGTTTAATTTAGGAGCACTGGGTGTGGTTCAGGAACAACAACCAAACCTCAACCTTCTTTTTTCTTGCATCAGCATCAACTTCTAAAAAAATTTGTAATTTCTGTGCCAGATTATTACATAATCTACTGTACATTTGTTCAAATCCAGAAGTCAAGACATTTATACTTACTAGTAATGTTGGCATTGCTTTGAAAAGTTTATTGTATATTTTATATTGTCATTTTGCTTTGGAGTATTAACTACAATAGTAGTCTGGGTCTAAAGGATAAGATATTTAACATGTTGAACTAGAATAGTAACTAGTTATTAATGATAGTCACATTAGTGTAATCATCGGCAGTGGTATGATCTTTCATCAACACATAGTTTGTCAAACTTGTGAAAGTCAACACTAAGACAGCCACATCTCATACAACTGAAAATGAATGTGAGCCCTTTGTGGTTTTCCTGTTCTAACTCCAGCTGACAGCAGCCACTTCCCTTGTACTTGCCTTCGTATGAGAAAAAAAAAAAACTCATACTCATACTGCTACTAGATACTTTGAATACATTCACTTCCTCCTTTTTTCCAGGGAATCTTCTCAGTAACCAACCCCCATGCTGACATATTCCTCGTGGCCCGTGTGGAAAAGGTGTTACAGAACGGCATCACACACTGTGCCGAGCCATACATCAAGACTTCAGACATCACCAAGGTAATTTCTTTTGAAGCATTTAAATATTAACTTGAACGTGACACTAATCATTTATACGTCCTATGATTTTCTCCATATTAATTTATATATATTTTTCTTCATTTTCTCCTAGACAGCTCAGAAGGTGCTTAAAGCTGCCAAGCAAACCTGCCAACGCTTGGGACAGTACAGGATGCCATTTGCCTGGGCTGCCAAGTAAGACGACAATAATGCGCCACAAAATTAGACAGAATACAATAATTATATTCATTACTGTTTTATTTGACCTCGTGGTTTGATGCTATACCTAATTAGATCACCATGTACATAATCTAAATGTTATCAATATCATTCCAGGCAGGTGTTTAAAGATGCTCAGGGCAGTTTGGATATGGATGGCAAGTTCTCTCCTCTCTACCGCCAGGACAGCAGCAAAATCTCCACCGAAGACATCCTCAAGCTGTTGGCTGACATCAGGAAGTGAGTCACTGACACTACTCTGCTATTTTAGCTCACACCCCACTGCACATTTTTGGTTTTTGTATGAACTTGTTGAATTAGGACTGTCTTGTTTACCCTTGGCATTTATTATTAATGGGAAAAGGTCTTTCCAGACTTGATTTATATCTCTCTGCCATTTGCAGGCCTGAAAAAAGCAAGCTTCAGACCATCCCAGGACAGCTTAATGTTACTATTGAATGTGTCCCACCTGACTTCTCAAGTAAGCTGTCACATATCAGCATTTATTGAGTTATACTATATTCTGCTGTTATTTTTTTTATACCTACATTCTCTGCGTCAGATACCGTCACTTGCTCGTACGTTCCCGTTAAACCCTTCGAAGACGGCTGCGATCGAGTTTCAGTTGAAGTTGAGGAGTTTCTCCCTGAGGAGGCTAAATACAACTACCCCTTCACCACCTACAAGAACCAACTGTACGTCTACCCTCTGCAGCTCAAATATGACAACCAGAAGACATTCACCAAGGTCTGTGACTCTGAGTTATTTATATGAAAGCCTGCCAACAACTGCTGCTCTTTGAGTGTGTAGTGTTATGTTTGACTGATGGACAAAGTCACTCTCACTGATTATTTTCTTGGCAGTGTGCATTGACTCTGTGACGTGATGTTTCTTTTTCCAGGCGAGAAACATAGTGGTGTGTATGCAGTTCAGGGACTCAGATGAAGAAGGAACAATCCCTTTAAAGGTGAGATTTATTAGTAAATTGGTAATAGCATTGGAGACCATTCTTATCTTGGATTTGAATCTGTTTTTAACCCATCTGGATAGTGATCAGCTCAACCTGTTCTGTTCACAAGTGGTATTTACATGTATCCTCACATTACATCTGCTGTTTGTACTACACAGCAGCTTTTGATATAACAGCACTTTTCCTTCCTTTTGTGTGATTAAAATTATAAACTAACCTTAAAAGACCAATACCTCTGCCTAACTCACACATGACTACTAATAATTACATTATTAAGCTTTTAAACGGTGTACTGCTCCTGTGAGTTGTGCTTTGACTGAAAAGCACTATTTTGAGGATATTTAAGGTCTCTTTGTCCTAGTTTACATGAAAGAGAGAGAGTCAAACTTCTCTGTTCCTAGCCTCCACTCAGACCGATGATGCATTTATCTGGTCTTTTATGTAGCTAAACAGTATTTAGCTAACAAAAGTTAAACCTTGTTTTTCTTCTTTGTAACATTGAGTGCTAATAAACTCAGCAAATTCAATAGTAACACTATGACTTTACAAGTTAAAAATTGGAGTAAACAGTAAACCTGCAGCAATAGTCCGACAATAAATCACAGTATACAAGTGTTAGTCTGATTTAAACATATTGAAACGACTGCTCCCCCAATCGGAGTATGATGTTTACATGCAGTTTAAAACTCCTGTTATATTCGAATTAAGAAATCTCTCAGGATACATTCAGAGCACGTTTTGAACTTTCACTCCTGGTACAGGCTGGCTACCTTAGAACACAGAGCAGATATAAATGCCAGATCTGAAGGGGACCACATGTGTCCATATGGGTAGAAGACAAAGTCTTTTATATGTGTGTTTGTCACGGTTTGAACACTAAAAATACATTACGTGGAAATTCAGATTTGATTACTGTGTCAAAAGCCTAAAAACAGCGTACTGATAACCCCTTTAATATGTCTAAATACATTACTTTCCACCGAATAAGAATACTGCATAATACTAGGCTTTTTCCTACTGTTGCATTGTAGCTTTAAAGTCATGCTTCAATCAACTAACCAATCACAAAAATGTAGTTAATGGAAAGAAGCTGTCTCTGTTTTAACTGACAAGCTTGAAGAGAAGCTCAAATGCAGTACAAGATCTATAGCATGTTTTATATACCAAAAGATTAATGACATCCTGGTTTATATCTCTGAGCTAACACTGTGATACTCACATACTTGACATGTCCTCTCAGAGATTAGAGAAGTAGTAGCAGCCTCAAACATGACAAACATCTCTCTATATTGCTTTCTTCAAAGTGGAAGTCAGAGTGGAGTTGAGGGGCCAGAAGAGAAGAGAGTTAAAGCTCAGACAAGTTGGTTATTACAGCTGGCCGGGGCAGATAATAAATGGCAAGTCTTTCTCCACACATGCTAAATATTTGTGGGTGGAAACAGTCTTCAAAGCACAATGAATTGTTTTGCTTTTCACTTTTCCAGTAGAACGGGGCTAGGAAACCGAAATCAGGCTGCCAAAACATTGAGGTTTGATGGTCCTGATGTAGACAGTCCACAGGGAAAGATCAGCAGTCATCCAAGTAAATTATATCTTAGATGTTGTCCTCACAGTCTGGTATTAAATGAGCCTTGTACTGCTCTGTACTGTGAGGCAGCATGTAGTGAACAAACAACGAGCCAGCAGCAGCAACACACCTCTCTGGAGATTTAATCAGCTCATGAGGAAGATTAGGGAGGTCCTGGGTTTTAAATCCCACTGGGGGAAATTCTTTTATGCCTTTGGGGACAATAACATGAAACATGAGGAAGATTTATTAATGGTGGTAAACAGACACATTACCAATTGATGAGAAGCAACATTAGTAATCATATCGCATTAAGGGCCAAGCTATTAGTAATTAGCTTATATAAAAAGAGGTTAAATATCAGTTTCATCCTTAAATTAAATCAAAGTGTTGTTCTTTTGTAGCATGTTCTAGCACTGTTTCAGAGTCATTTCCCCTTTTTTATTTTAGTGTTTACATTCTGAGTTAGATGAAGTTTTGTGACATACTGTTCATTTAATTTCAGCTGAAAAATTAGCATTTAAAATAGCTTCATTATTTAACACAACTATAAAACTATTTGTGCTGTAAAATTATTGAATCAAATTGCTTATTAGTTGGATTGACTTTTAGGTGAGGTTTCAGAAAGACATGGTCAAAGCCCTTTCTCTCTGATCACTTGTTCACATAGGCCAGTAACACCAGCGTAACAGTAGAAAAAGTGATTTTAAGGCTCTACCTTACGGAACTGTATTATAATGTATAATGTAAAATTTGGAAGAATTCCTATTACCTATTTGTCTTTAACTGAATAACAACGCAAACATTTGCACATCTCATTTACTTTGAAATTTAAAGCATTTAAAATGATAACATTAATAATGTTGGTATCTTTCCTAAACGTTATTGAACCGTCAGAATCTCATACCTTGCCATGCCTACACTTTTTTGCTTCCCAATAGAAATAATTCTTGGTTACATATCAAAATAGGAAATTGTTCAGCTACGTATTAAAGGTAAAAGCTAAGAACCTCTTCTTCAAGCAGTTTTTACAATGTTTGGTTACTGAGCAGCAAAGTACATGCTCGAACAGCACCTTGTCTCTGGCAGATAAGATCCCAGTCTCCTCCTCAGCTCTGTAAAACCTCGACCCTCATACTGGTTCTGGTAATCTGGTAATCTGGCCTCACATCAGACCTCATCTTGGAGATGTAGCCAAAGCCCATGAATGATGGCAGTCAAACCATAGCCCACCTGGAATCCCAGTGTAATCTGCAACAACCAATCTTTACTTACATCAGTATAACTGTTATGTTTTTACCACCCACATCTTCTGCCTCTTTTCAACTACAGAATTTAAACAAACTGCTCCAATGCTCTCATGAGAAGATTTTTTGATCACACATACTCTAGCTGTTTTTCTAATTCCAGTCTCTTTCAATTAGCTGGTTCCTGAACTGTGTCCAGTCCTAATTTAAGAATCAAACCAGGTTTAAATCTTTCACCTTCAACAAGCTCAACTTTTCTACACATGCAGCTGCTCAACATCTAGCTGTAATTGAAATGGTGTAAACAGTACTGTGTATGGTGTATTATTTCTCACAAAGGAGCCCCAAACTCACCCCATGTTTTCTCCAAACACTGCCTTGTAGCCAGAGATACTGAACTTACTCATTAGTGGTGTGATTGATGTGCTCTACTTCGATTTTTCCAGTGCTTCTACGGCAAGCCAGGAGACTCACTCTTCACCAGCAGCACTTATGCAGCAGTCTTGCATCACAATCAGAGTCCGGAGTTCTATGACGAGGTAACCCATCATGTCTCGCTACAGTTTAAGTCATATTATGGCTAAAAATGCAAAAATGCCAGGAGTTTGTCACTTTGCATGTCAAAATAAGAGCTCAAAAGAAAAGCTTGAATAACAACATAGCAGCAGTAGTAGAGGTTAGATCTTTAAATATTTTAACAACAAATTATAACAACTGTTATACAACTGATTCTCTTAGTTTACCCTCTGATTACAATGCAAATAAACTCTTTTAGCTCTTAATTTCTTCAGCCAGAATGAGATCATCTCAGAAGTTTGGTAGAGCTGTCGACTAAAAGCACAAAACTGTTTAAACAGATGCAGTCCCTAAAGGACATGTTTAACACAGAGAGGTGAAGTGGTTGGAGAGCAGAGGGGGGTCCATATGGCCCAGATATCAAACGGATTAGTATCTTAAGATTGCCCTCATGCACCCGCATTACTAGGACTTACCTCCACATGCTTTAACTTCCGCTAAAAATACTCATGGTTCTGTGATAACAGTGACTAATTAACCTGTCTCTGCCTTGACTTGTTTAGTACAAGCTGCTCTCATTTGGAACTTTACATATCAACTAAATGGCACACTGCCATGTCATTAACTGTTTGATAACTCAGGCAATTTGTCCTTATGGAGGAATGTAGATTTTTGTGTGTCATTTCCTGTGAGACATCCAGTCCCACCAGACCACTGGGATTTTATTTACGTGCGGATGGCACCCCCTTGTGGACATGTTTTTCACAATGGCTTTGGCACATTTTTTCAAACTGAACAGCATTTCTTTAAACTAAAAGTCAGTTTAGTTTACTTTGAGAAAGCCAATAAAATGATAAAATGTCACCGTTTTGACTTATATATGTGTATACGAATGATGATGATAATTTCATTCTTTTTATGTCATCATATTCATTTTTTCTCAGTTCATTTTTCTTGGTGACATTAGTGTTATTCTTGGATTATTTATTTGCAATTCACATTTAATAATTCAACTGACAACTGTTAACCAGTTAAGGCTCTGGTGATCAGCAAGGACATATAGTTATTTATCAATTTACAGACTACATATTATATATGTCTGTATGGCTTCTGCAATAAGGTGAATCCACCTCCACATCCATCTGTGGATGTGGAGGTGGTTTGGAAAAAAGCCACTATTTTATTGTTTGTTAGATACCTAAATAACTATTAGTTGTACTTTTAACAGATCAAACTCGAGCTGCCTGTCCATGTGCACGAGAAGCACCACATCCTCTTCACCTTTTACCACATCAGCTGTGAGTCCAGCAGCAAGACCAGCAGCAAAAAGAGGGAAGGAGTAGAGACACTGGGTATGCTCATATTACTTCTTTGACAATGGTAGAAAATTATAGAAAAAAAGTACAGAAAGAGTAAAAATTGACTATGCTTGTTTCAGTGGGTTATTCCTGGATGCCTTTGCTAAAAGATGGAAGGATGCAGTCAATGGACGTTCAGTTACCTGTAGCTGCCACTCTACCTCCTGGATATCTGTGTCAGGACACGAGGAAGGTTTGTACCCCATCAAACTTTGTCATCAAAAGTCTATTAGTCAGAATGCTCACTTCTGACTTTGCTCTCAGTCCCAGCCAGATATCAAGTGGGTGGAAAATGCCAAACCCTTGTTCAAAGTGAGGACTCATGCAGCTTCCACCATTTATGCTCAGGTACCACATTCTTCTGCTTCCATTTCTTAAATACTTCACATGCAGGTATCTAGTATACAGCCTGTAGATGATTCTGATACTGTTTTTATTTTTTTAGGACCTGCATCTCCACAATTTTTTCCAGCACTGCCAACTGATAAGAACAACATCAGAGGGCAACCCAGCAGAACTTATCAAATACCTGAAGGTGAGGTAGTCGGAGACATACATACATACGTTTAGATGCACAGCTTAGTCAGACTATGCTCTTAGATCAATTAAGCCTTCTAACTGGACTTCTGTCTTTGTTTGACTTTACACCCAAATCCAACTATTGAGTCCACAGTGCTCTGCTGAGGCTAATGCTGCATTTATGTGGTCTGGTATTTAATATAATCTGGCACTTATTAAAAAGAGAAAAGGAGTTCATGTTGAACCTTGTTAATGGCAGTAAATGCTAATGAACTAGACTACCACAACTGCACCTTCCAAGGAACACATAAGACAACATAAGCCACAGTAGACCATTTTCAAAAAGAAAAAAAAAATGTGTGTACACTTAACAAGTCCATTTCATACAACATGTAACATGTTACAAGGGCACTGCTCATTTTTTAGTATTAAGACACATTATAATGATTGTCTAGAGGTTAGAATATAATTTTAGTCCTTAATCATCCTAATCATTAGAGAATGGGTCAGTTTTGCCTTTGATGTGTATTTCCTCCACAGTTTCTTTCCAGTGATCTTTCTGAGAAAGGTCACTTTTAAATTCCTTGAAATGTCCTTTTTTAAATGTTGACAAAATTCTAAAGAAATAAATGTCCTCCTTTATAATCTCATCCCCAACCAGGGATCGTAAAGCATAAAATGTCCTTGAGGATTTGAAGTATATGGTCCCAGAATGATTATGATTATGTGCAATATATCAGAGTGAGTGGCATTCACATGTCCACATGGTCAGCTTTTTTCTTTTACACTTTCTATATGAAATAACCAAAACAACTGTTAAACAAGTAAGCAGTGCAGTGAAATATGTATATTAGCCTCAAATTGTGTGAGTATCCCTCCTAACATGGTCTTCATGTTTTCTCATTTGTTTACATGTGTGATATCATTATTATTATTATTATTAGAACTATAATATACTATATACTAACTTAGTCCCGTTAGGGGTCGCAGGGGCTGGAGCCAATCCCAGCAGCTTTGGGCCTGGGATAGGGCAATGGGTTGATATTTAGACACAGACATTGACAAAGAAACATTCACTCTCACGTTCATTCACTAGATTTCACCATTCCTACACATGCATGTCTTTGGACTGACATTATCCATAGAGACAGATATATTTATATGCTTGACAACATTCGCATCAATGTTTTCTCTCTGTCTTCCCTCATCCTTCTTCTCCTTAGTGCCTGCATGCCATGGAGACGCATGTAATCATCAACTTCCTGCCAACAGTGCTGATGCAGCTGTTCGAAGTGCTCACCACAGCGACCAAAGAATCCCAAGAGATTGCTGTCAACTCTCTGCGGTCAGTGGGTCACTCGGTGGCTATAGTTGGCAATTTAACACTGATAACATGCTGACACTGTCTGTTTTTTTCAACATGTTTAGTGTGATTATACATATAGTCTCCAGATGTCACGAGGAAGGACTGGAACACTACCTACGCTCTTTTGTCAAGGTATTAAACCAACATATTGACCAAGGCAGGCAATAAGATGGCAATACTGTTTAAAGGAAAAATTAAAGGAAAAACATCTTTGAGGTTTTAATGTAATGTTATAAAGTGGAAACATGAGTACTGGCACAAATAATTAAGTAATAATGAAGTACTTGTCACATTGTGTTAAATGTTCTAATGTAACTTATTCCCCTCCTTTTGCAGTATGTGTTTGTGACCAGTCCTTCCTCTGGGAACTTGACAACCACTCATGAGGTGTTGGCCACTGCTGTCACTGCTGTGTTGAAGCAAACTGCAGATTTCAACACCAGCAACAAACTTCTCAAAGTGTGTACTTTGCCTTTTTGCCCAGTGTGTATGACAGTAGTTGTACTAACCATGACCAGCAGGTGGCATCCTTGACTAAAAATGAATTGTAATTGTAATAAATTTCTCCCTTTAGTTCCTGTTAACATAATATAAATAGAAAATACAAAAAAAGTTCAAGTCATAAAGGTTCGTTCATAAACAATGACATGATTTTTGCTGGTAATCCTGTGTTTTGTCTGTTTTGTAGTATTCTTGGTTCTTCTTTGAAACAGTGGCTAAATCGATGGCCCAATATCTGCAAGAAGGCAACCGGATGAAGGTTGGTTAAATGCAATTAGGTTAAAGAAAGTCATAATGTAGCTGTTATTCTGTAGTCTACATTTGCATTTCATCTGAGCCAAACCAAACCAGATGTTTATTCAGTTAAGTGACTGCAGCAGTACCTATTGAGGAAAAGTAAACTGTGTTTACAGAAAATGTGCTTGTCTGTGAGCACTGGCCTCTACTAATAAATATATTCTTTTTCCATTTATCTGTCCTCTTTTTACGTATCATATGTTGACCATACCAGATGCCACGGACTCAGCGTTTTCCTGAGAGTTTTCACCAGGCACTGCAGTCTCTGGTGTTGTCCATCATGCCACACATCACCATTCGCTTCTTGGAAATACCAGAGGAGGCGCGCTGCATCAATATTAGCCTTGCCAATTTCATCAAGGTCTCACTCACAGATGCTACATAAAAAGCTAGCTTCAAATAACTTACTGGTTTAAATTTAATTCAGAATCTTTGCCACAATAGAAAGATGTGTTAATTCTCAAAAAATTCAATGTATATCAACTTTTGAAATATCTCACAGAACTATTTTTTAGATATTATTTGGTGTTTATACTGTGGGCTAACTCTAACTTGTTTCAGCTCATCCTAAGTGTGTGCTTCCTTTCTCCTCAGAGGTGCCTGACTTTCATGAACAGGGGCTTTGGCTTCGGTCTGGTCAATCACTACATGTGTCATTTCACTCTCAAGGATCCAAAGGTACATGTCCAGGAGCAGCACTCATAAACAAAAATGTACAGAGAATGCCCTTTGGTTATTTGTGTAGTGATATAAACATGCTTAGTTTATCTGACAAACACCCTGTGTGTGGTTTCCTATTTCTGAAATGGAAGAATTCTGTTGTTTGAGCTCTATCTTGGTCTGCATCTACAGCTACGTTATTTGACTTGCAAATGAAGTTGACTCCAAAAAGTCAAACAGACTCTTTTCAGCAATATGATATATGATATGATAAATGCTGGGACAGGGGTTATTCTTTATCAAAGAGGAATATTGTATTTCCCTATCAGTTGTTTTGCATATGTCTCTGCATACTTATGTTCTCCTGTGCTCTTACAGGTGCTGTCTGAAATGAAATTTGAATTTCTCATGACAGTGTGCAACCATGAACACTTTATTCCTCTGAACCTGCCCATGGCTTTCGGGCGCACCAAGCTCCAGAGGGTACAAGGTGAGTATAAGATTTAAACACATGGCCGTTTCCTGCCTTTCATTGAATGCATTACCTACCACACAAGTAACAACTGACTAGCCCTCACATTATCCCAGCCGTTCTCTGACACCTTATTAACCACTGTTTTTCACAATCCACGGTTCTCTTATCTGGCACACCCATGTCTGGTAAAACACGTTTATCTGTCACTTGTTGACATTTGATGTATTGCACAACTCAAAACAAACCAAACAACTGATCTGTGCAAATGCTGCATGAATTGTTTTTAGGTGTTACCCCCAATTTCTTTATTTTTACCCCTCCTCCCTGTTTTTTGTGTTTTGCTTGTGGTCAGATTTTATTCCGTATGCAACGGAGCTTTTTGGCCCTGTAGGTAGGTGATGCTCACCGCACCATACATCATATGCACTTATACATCAATTTTCCAGCTGTGACCTGCACTAACCCGCCCCGCCTCATCAACACTCATCCTCGCTGCCTCACTCAAAACAATGCTACTGCATTAACATTAGAAAAAGAACAACTTTGGACCCTTCAGACCTTTCATTTCAATCTGTCTTCTAGGGCACATGTATTTAGCTTGAGTCATATTCACACCTTACGTTTGAATACATCCTGCCAAGTCCTCAGTAAATTTGTTTTTACTTTCCAGATTCATATGGAAAACTACACCGGCTTCTGATTGGTTAAGCCCTTTATGGGAAACCCCTATAAGGCTTGCCTTTTTACTATGACTTTAAAACTTAGATGCATTGTCAATAATTAATATAAAGAACCAATTAAATCCTGATGTGCAACAAGAGGCTGGAGGTATATCTGTAACCATTAACACCATTTCCAGTTATCCCAGCTTTCTTTCTTACAATTTAGGGACTTACAAAGTAATGCATTGTACACAGTCATTGCAATGTTTTAATTTACAAAGTGAAAGCCATAGAACAATGTTTACAACCAATAACAGCTGTTGATACACTAGTTTTTTCATGGAACATGACATGAAATACATGTACTACTAAATACATGTTTTTTGAGTTCCCCTTTTCTTCTAATTTTTGCTTGAGTAAGCATTATATGTCATCCAACCAGCACACAGCAGCACTTAGCTACCCCTTTTTGAAGACAGACTGCACAGCCCCATAGTGTCCCTAAAATCGTACAGTCCCCTTTTGAGGATACTTCATATCCCTTTTGGCAATGCACAGAGAGCATTTTACCTCCTGTTATTTCCATTATTAATCATCTGTTTGATGATCATAAATACAATGTCCTGCTGCTCCTCTTAGTAAGACTTTGGCTAAAAACACAGTGTCTCTGATGGAAGAGGTCTCTCAGTGCAAGCTGTTTAGGCATCATCAGAGCCGATATTCAGTTCAGATTTTAATGTCAGGTCTGAAGGGGAATTAATTTCTGTATGTTGTAGAGGCGCTTGGCTTTGTGGGAACTGTTCTCTTGGCACGTAATTGACTTGATATATTGACACTAGATAAAAATATATAAAGATAATGCTGTTTCTTACCAGTTCATGTCTGTATCTGTACTTTCTCTCTTCACATCTTGGTTTGGTGTGGGTCTGTCTGTCTCTAACGTAAAAGCTGAGAGTTGCACCTGGTTTCTTTGTTCTAAAGATGCCTGGAATGTTTGGATTATTACGCACCCATGTTATAAAAGTCATGATGTCTGTTGGAAAAAAAGTGTTTGTTTTTTTTACATCGTCATTGGAACTTTCTTCCAATCCAGTTTATGAATCGCTCTTATATGAATGTGTATAAAACATGCTCATTAGACATTTTCATTGAACATGATGAGTATTGCACTGTTTCCATTTTTGAACATCCAAGCACATTGTATTGAAGGGTTGCTTGTATTTGCATTTTCGCTATTGTCTACTAATGAAATGATCATACTCAATTCTATCAATCAATATCTTTTGTGTGACGTTTAAAGTGGTTCTGTTTTTGGATTAAATAACAGACTTCTAGTCAGACACTGAAACTCGGAGCATAACGTCAGTCTAATATCAGAGTGGTTAGGACTAATGCTTATGTCATTTTGTATTTGACTCTACAGTAGACCAAAGCCTAGAGTTCAACCTCACTGAGGAGTATTGCCGTAACCACTTCCTGGTTGGTCTGCTGTTGAGGGAAGTGGCTGAGGCCCTGCAGCAAGGGCCTGAGGTCAGGCAGTTGGCTGTGAGTGTTCTCAAAAATCTGCTCATAAAGCACGCCATGGATGACCGCTACACAGCATTCAAGGTGAGAGACACGTGGAATGGCACTTGAGAAGAAAATGGTTAATTTGCTGGTTATTATTATTATAAATGTGATGTGAAAATATTATGTATAATAAATTGTCTGTTCTTATGTATTATGGACCATGAGTCTGAAATAAAGTCTATCTTATGGCGGATGTTGTGCAAATATAAGCATCTCAGCAACACTCCTGGTTTTATGTACTTGATAATTTATATTAAAAAAAGCATTCAAATACCAGCACATTTTAATATACTATATGTAATTGCATTGCATTGATTCTGCACCCCCATTCAGTTTAAGACGTGCCTTAGTTATTTTGTTTCCCGCAGTGTCTTCAATTCTTGTGGTAACTGTGTGAGACGTGTGAATCTGACAGTATTCAATATAATTATTGATTATTATTTAATAAATTACGTGAACGATTTGCTCTTTAGAACCAACAGGCCAGGATCTGTTTGCTTTACCTTCCACTATTTGAACTGCTGTACCAGAACCTGAAGCAGCTCTCTGCCCAGCCTTACACCTCCAGCCCCAGGTTTGGCCTCCATGTAAGTCCCTTTCTACTGATTGCAGATGTGAGGATATTTGAGATTGTATGTTACATATTTACTAACCCACTTATGCTTTCCTCTGTTCTGGTTGTCCAGGGCTCCAGAGATGACCTGATTTCAACTGGTTCCTCAGACAGCAGGAGAATCAGCACTGCAGTGGACCACAGTAAGCCCAGGGCTGCAAATACTGCACGGCTCACACAGCACCAGGCCTCTTCCTGTTTACAAACTATCCGTTATTCCGTTATCAACCAGAGGTCTTTAAACCACAGCTACCACATAATATTTATATCACACAGGAATTCATCCATTATTTTGTTTTATTATTAGTTTGTATAAAAGGTTGTTAAATGGTTGTTAATAGAAAATAAAATTTAAAAAAATGCAAGTAACAACAAAACCAACAATTCTGGTTCTACATTCCTTTTGATACAAACTATTACATCAAGCTTCAAGTTTAGTAATATTACCCATGTTACAGGTCTGGCAGTGCTGAATGGGCATGTGGTTAGAAGAGAGGACTCCAGAGGTTCACTGTTTATGGACCCAGGAACACCAGACAGCATTGAGGTCAGTGGAAATTATAATATTGTTTTCCACAATGGTTTTTGCAAACAAAAGGATAGGGGAAACGTTTTTTTAGTTTAATTTAATTTTTAATTATTTTTACAAAATTATCACTGAACAGCAGTGGATTCTGGATGGATATTTTCAGACCTGAGCAAAATAAGATTAAATGGGTAAAAAAAAATGTAAAAGATATAGTGTCATCAAGAAGTCTACAAACTGCACATGCTCCATCTTCCTTTACCCTTTCTTCATTTGCACAGAAAACTTACTCTGTAAAACACAACTAACACAAATATATTTTGTACTTGATTTATTTAACTTTACTGTAAGGTAGTAGATTGTACTTACACAATGGGTGACTTGCTTGTTAATAATTCCTTCATATATATCAGAGCTGTTGTCTTAGTCAACTGCCTTTGTAACTGTCATGTTTGTGTTTGTACAGCTGCAAAGACGAGGCTCTACTATGAGCTGCAGTCCCATGCCTCCCGTTGGCAGACTAGGGCCATACGAAATCAAGGGCCTGCTGCTTTGCTTCCTGAACATAGTCAAGACCTTGTCAGAGGGTAATCTATGACCACTCCACACAATAGATGGGATGTTACATAAATATCTTCATTCTATTTATGTTCATATTCTTGGCCTGGCTGTTAAAAAAAGAAAACAATGAGCCTGGTCTTATGGGCAGCATGAAGAAAGAATTTTCTAACCTGACAACGTCTGGTCGACTAACTGGTCACTTAGCTTACATCCAACTGAATGAGTTAAATCGTGCCTGTTACTTTAAGCAGAGCTAGAAGTTGTCTCTATTGTCAGTGAATGCACCACAGCCTCAATTTAGAATAGGCTCCTCACTGACCGCACTGTTTGCTGTCTTCTGTGACTGAGGTGTGATGGATGTGAAACAGCTTTAATGACCGACAGGCTGTGAAAAAAGTTACCTCTATCAAATGCAACAAGAGTGATGGGTTACATCTGTTGGCAGCCCTCAATGCTCCATCATTACCACACTGATGTTTAAAGAGCAGCTCAGGCATTGCGGTCAGCCAGGTTACTGAACTATCTACTAAGGGAAAATCAAAAGTCCTTAGTTGACTCAAAATAAAGTGCATTTTAAAGGACAGCTGCGTGACAATGAAATATGATGAGTTTTTGTTTTGGTTGACTGCAGCCATACTTAAGCTATTTGAGCCTTGAAGACCAACAGCAAGTGTTTGTTCTAAGTTGACTACACCTTAAAAATGTAACTGAAAAGGAGATGCATGACTTGGTAATTGTGTTTCATATGTTTGTTTGTGCACAGACACACTGAACGCTTACTGGAACAAAGTCAACCCTCAGGATGTCACAAACTTCCTCAGTTTGCTAGAGTGAGTATGCTTAATAACTCCAATGTTGTGTTGTTACAAAGTGAAGAATATACTGTGCAAGCAACAGTTTGAAACCACATTATGTTTGAAGTTAGGCTGAAGTCAGCCATCTTGGATGGCTTTCATAATACATGACTTACATTAATCTGCAAGTAGGAGTGCAAGAAAGTGCAAATAAAGATGGTCATTTTGTAAATGTTGCAATGCACCCTGGAAGGAAAATTTAAAATAAATAAAAAAATCTTTGTGTTTATTTTCTTCTTGTAGGATCTGTCTGGTTCAGTTTCGATATCCTGGAAAAAGGAATATTGGCAGGTAAGTCTGAAAACTCATGCTGTCTCAACACATAATATATATTAAAAAAAACTTTCTTAATTTTCAATTAATTTGTTTTGTGTTTAATTACTGTTGCAGGAATCAAGATGTGTGTTTGTCAAAGCTGTTCTCATCAGACCGAAAATCCCAGACTATGCCAGTCATGCGCTGCAACCGAGCCAGTCTCATGCAGACAAAGATACACCAGTTCAGCACTATGGAAGCCTCCCTCACCCTCAACATGGGTAACCTCTGCCTGTGCACTTTTACCTTATGATGGATGCATTGGAAGAAGCTAAAAGCTCCATCTACGTTTGTAGTTCACTGACCAAACACTGACCAAAAAGGAAGCCATCTAAGCTTTTAATATAATCGAGAAAAGCTTGTTATCTGCATTGTAAAGTACCCATGAATACATAGACACTTAATTGTAGAAATATTTAAAATCGCTGCATACGATTGAAACTACCTTAATACATTTTCCTTCCTCATTTAGTTTAAATACGTCTCATAAGAGTATCTATCTTTCCTATGTTCTCTGATGGAATATTTTTGTGTGGCCTGTTTTTATATGACTTTCAGGGAGTGGACCCTCAGAAGCAGAAATCCATCATCAAGCTCTCCTGGAGGGTAACATGTCTGCTGAGGTTTGCCTCAGCGTGCTGGACCTGCTCTCGCTTTTCACACAATGTTTTAAGGTTAGCAGCACACTCGTAGGCATACAGTAAATAGACCACAGGGCTGCATGTTTAATGTAATTGAAAATAAATCTGAAAAGAATCTTTACTAACTTGCTCATTGTTGTTTAGTCAAAACTGATTTAATGTAGTCATTTCTGTTTTTGTGTTATTGTGATACTGATAAAGGTGTGATATAGTGTGGCCCTAGGAGCCTTGTTAGAAACTTTAAAAACTACATAGACTTAACCCAGAGATCAAATTATTATTGCTAAATTAAATATTACATAACACAATGCAGTAACATATACTGTGTGCATGTAAATAGGATGTCAACAAAAAAACTGCTAAAACCACTGCAGAAACAACTTTATCTGTCCGACAAGGGGTTACTTAACCAGGTAGATAGTAAAAATAAGCTCTTCGTTCATTTAGTTAGGTCACATTATGGCTTTGGAGAAATACTGGAAGTCATGCATTCGTGAGCTAAAGCCTGTCTGTTTATGCCAGACCCAGCTGCTGGACAGTGACGGTCACAATCCACTGATGAAAAAGGTCTTCGATGTCTATCTGACATTTCTCAAAGTCAGCCAATCAGAAACTGCCATCAGACATGTTTTTGCTGCTCTCAGAGCATTCATCAATAAGGTATGTAACTCCTGTCACCGGAAATGTCTCACTTAAAGGATTACGTTTTGATTATAGTAATCACCAGTACAAATTAAACAATACAGATTTATGTTGTCACTTGTTTAGTCACTGTGCCTTTCCGTGCTGTCCTTCTTTTCTATTTATATTTTACTTTATTCCCAGTTGTGACGCACTCCCACTGTCAAGAAATAATAAACAATTGAGATTAATCTCCTGCTGGTGGTCCCTGGTGGTGATGTGTGTGCCTTGATATCACGTCCATCACTTTTTGGGAATACTGTAGATGTAGTAGTGTGGGAAAAAGTGTTAACTAACAAAGGAAACACTGTTCTGGCTCCTTTTCCAAGATTATATGTGCATTCAGATGTTCGAGCCTGTGGATGAATGGTCTGTTACACTGTATTATGAGAAAATACAACAGGCTGTGCATGTAACCATCACTGTGGCCAAAGAAAAAGATCAGCTGGCATGAATGACAGCTCAGGTTTCTCTGCTTGGATTTGATGACATACTTCCATGTTCAAGTTCTTTTTAAAACAAGATGGACAACTTTTACCTAAAAGTGTACTTATTGATCTAGGACTTTTCCATTTTCTCCCTTAAATATGTTAAGTTTTAGTACTTACCTGGATACATTTATAAATAGTGTTCTGTGAACTAGTAGTGGTAGGCAGTTGATAATTTTCTGCATGTTTATTATCCATACAATGCCAAAGCACTATTGAGTGTAGGTTTAACCGATAAAAGTTGGGAAAATGCCAATATTCAGTGCAAATTTAGGGGACAGTCATGTGTCTTGAGACAGCACATATTGACGGGCCAACGTATAAGTGTGCTCTATTTTAGACTCCAGACAGGAGCAAAGATATAGTGACTAAACCAGACCTGGGCATTTTAAGGCCCGGGATCCACATCAGGCCCTCAACCCATCCGGCTCTCAGGAGGCTTGTGTCAGAAAAGGAATTAATACAAGAGTGTAGTGTAGTATTTTGAACGCACTCGAAGACTCTTTGCAAAATAGTGTCAACAATAATATAACACTCACTCACCTTTTCACTCATAAACTGTTCATAAATTGTTCTGTCAGGGAGGTTAGGCAGGTATTTTTGTGTGGTGAGGGAAAACTGGAATAGAGTTAAAAGTGTTATGCCAAGCCAGGTTTTAGAACAAAATGGAAAGAGTAGATGTTAAACACAATGATGTACCTGTGACGGTGGCATATATTTCACATATTTTTGCCTATAGTTTAAACTTATATGTGTTTTTATTGAGCATGAGTTCACTGTGTTGGCCCAGCCCTCCACAAGAGTCCCAGGTTCTAATGTGGAGAAAATAATTGCCCACCCCTGGACTAAACAATGTGCTTCTGTTGAGGGGCCAATGAATGTACACATTTAAAGGCTGTAACATTAAAATACAACTTTTCTGATTAAGTGAATATACGATATATCCAGGATATTTCAAAATATATATTGCTACAAGATTATCAATATTTTAGTACAAAAATTTTAAGGAAAGGCACTAGTATGTTTTGGGTTTGTAGAAGTACAGGTGTAGTGTGAAAGAACAGACAAAGTGAGTCCATACAATTACCTCTATGTTAAATGGCTGTTTTTAGTTGACATAATCCATCTTCTTTCTGGCCCCATGTTTGGCCTACATACCCTTTATCAATTCTTTGATGTGGTAAAAGATAAGTAAAACATTATTTTCTTCCCAGTTTCCATCAGTGCTGTTTAAGGGCCGCGTGACACTGTGCGAGGCTCTGTGCTGCGAAGTGCTCAAGTGCTGCGTCTCCAAGCTGGGATCGCTGAGGGCTGAGTCCTCTGCCCTGCTTTACCTGCTGATGAGAAACAATTACGAGTACACCAAGAGGAAGACCTTCCTACGCACTCACCTGCAGGTAGGAGGGTCGCAGTGCTATGGCAACCTCATTCCTGTTCAGACATGCCAAGTACAGACACTCTAGCTGCTATTCTTTTGAGTATAACGTACTCTGACGATACCATGTGTTACTCAACCTCATTTTGAGCACATTAGCACTCCTCTAGAATTTTAACTACTACTACTACTTGCATAAATGACTAAGAGAGTGTTTAAAGGCAGTTTAAATGCTTATTGGACTTTCGCAATGTATATGAATAACTTAAGGACCTGGAAATGGCATTCTCCCCCACATAATTTCTTCTTTCTAACTAGATCATCATTGCGGTCAGCCAGTTGATCTCTGATGTGGCACTCACTGGTAGTTCACGCTTCCAGGAGTCTCTATCCATCATCAACAACTTTGCAAACAGTGACAAAGCAATGAAGGTATGGAAGAAGTGTGTCAAACTTTTACAGTTTATTGAGACCCAAAAACGTAAATGAAGTGCTCAGTTGTCATGTATCTTTTGTTTAGAGGTGCTACATTAAACTGAATTGTGGTGCAAATAAAACTATTTCACTGGGTGGCCGCACTCTTGTTTGTTTATAGTCCACTGGGTTTCCATCAGAAGTCAAGGGTCTGACCAAAAGAATCCGAACGGTGCTGATGGCCACAGCCCAGATGAGAGAGCATGAGAAGGACCCAGAGATGCTGCTGGACCTCCAGTACAGTCTGGCGCGCTCCTACGCCAGCACGCCCGAGTTGAGACGCACCTGGCTGGACAGCATGGCCCGAGCACACCTTAAGAATGGAGACCTGTCTGAGGTGACAAAAAAACGTCTGATTGACCACTTTTACTTCCCTTTATGGTTTGGCACACTACATCCTCTACACTTCAGCAATGTGGACAAACGCGATTGACAAGTCTGTGAGGATCACTTAATAATCTTTTACAAGCACGTGTGCCACACTACTTGACCTTATCATTTTTTTCCTGGGGTGAAAGAGTGCAAAAAAATCTGGTTTTATGTAGCTATATGTTTTGGCAATATAATAATTTTGAAAACAATCAAATTTTTTTCTTGAATATTTTTAGCAACCAACTCTGATTGTGGATCTGCAGTATTTGATTGCCCTAAACTGAATTTAGCATTTAAGAATCTAAAAAGTCAACTGCTGTCTTAAAAATCACAAAGCACATGTCCACTCTCTTCTTGCTTCCTGTCCAGCAACTGTCAACTATCAATAAAGGCCAAAAAAAAGCCTTAAATAAATTTGAAAGTAACAGCTATCCACCAAAATATTCATCCAGTTAAGGTTGATATATGCAGAAGACTATGGGGAACCTGCTAAAATGAAAACTTTGAATTTTCTTTTGCTCATGGACATTTTGTGGAAAAGGAAGAAAAAGTTTATGAACCTTGTCACTTACAAGCTGTAGGAAAGTAGGTTTTTGCAGGCTTTTTTTTTTTATTGTAACAGCAATATTTGCATTCACCTGGTGCCATTTCAATTAAGTATGTACGTTTTGTGTACGTGTGTACGAAGTTGGCTAGCAGCTAAAGCGATGTTAAATGTGAATCAATTTTAGGCATAGAACTCCAGCTTCTGCATTCCACTTTACTCACGTTCCCCTTTCCAAATGTCCTGTTCCAAAAAATTCTACTTGGTTTAATGGCAGATCACACCTAAAAGTTTAACAAATCTAACTTGAACACAGAAATACATTTCATTCAGTGACAACGCTTGACCTTATGGAAGTAAATCCTGGATGCACTTGCGTTTATTAAGCCTTTAAAAACTTTGATGCCTCAATGTCTGTGTTTCTGTTTCTCAGGGAGTCAAAGGTCAGAGCTGATGTAAAAATAAAACCTGTGTAGTACTTTTCAGAGCAATACATAACCAGTTATACCAAACCATTATACTTCAGGCTTTATTTTATGGTGCGTTTTACAAAGTATGGTGTGAACGCCACAGATGTACATTTACACCGAATAAATGCAAGTTAGATGAGTTCACTAAATTTAATTTTTATGTACATTTCTTATCAACTCTTCTTGTCTTTACAGGCTGCCATGTGCTACGTTCATATCGCTGCGCTGGTCGCAGAATACCTCCACAGAAAAAGTAAGTTCTTGTTTTGAAAGCCTACAAGTACATTCCACACAGTTTAGAACATCAGTGACTGGAATATTCCAAAGGCCCCTGGGCGAGTTATCAAGGTAACAGAGAGGGCTTATAAATATTTGCATACGTGAAACTGTCACCTTAATCATTACAGTTCAGTTACATACCTGACTAACTGCGTGGCTAGAGGGTGTGACTGAGAGAATTCTCCAGGAAATACACAGGCCTTTATTTCTGCAGGGTACAGTGGTGTACCGGTAAACTAAGTCTGTGTGGCTCATAAAAGCCATTGTCCCCTCTGTTGTTGGATACAGCACGCAAACACTGTGCAGACCCATCACTCACATAGCACTGTGACAAGCAGGGAAAACAAAACCTCTCTGCTCTTTTTTTATCTTATGCAAAATGTGTTTTCATGTTGCTCTCTAAACAAATAGGACTAAGTGTTTATCTGTTTGTTACTTATGACTTATTATTAGCCAAGAGATATTCTTCCATTTCCTAAGCAGCTTGCCTTGGAGTAAACAGTGATTTAACTGGAATCCATTAGGATGTTGAGTTTTTATTTTTTAGCTATGTGAAAAAGTATTACCCCCTCGATGTTTCCTGTTTAAAAAAAAAAAAAAGGTTTAATTACGATGTAAATACAACCTTAGTATATTTCTTGTTTGTGATGAATTACTTCACAAA
The DNA here is from genome assembly GCA_036850595.1 of Rhyacichthys aspro. Taxonomy (NCBI): domain Eukaryota; kingdom Metazoa; phylum Chordata; class Actinopteri; order Gobiiformes; family Rhyacichthyidae; genus Rhyacichthys; species Rhyacichthys aspro. The sequence goes on along the minus strand of CM072165.1, from coordinate 13,581,729 downwards.
AACTATAGGGGGAAAAAATGAGTACATCTTCTTCCATTATATTTGAGAAGGTGAGTTGCTGCTAGATGCTGCTAATCATCAGTGAAGGGGAAATTGAACAGCAGGTGTACAGTAAAAAACGAGACATTCATCTGTTGCCAATTTTCCCAAGATTGGATGTCCCAAAAAATTCACCTCAATGTTTTTACTCAAAAGAGCAAAGATCTCTAAAAGACTGACTTTTTCTCATGGCTCTAAGTAAAGCAGAGACTAATCTACTGCTTCATATGTTTTCAGAGTTGTTCCCCAGTGGGCTTGCAGCTTTTAAGAAAGTCACTTTGAATATTGACGAGGAAGCAGCCATGAAGGAAGACGCTGGAATGCAGGATGTTTATTACACAGAGGTATGGTCCTTTACCTCAATATATGACTGTTTATAGGATTTTGCAAAAACTGACACAGCTCATTTAGGCAAAGTATTCACTCCAGAAACCGTGTTCTGGCATTTTAGGAAGTATTGGTGGAACACCTCGAGGTCTGCGTGGAAGCGCTGTGGAAAGCAGAACGCTATGAGCTCATCACACATATTGCCAAGCTCATCATTCCCATTTATGAGAAACGACATGACTATGAGGTACTGCACTGTACCAACGTGTTTTTTATCTTGCATGCTTTTATTCATCCTGTGTTGTGCAATCTTACAATCTCAGTTCAAGAAAGATTTTCATTTGACTTTGAAACATTAATGGATCATGTCATTTGGTAACAGTAGCATTGAACCTCCTTTCTTTTATATAAATGAACAAGGTCTGGATAGATAGATTAGTGTACTTTACTCATTATACTCATTTACTCATTAGGGCTATCACAGCTAAAAGAATGTAAGTCCCATTCTGGTAAATTCAGTAATATATTTTGTAGAATATTCAGATCCACCATTATGGGGTGATTCATGTGCAGGAACTAGGAAGAGAAACAAAAATCACTGTTGGAAAGTACCTTTGTTTGTCTCTTTGTTTTACACTGTCTCTACCAGTTTTTACAAAAACAGCTTAGAAACCCAACTGCCATAACCTTTGACAATGAATGGACGGTATTCTTTTTTTGTTTTTGTTTTTTTGTTAGTTTTTTTTTGTTTAGCTCAAAATCCCAGTTTCTCAAACACAACCCTCAAAAACCTTATATAACTAATACCATCTTTTTTATTTGTTTATTTATTTCAGAAACTCAGCCGCCTGTATGACACACTTCACAGAGCATACAATAAGGTCATGGAGGTGATCCAATCAGGCCGCAGGCTGCTTGGGACGTATTTTAGGGTGGCCTTCTATGGACAGGTGAGGTCTACCAGCAGCTTCACGTGGTTTCATGATGATAAATCATGTCTCATTCAGTAATTATTATTTTGCAGGGTTTTTTTGAAGAGGAGGACGGCAAAGAATATATTTACAAAGAGCCAAAACTTACTGGTTTGTCAGAAATCTCTCAGCGGCTCATGACACTGTACAGTGAGAAGTTTGGTCCAGAAAACGTCAAGATCATTCAGGACTCAAACAAGGTGCAACAGAACTGACTGTGATTCTGTTATTGTAGATTTAAAATGATGTAAAAAAAGTTTGGCAGTTGTTTGTTTCCTGGGGGGCCATTTTGAAGTGTAAAAACTAAAATGCTCAAATGCTGTTTATTCTGCTAAGGCTTAATGTGTTTGAGGAAGGATTTGAGCATCTCTTCTATTTTTACCTAAGGATTATACTAAAGTCCCTAATGACAACTTTAAGCAGCTGTCTTTATGATACAAAGAAAGTTGAACATGATTGTCTTCTCACAGGTAAACCCCAAAGACCTGGACTCCAAGTTCGCTTACATCCAGGTGACATTTGTGAAGCCGTACTTTGACGAGAAGGAGGCCCCGGACAAGAAGACTGACTTCGAAAAGTGCCACAACATCAATCGCTTTGTGTTTGAGACGCCGTACACACTGTCGGGCAAAAAACACGGCGGGGTGGAGGAGCAATGCAAGAGAAGAATTGTGCTCACAAGTACAAAACCTTATTTACATGTTCCATGTTTATATGTAAACACACAGTTTCATTTTCTTGACTGACTGTAAGCAACCGCAAATGTTTTTAAGTTAATCTTGCAACTGTGCATTTCTTTCTTATCTTACATATCTGAAAACAGGTGCACAAAGGTGTTATATAATTACTTATAGAATAAATCTAATGCATCTTTGTTTTTCTATTTTCTTCTTTTTGTTTGCTTTAATCGTTATTGTGTATATAAATGTAGTGTGTGTATTGTGTAAATAAATGTCTTTCTTTTTTAGCTGCCAACACATTTCCTTATGTGAAGAAGCGTGTCGAGGTGGTGGGTGAGAAGCAGGTGGACCTTAAGCCTGTGGACGTGGCCATAGATGAGATGAAGGCCCGAACAGCTGAACTGACCAAGCTCTGCTCCAACCAGGAAGTGGACATGATCCAACTGCAGCTTAAACTGCAGGGCTGTGTCAGTGTGCAGGTAATACAGAGAGAATAATACTCTTCCAAATATATTACACCATCTGTGCAAATGGTATAATAAGAAATTCCCTAACACCTTCTGACGTGTTGTTTCAGGTAAATGCAGGCCCTATGGCATATGCAAGAGCATTCCTAGATGACAGTAAGTCCAATCAGTCAGCCAACAAGAAGGTTAAAGATCTTAAGGACATTTTCAGGTAACGTCTCTTCATTACTAACCTCGTGTTTTATTATTAATTTATATACCCGCAGCACAAAAATCTAGATATATACAGTGTCTGAATTTGTTTGTTTAATTTGTCTTTTGATTTGTATAAATTGCAGGCGTTTTGTGCAGGCTTGCAGCATAGCCCTCGACATAAATGAACGTCTGATCAAAGAGGACCAGTTCGAGTACCACGAAGGCCTCAAGGCCAACTTTAAGGAAATGGTTAAGGAGCTGTCTGATATCATCCATGAACAGGTACGCTTCTGTCTAAAATTACGCTCATTAATCCTCAATTTGTCTGCGTGCTGGTGTTTTTGTCTAAGTACAGTAGTATGCTCTCACTGTTAAAACATGTTGACATGTTATCAACCTGCTTATCAGCTTGCCCTGTCTTGTTGAGTTCTGGCATGTCTTTGTGCCTGCTGATATTAAATGGGTCACCAGCCTTCACCCAAACTAACTGCCCTTGCTTTTTTCCTTCTCTGACCTGCTGGCCTTTAGCTTTAAGGAGAGACAGGTAATGCAGTGAAGCACTTTGAAATCAAAAGCTCCTTGTGTGTAGATTGTAGTTGCTTGTTTGCATAGGATGAGTATGAGTTTGTGGCTTTCTAATTGTGTTTTTCACTTTCTCCAGATCTACCAAGAGGATATGCTACGCTCACTGTTACACAACTCCCTCCATGTGTTCCGTGCCATCAGCGGGACGTCCACCGACATGGGCTGATGTCTGAACTCTCACCTCCAGTATTTAAAATCCACCTTATCCTCCATATTAAAGAATGTACCCCAGTAACACTACAATCTGCATGTTAGTTGTAAGCGTTACTCTGGGTTGCACTGCACTTTTTCTGCCTTGAGGACAATAACTAGATGCCTCGCTCATGAAAACAATGTACCCACCCACTCTGCAAAGTTGATTTTAGCGTTTCAGATCTATGCAAGATACCTCAAGCTGGAATTCGTACTTCCGTGTCAATGCATTGCTACTAGCGCATTGTCAGTGTTCTGTAACTGCTCTGGTTGTCTTTTTTAATGAGTAAGAAAATTGAGCTGTTAAAGCAAGAGCTGTGGCTTTATGAGTCAAGTTCAAACTGCAGATCATAGTTAGTGTGCGTTGGGGTGATCTGACCACCATGTTTGGCAATGTTTGGGTTTTGTTTAGCTTGGAGCAGCTTAACCCCATTGTAAATGTCAAGAATTATGAGTAAGGCTTATTTTGTCAATTGTAAAAAATAAAATAAAATTAAAAAAATACGAGCTTAAGAATAATGTAAAGCCCTTAGACAGTATTGTGTGATTGCATTCGGGTGAAAATAATATTTACTTTAGCAAAGAGTGTGGGTGAAGAGTTTCTCTCATCTGGCCTAAAAAACAGTGCCTTTGTGCTCTGCCGTCCAAGTAATACAAACTATCACATGCTGGTTTATTCCCGTAATCCCAAGTGCTACACTGAAATGAGCTGATTTATAATATTTAAGCAGATGTACATAATTTGTTGTCCATGCTGTAAATGTGTATCTATATGTTTGTATGTACTGTATGTATTTATATTTGTAACATTTTGGACTCTTAAGTGCAAATTTGTTGCAGCAGAGAGATTTTTCCCTTTTGTTTTTATTGCATTGTGCAGGTGAAGCTGCTCTTCTTCCAACTTCATTTGTAAAACCCTTTTTTTCCAATAAAATCTGAAAGATCTATTGACCTCCTGTTGCCATTTGATCCATTACATCATTTACTGCTGCTATTACTACACATGTAATGAGCTTAATGATTCTCAGAGCCATTAAAAAGCTGGCTACTAAGATATCACGCATGCGTAATGAAACAATTCAAAACCTTAAGGGTATCTTCCCGGAACACTAACTGTTCCATAACAGGACTCCCGCGCGTTAGGATCCAACACTTCCGACGTCAAAAGGAAATCCATCGTTGTATGTGTAAAAAGCGACCCTCCCACGACGCACTCCTCCTTTTTTTCCCTCCTACGCGACTAAAGTCCCATCTGGTGACTCGGTTTACTTTTATTATGCACGAAAGAAACACGCTGGTGTTTCTTCCTGGTTTGCCGTTTCTTTTTCTTACAGGAAGCGCTTGGTGAACGCGCTTTGGAATTATAACACACAAAACTTGGAGACAACATGACTGGAACCTGGGAGTTCATTGTGGTGATGTGCATCTTAATGTCGGCTTCTCACTGTGAATCGGGTAAAAATTTAATTATCTTTTCATAGTTTCTATAATAATTGCTTTCATTTAATTCATTATCATTTCTCTAACTTGGGTAATAAGTCTTAGGGCGCTTAGATGTCTATTTTACGCATTGTATATTATATTCTCTATTTACTATTTTGTATAATTGGCTCTTTTATATTATTTTAAAAATGTTACAGTAGACCAAATCAAAACTATAAAGAAGTGTTAATTTAATCTTGGCCTAAATAAATAAAATCACTTCGACTAATTACACATATTTACATATTATATAATGTAATCATAATTTCCAAACAAACTACAGCTCTGTCCCAGTTGCCCGATTTTTTTCCTCTGGACATGTGTTCCTCGTTACTAACAAATCTGCTTTGTCACGTGGTGTCCAGTATGTGGTGTTGTTTATTTTACAAGTCCAGAATGACAAAACAGCTCATATATATGACCAGTGTAGTTTTTTTTCCCCTTCCATTCACTAATGACTCATTTGATTCAATTCCTGGATGTTTTACTTTCTGTATTGTGGGAAATGTCTAGCTTTTAATGGCCACGGTCCATTAGAGCGAGAGCTGTTTTCTTGTCTGTACATTTATCAGACTGATGGTTGAATATAGGCAACAACAGAGGATAAAATGTAGTGCAATACTTAACAAGCCTTCTTCAAACTCAGGCATTGCTCTGTTTCAGGCAACACTGAAACTTTTCAGGTTGTAAAAGAGTATAGGAGACAAATTCTGTGTCAAAACTCACATACCTTTAAATATCATTGCAAAAACGTGTTCTCATTTCTATCCAGATGTCTCCTTGTTTCATGTCAACAAACCATTAAAATACATTTGTAACTATGAGACGATCAAGACATTCTGGGGTAAAAAGTAAATCAATGCTTTTTCTTTTTTCTCTACTTTTGGTGCATAACCTAATATTAATTCAATAGAAGGATTGAAATGAGTAATCCCAGATTATTTTGTTTTTGGTAAATTTCTTTGATATCCTTTGTATACCTAATGTTTCTTCCTCATTTAAGGGTTGGAGAGCAGCCATTAAAACTAAAAAGCCTGTCCATCACTTAGCTCATAGAACACTGAGGACTGAGGCCATTTTTACTCATGAATTATTTGTACTCTAATAGATTCGTAGTGCACCTGGATGCTCCATTCTTAATTTTGGTCACTACTCAACGTCATCTTGCTTTTTTTTTTGTTTCAGCCCACCTACCCCCACCATCCAAGCTCACAGCCAGGTGGATCGACCCATTAACCCTCAACGTGTCCTGGACCTGGCACAGGCCCAAAGGTCTGCCACAGGACTGCGAGATCATGTTTGAATACAGGCTGCAGGAGAAAAATGTAATGGAGGGTGTTTCACACTGAGTACAATAAACAGTTAGATCTTAAATGAGGCAATAATGAAACACAATAAGTGGAGTCTGTAGCTTTTGGCCTTGACATCTGATGACCAAAAAGCAGATTACATTTTTACACCTCACACTCCTCACACCTTTTTATCCCATTTGAAGAGCTATGATTTCCCTTTTTCCCCCTCTTCAACATATATAAAAATTATTTACATCTTTATTAGTATTAGTATAATAGTAGTTGCATGTAGCTATATAACTTCATACATACAATTACTAATGGGATTTCTCAGACATTAGGGACTTTCTGTGCATATTCTTCACATTGACACTGATACATTACGTGATTATTTTTTTTCCTCCAGTTGTCTAAACGCACTCCTTGGACTAATTTCCTGGAAAATCTCCTCACTGAGGAGTCTGATACTTGGACATACATCATTCATACTACCTCCTGCAAGAATCAAAAGAGCTCATCTGCAAAAATCATTGTTAAAACTCCCAAGCCCAATGGTATATGCAGATAAATATGACTTTCAATGTGAATTTAAAACCTTTATGCATATAGACCCATGTTTGTATGTGCCCATGCAGCTGAGGTGAAGGACTTCAAATGCTATTTGTCCAATTCCGACATGAACTGCTCTTGGATTCCAAACCCGGTTTCGCCCATGTCGCTCTCCTACAGGTAAAAATAAAAACATGACATGCACATCAAAGTATTACTCAACCGCTTGAACCAGCTTTTCCGATCAGAAGTCACATTAAAGATGACTAAAAATAAACAAACACTATGCCACAATTTGTCGTTGCAAATATTTAGACCTTATTGATCCTGAAGGAAAATTATTCACATTAAATGAATTGCACGCAAAATACAAAATACAATACATAATAATACCAAGCCAAAATAGGATGTTTGCTTTAGAGCTGCATGATATTAGAAAAACATGTGATATGAACCACGTATAAACCATTTTATTTAGACGCACCAAAATTTTTGATTTAATGCTCTGACTGAACGTTAAACGAGAAAATGTCCATCACATAGAAGACCACATTATCGCGATCCAAGACATTATTTGCAATTCAGATATTGTGATATCGATATTATTGTGACAATAATACATTTGTGATATACTGTGCAGCCATAGTTTACATATACACAAACATGGAAATAATAAGTATTCAATACAAGCCATCTTGTATTCAATAGTGAAGTAAAGGTGAGTGATTCTGAAAATGAATTAAGAATGATATAAATTAGGGGAGCACAATTCATCACAAATTTATCACTAAACCAACAAACGCTAAATCACTCAGCACATACTTGTATCGCAGTTATAGTCTTCCGTGCGACACACATTTATTGTATTCCTCATAAAAGAATCGTCTAAAAAGAGCCTCAAATCAAAATGTGTGCACATCCAAATAGAAAAGTCATGGTTTAGTCCTGATTTAGTTCTAGTTTTTGTTGAAAATTTATTTTGCACTGAAGCTGGTGAATGACTAGTGGAATTTAGTTCAGAGCCCTTTATTCCTTTATATTATCTATTCAATTTCAATTCTTACTCTGCCAAATCGGGAATTATACCTGCAATATCCAAATAGTTATTGCATATTACACGTTTTTTAATATCCAGCAGAATTAATATAATCAACTTTATATATTGTACATTGTTGTAATTACCAAGAATGTGTATTTTTATTCGTTTCATACGTCTATGTTTGTAACTGTGACATTTAGTTGAGACATTTCTTCTAACTAGATCTCTAAACTAGATGAAACTCCATGGTCTCCTGGTTTTTCTAGTATACACCGCATTTACATGTAGACAGCACTGACTTTAATTGTCTTTTCATCCCCTAGAATGTGTGGATCTACTCAAGTTCAAAATGGCTTCCAAGAATGTGACCTTGCGTTCAGCAGTGGACAGAGGAGGGTTTGTCACATGAAAGGGCAATTTCTCCAAAAGGACTTGTGCATGGTTGCAACTACAGCATCGGGAAGAAGCACTTTTAAACCAAAATTTGGTCAGCGTAATCCCTTTTTTTTTTTTTTTTATCTAATCCTAATTCTAAATTCATCAATTCAAAATCATTTTTTCTGTCTTAGCTGTGAGACCTCCAAAAATGAACATCACAGAAGAGGGCTCCAACCTCATTTTAACTCTAACGCCTTTAGAAGTCAATACTGATTGTTGGCTTTACAATATCTGCTATTCAGTATGCAACAACCCAGCTGTAAGTCGGATTAGAAAAATGTAATTACACATTAGAGAGATTTTTATTTTTATTTTTTGTTTAGATTTGCCTGGAGTACTCAATGGGAAAAGAATTCTTAAAGGTGGCATATGAAAAAAGCTGCCGATATGAATTCCAGTACAGAGCCCAGACTAATGACTATTGCTCAGAAATCAAGAGTGACTGGAGTGAGATTGTAACATACGGTGAGTTTTGATAAATGACTTAAATTTCATGTTACCTTCATCTGAGACCAAGTTTTGTTTGTGTTTTTTGTGTGTATTAGGCTCCACTGACTGGACTCTGACCGTGTTGGCCATTGTGATCCCTCTCATCGTCTCAGCCTGCATCATTCTGTCCTGCTACTGCTTCAGGAGGTGTGTAATGCAAACACAGCGCCGTATCTATGCCTGTAGCTCAGATGTAAGAAGTTCGGTTGGCACAATTGGATAATCCTGTCACTTCCTGGAACGAACTTGATACCTCAGTTTGTTGTCGCAGTGGCAGTGGACTACTGTATGTATTTTTTTAACCTAGGCTGGCTTTGAATAGCTCAGGTGCAGTTAGTGTCACAAGTATGAGCTGCAGATGAGATTGCGTGAGTAGTTACAGATAACGCTCAGGCGAAAGATGGGCGTGGGCCGAAAACAATGTGGACTTCAGGTGTGTGCGGAATGTTGTCTACGGTCAAAGAACAGTTTCACTGGAATGTTTATCCTAGCACTAATAGCTGCTTACAGTAAAAGAAAACAAAGAAATTTGGAGAGTTGCCCTTTAAATTAAATCTATCTAGATCTAGTCATTTCAGTATATTCTATTCAAACAAGAGTATAGTGTACTATTTTTTTTGGCTCTCACACCAACACAGTTTGGTTTCTTTTAGGTGAGACAAGGAAAACAGTGTAATGTCAGTTAGACGTTTTTAAAACCTGCAATGTGATACCCTTATTCAATTTGACTAGCAGGGGCGGAGCTATCATCTGGGTCCACAACAAACAGATCAAATTAGGAAAAGCTATTCTTTCTAGGCACATTATTTTATGTATACTGCCCAAATTTGCTAACATACTTACAGTTCATCTGGATATTGATTGATTGAAACATGGTTTAAGCCAGTTATATGTGACTTTTTAAACTTCGGGCTGAATTTCAGGTTTGTTGTACGTGCTTGTTGTGCTGTGTGTGGGCAAGAAATATTGGTCGCAGCAAACACACTCTAAAGTCGCACAGTAGCACAAGAACCACCGGTACCCCTTGCTACAAACAACAGACAAATACCAATAATACACACTAGTCACAATATGCAATACCTAAAATACAATAAATCACAAATGTCAAAACTGATCTCTCAGAAAAAAACACTTCAAGTTCTAAGCTCTACACTAAATAGGACTTTAGTGTATAATTTAATAATAATAATTTTATATTTTAAGTCCAGTCTAAGTCCTGTTTTACTTCAGGAGGCAAGGAGTTCCATAGATTAGTGTCTTGAACTAAAAAAGCTTGTTCTCTTTATACCAGAAGGCCCTAAGTTGACTGATGATGACTGTGAATAAATCCATTATAGAAAAAGTGAGAAGTTTTACATAAAGAAAGTTAAATTAATCAGTTGGAGTTAAAATGGGGTTCAAATGACCCAGTTGTGGCTCTTAGTGTTTAAAGAGGAAGTATGAAATGTGTTCAAACATTTATTCAATAACAATGGGTTCTCAATGTTACATGGCAGAATAACTTCAAATTTGTCGCTATTATACCATACTCTGTTTTGATTGGTTGACAGTTGTCTATCCATATACACTATTTTATAACTATTTGTTGTCATTTTGTAGGCACAAAGACATCATCTGTCCTGACATACCAGACCCTTCAACCATATTTAAGGAAATGATGAATGGCAACAAAGAACTGAAGGTATCCCTTTTTATAATAAGGCATACAGTGTTTTCTCTTGCCACACAAAACTTTTGACATTGTTTGTTTTCCAGACTAAAATGCCAACGTACACACCTGTGCAGGAGCCCATTGAATGCATAACTGTTATACCCAGCATTCCACAAAACTCCTGACGTGTGCCCACATTAGTTTTGGCAGTCACAAACATAACAGTGTTGCTATATTTGTGTCAGTGGCCTCCTCTGGTGGAAGTCGGTCAACACTGCACTCTTTATGAGTTTGAACTTCAGCTGGAGTTTGACCTGCTGCTATTAAGCGTCAAGTGTTGCACAGAACTGAACGACTCAGGACGATGTTTGTGCCGACAAGAAGACAAGAGTGGGTCTGTGTGGTGCTTCTGAGGAGAGCTGAAAATCTGAAAAAAATGTGAAAAGATAAGACTCTGCTGTTTTGCTTGATAATGCAGCTAATTAGCTTTAGACAAGAGCATGTTCACTGGAGATGAATGTGATGAATGGGATTTGTCGACTCCAAATATGGCATGGACAAATTCAAGTCAACACTGGCAGGCATTTTATCCCACACAAAAGACAATGATGTTTCACATAATGGAGAGATGCATCAAGTCTTGCACATTTTGGATGGAAATATCAGGTTTACATGTATTTACTGACTGAAAAATGGATGTGAATAACAAGAAACTTATCCAAACTGACAATGTGCCAAAAACTGTACATTTAATCTTTCATTGAACTTTTTCTTAATGATTACTAAGTGAAAAATGTAAAACTCATTTCCTCATAGAGCTTTTGTTAAATGGAGAAAACGCCTTTGCCTTTAAAAGTAGCTCTACAGCTTCATTCTCATTGTGAGTTAAAATGATTACGGGTAAACTAAACTAAAGTGATCATTTTGGGGGAAATCATGGGAAAAAACATAAATACTTGATATTCTGGGTCATGTAGCAGTAATATTTCAATAATCCAGCATGCATTGAAAGAGGAAAAACACAGGTCAAGGAACAGATCATAGTCAGTACTGACTCGAACTATTGCATGTATAGCATCTTATTCATAATATACTGCAGGCCTACTCCACAGACAGCAACAGGAGATTATAGTACAGTTCCAGGCTTCACGCTCACAACTCAAATGCACTGAAAACAATAAAGTCTGGTAAAAGAAATACCAGTGTTTGTCTTATACTGTTATGTTTGATACACTTTTTTAACAAATTTGTGTTAAATGGAAATGTTTTATTCGTTCAGCTCATAACAGCAACAGTGTAGGCTACCCTGCAACTGTATAATAACCAGTGACCTACCTAATGCAGAATTGTCACCTTGTTTCTGTTCTGTATATGTCCAGTATCCTCTCAGGAGATTAGTTTAGTGTGAGGTTGCAGAAATAATTTCTCTGCAGTGTATTTCTCCAACACTGACTGGTTTGTGCACAAATAACCACGTCTAAACAGTTGTGAACATGAAAATGCTCATTTAAAAGCTTCGATTCTACTCTGTTCAGTCGCCAAATCCATTTTACAGACAGAACGAGCACCTGAGCATAATTAATTGAGAATCGCCATATACTTTGAACACATTTAGCAACGGTGACTCTTTACCTTCACAAGAGTCCTGTAGTCATATTCGAAAATCGACAATTTATATTCCTTTACTCCATAAGGGTTACTAAATGTTTTTTCTTGATGATATATCACCTACACAATATGGCCTTACAGAAGTCTACAGTACAGTAAAATTCATTCAAAAATTAAATAAAAATGTGGATATTAGGGGGATAATATGATTCAGATTGATTTAGTACAGTTGTTTTTTTTTCGCGCATTACTGTTTTTGCATTTTTCCAACTTTTTTTTTTTTTTATTATTTTTCTAGTGACATATTTCAGTCACCACCCCCCAAACTTCGCCAATGGAACAGATGTGTCATTGCGCAAGATCTTTAGGCCTCTTACAAAGAATGCCTATGTAGTTCTTATAATGTCACACTGAGTAAAACCTGTTGTTGCCACACTTGAGAGTTGCACTTCTCTAACTGATGCAATGCCCTGTACCAAAGGTTACATGATTCACTACCACTGTTTATGTCGAATATGTGCACACCTTTATCCACCCCCTGAATGCATGACTATACATACTAAAAAGAAACAATGTTTACAGCACAGGTTCAATACAGTAGGCTAGTTTAGGTCTGGGTTATTTGGACTTTTATTTATTCTGATTAAAACAACCATTAAGTGACCATATTATCCTTTTACACCTAGAGCCACCAGTTTTCATAGAATCACCTCTGGCTAGCATATGGCTGCCATAAAAAATATGGTCTGGATCTAACATTTTATCTGAACTGAAACTTACTCCAATTAATAACCTATCAAATCTACAACAGTTTTATTTATATGCATTTAAAACCGAGTTATGGACAACTATCACCAAAAACATAACTCACGTATATTATTACTTGCTCCTGTATACATGAAATGAAGATATTAACCACATATTCTTCTGGTTTTAAAAACATTTCTTTACATACACGCTATACTGAAGGATACACTGATATTGCTTTTATTATTACTACCAGTCTATGCCATTAACATGTCAGCATAATATGTGTGTTACCGATTTAACCTCAGACGTCAGAGTACAGTATCACCTTTTTTCTTGCCTACCTGGTCACCAAAAAGAAGCCAATGCTATCAAACTAATACAATGTTGTTTGTTTTTTTAATACCCCAGTTAAATGAGCTCTATTATCGGCTCCTAAGTCAACTACAGCATGTATTTGACGCATGCGCAGCGGGGTACGAAGGCGAAGCACGTCCATTAAAAAAAGGGAAGCAGTCCGCCCACGTCTGTGCCTGACACATCCCACTGCTCTTTCTCAAGACACCAAGAAGCGAAAGTTGAGAATGGTCAAAAACATTTCTTTTGGTCGAAGCTCTGGCTTGCTGGAACTGAAACTGGACTATATTTTTTAAGGAGTGGGGATAATTACAGAAAAGACTGCAGAAGTAATAGAAAAACTCGGGGGAAAAATGACAAAACTGTTTTACTGTTTTGAGTTTTTCTTAATATGCTGCTTTGTGAGGAGTTCTTGGTCGCAAACTGGTAAGAGATGACACAACTTAATCTCGTATTTGTACTTGTTTGTGATATTTTCCCAGGCTTTCATATGCTTCCGCTGAACGTGCTCTAGTCCCGTAAGTTTTCCAGAAATGACGTCACAGCTGGCAAAGTGAAGCAACAACAGCAAAGAAAAGAAACCAACAAATCATAAAGTTATACCGGTACAACAGCGAGGAATTAGGGTAAAACGACTACAAAAAAAAACGTTTTGTGACATATGCAAATAAAATACGCTAGTTAATATATAATTGTTTCCTATCAGTTTCTAGCCAAGTAAAGCACCGCTCAGTTACAATTCCAAGTGACAATGTGACACAGAGCGAAGCGAGCATTTTTTGATTCATCCTTTTTCATAATTTAAGTATGGCCATGAGTTTTAATATTGCTCCTCTCTTCAGTGTGAGTCAATAAAAAATACTGATTTAAAACAGATTAACACAACCAGTCTCCCATTTTTGGCTGTGACCATGCTGCTTCCTGATCCAGAAATAGCTCCACCCCTATTCCCTCCAGGTTGAACGCTATTGACTATTCACTGCACTGGCACACAGGACTTGATTGGTTAAGGTCATGGATAAGGTACTACCCCCTTTCCCCCTGGCGCCAATTTGATTAGTGCCCACTCAAGGTATTGCAACAAAAAAAAAATATATCCAATATTTTTAACGAACATTGCTCATTGGCGCAGCCTACCAAAAAAGCATTTTGGCCTATGTGTTATTTCCACGTTATGTGGCCCATAGAGCAGGCACACTATGGCACTTGCGCATCCTGCCACGTGATCCGTCCTATTGGCCACATAACGCAGAAATAAACCCGTAAGCAAAAACCATTTGGGGCATGAGCAATATCCTTTAAAAGTAATGGCCGGCATTTTTCTCAGTCAGTATCCTGTTCTAATAATACATCCATGGTTAAGGTTTAAACCTGGGCTGAGAGAGAAAGTTGATAATCAACATTGTGAAACAAATGATCCAAACTAACTCGGCAACTCAAATATGTGCAGCCCTCAGTTTAAATTCCAGCTGCCACACGCTCCAGCCATGGGGCAGCTGGGAGGTGTGTGGAGGCACAAGGCTGGCTGATGACCCGGGCGCCACACCAATCAGGATAGAGGAAAGAGAAGCACGTTAGAGGAAATCAGGGCATAGCATTAGAGCAGGCCACCAACCAGGGTAAAGAGCTAACAGTTTAACAGTTTAAATTTACAAGAAATGAAAACACAACAAATGGAGGTTCAGCACAGGAGAAGGAGGCCAGGGGTCTTAAAAGTCATATGCATTAAAGCAGGTATCTTCTGCGGAGCCTGTTGGTTGAGTAGGGCCTCTACATTATGCATACTACAAAATTTGAACAGCAAATTCAACAGAATAGTTACTATAATAGTAGTAGTAGTAGTGTAATAGAGCTTACAAATGAAACTCAGAATTAGCTGAATAAGCTTTTTAATATTAATGACCAAACTAGATGCTAGGGCAGAGCTAACAGCAATAATTCCTTCAGTTGTTCATTTAGTTGTCTCCTCACTTTTTTTCTTTCAGTATTACCACCACAAAACCTAACCCTGGGCTGGATCAATGGCCTATATCCAGAGGTGTCCTGGGCACCGGCGGCTCATTCTGTGGATGGTTGCACATATACACTGAAGTCGACAGTAGGAGAACTATTGGTAATATTTTAATTTATTAACTTTTTATATGTATCTCTTCAGCTATGTCCAGACTAATGTAGTTTGATTTTGGACTATCCATTTGTTAAAAATGATCCCTCTACAATTCTAAGAAGGCTGAAGTTCATAAAAATGATCCATGGTCTCAATTTTAGTCCCTCAACACTACAACTCAACACTGGCTTTTTTCAATTTAAAATATGTTCATTTTGAAAAGCCACTCCTCTATTGTTTCACTAACAGAAGTACTGTAAATACTGCAAGTTATGTATTTTTAAATAAAACTGCATTAGTCTGGATGAAGTCTTAATACTATCTTAATACTATATTATAAAACTCATAAGGAATCACTAAAGAGAAATGGATACGCTCAAATATATCTTCATTTATTATAAAGGCAAATGCCACAAAAATAAATAAGGGATTTCAGGATAGAATGGCGATGGCTGGATTCATGAATTTAGCATCTGTCCTTTTGTATCTAATATGATGGGGACAGCTATTACCTGGAAACATAAAAATGTCAGACATATCTCTTACAGCTCTTGGTTGGATATATACCGTATTTTCCGGACTATAGAGCGCACCTAAATATAAGCCGCACCCACTAAAATTTAAAAGAAATATATATTTTGTCACATATAAGCTGCACCGGACTATAAGCCGCCGATATCCAGGCTGAGAAATAAGATATTTACATAGAAAGATTTTGTACCATAAGTGTTTATTCATATACCTGAACTGTTTCCGAACAGTGCCTGTAACACGGCAGTAAAAGTGCTGATCAAACAAAACAGAAAAGTCATTGATGGTTTTATTCATCTTCCTCCTGTGCACTAAAACCAAGCTGCTTTATTTTTCTTCCTCCTGCGTTACTGAAACCACTGAACACCAAACCACTGTCACTTTTTCTTCCTGCGCACTGTTAAAGCGCAACTGCGCAACTATTAAAGTCGCTTCATTCTCCCGTGCACTGAAACCACAAGTCACTATTCATCTTCCTCCTGAGCATTGAAACTACTGAACACCAAACCACTGTCACTTCATTTGTTTTCCATTATGAGGGGGTGAGGGTGTAAAAATATTACCGTATTTTGCTGTTGTGAGTCTTGGGTTGCATGTGCTAAGAATAAAAACTGGTGCTTTCTTGTTTGTACTGTCTACCGCTGCCTTGTTTGTCTCGTTTTTGCACTTCCTGCTAGGGCGCCCCCCTGAGGGCTGAAGAAAATTTCATAGAAAAGCCGCATCTCTGTATAAGCCGCATGGTTCAAAGCGTGGGAAAAAAGTAGCGGCTTATAGTCCGGAAAATACGGTATTGGGATTACAGCATGTTGTGAATACTTACATGTTGTAATCCCAACATGTAAGTATTCACTTGGGATGTTGTATGGTCTCAGTACCACTGCCAGCAGCTCTACATCCTGACAACAGATCTTCTCTTCTTCTACAACATGCCCTGAATAGCGCCATCGGTTGTTTACATACAATGCAAGCCCTCCTCCCACTTGATTAATACAGCACTTTAAAACAACACACATAAAAGGACAAAGGACATTAAAACCAAATATAATTAAGCAAATGGAGCTAAAACAGGAATTATGAGATTTATTATGTATTCCACATGCATCAGGAATAATTCGGTGCATTTTTGACAGTCACTAAGAATGTTGATGAATGCAGTTTTTGTGCAGACAGTAAAATCACTCGTCTCTATTTATGTTTTATTCAGGTGAAAGAAGCAACATCTCCTTGGCATGACTATCAACAAATAATGGATGGGGGATATCTGAAGATTTCTGTCCAAACTGTTTGTAATGGCAGTCAGAGTAAACCGGTTTCCATCAACAACAATGACCCAGGTAAGTCTTTTACAGTAAATGCCTCTTGGTCTGAACCACCCAACAGCTGTTTTTATTCACACATTGAATAAACCTGGGCCTGTTTGTTTATTCTTTTTTAGAACTGGTGATACATTTGAAATGTGTCTTCATTTCCTCCAGATTAACTCTCTGCTCCTGGAAGCCTAGTGTTCATGCTCCCCCAGACCTCAGCTTTTTCTATGAGTAAGTCATTTTGTAGTGCTTATAAAACAAATGTTCAGTCAACAATTGAGTTTGAATGTGTATCAAAGATGTCTCTGCTAAATGACATTCGCTATTACACAGCATATGATAATGAGCTGTTTTGTAATGCTTTTTGTTGTGTACGTTTTGTAAAATGAAAAGTGAGAGTCAGGCAGAAAAGTAAAATCATTACATGCTCTTGCTTCATTCAATTATGATTTCTGTGTTAAAATAATTTCATGGCAATAACCAAAGTTTATTATTAAAATAAATAAAAAATGTCCCCTAAAGATGAAGCTGAAAGTAAATAGTTACATAACGGGGAATAATGTCAAAAATGAATTAAATTCACATGTGGATTATAAAACCCACAGATTTCTTCCTGTATACTCTTAGGCTCTCTATTTCTATTTGGTTTAAAACTAAAACTGGTCAAAGGTGGTGCTGTGCAGAACTCCTTTTACTCTCAGGGATAATGTTAAGAGATCAAAATAATGCAAAACACAGATCCTATATTTCCCTTTTATGACATCAGCCTTACCTCACTGTGTCTATGACAGTTTACAAATAGAAATTGGAGCCGGTAACAGTGTTTTACCCCTGTTACAAGAGTGTCCCCGGTACATTTACACCAACGAAGTGAGGACGGGGTGTGAACTGCAGATGGACACCAACCAGTCCATGAACGTCTTGTTAAATGGGACTGTGAGCAAAAGGATCGTCAGGAACACTCACCAATTCGTTAACCTCGAAGGTGGGTTTCCAGCAGACAACTGAACTCACTATTTAGTCATGTGGAGGAAATGCTGAAATCCATCTTTCCTCATTTTCAGTTTTAGGACAGAAGAAGCAGAAGAAGAAATGTTTAATGTTTAAATTAGTTTAGTGTAAAATTCTAAAGTTAACTTCTGGTGTCAGTTTGCAGTATTTGACTCATGTTTATGAATGATTGCATCTTTCTTTTACTTCTTTCTTTGCAGTAAGACCTCCACCACTGAATTGGACAGTTAAAAAGACTCAAAATGCATTCAACATCAGCTGGACTCCCCCTGACTTCCCTCAGTTTATATGGGAATACTTGATCAATTACTCCAGCTGTGACCCAGCTATAGTAAGATAAACAGTTTGCATGTATTTTATTTCCTATAAGGTCGTGGGTTCAATCCCTGGGCTGGACAGGGCCTTTCTGTGTGGAGTTTACATGTTCTCTCTGTGTCTGCGTCAGTTTCCTCTATGTGCTCCAGTGTCCGTTAACACTAAAAACATGTACAACAGGTCACGTATGAGGTCAGGACTTCCCTTGAAAAGGTATTTGTAATCTCAGTGGAATTTTCCTGTTAACATAAATAAATTATTGCCTAGAAGCTGTCTTTGTAGTAACATAAGAGCCTAGATTTACAGAATATGTTGTATTTACTACAGCAGGGCTATTTGACTCCAGTGGACGGGGGCTGGGGAATAAAGGCTAATACATTTACTAAACATTATGAAGTTATCACAATAAGCTCTCTAAGAACCTGCATTTTTATTTGTATAATTAGTTCCAAACTGTCATTTCACTCACAAACATAGGAAATCTACTAAGCTTTGACATTGTTTAATTACTAAGTATTACTACAGCCGATTTCTGCAGATTTACAAACAACAATCTTGTGACTATTAATAATAATAATAAAATCAAACATGCCAATAAGTGCATCTCAACTTCCACCAAAATAAGATTTTAACCGCAGACATGTGAGGGAAGTTCAATATTATAGCCATTAATTGGTGACAGGGCAAACGGACAAATCAACTGAAAAGGTGACTTCATCAAAACACTGAATGCTTGCTCCGGGATCTGCATCAGAGGCAGATGACAGACCAGACAGACAAACTACACTTAAATCTCATTTTCATTTACCAACAGAGATGTCTAATGCCAGCAAAACCAATATGCAACTCACATCCTGACGCAAACATCGTGTAACTTTACAGAATAGTTACTCAATGCAGGGGTTTCTTCAGGCGCAATCTTTGGCAGGCGTAAAAAAAAAAAATTCATATGGTCCTCATTTAACCTGCAGGCAGCTGATTGAATATATCATACTATAGCGAAGCATGCAGTTCAAAGTCAACTCAGGCTACAGATTATCATTTCATTTATATTTATCTATTAGTCTATTATTAGAAGAAGGGCGGCATCATATGAAGAAAACGTGTTGATTTTGATTTGTGTTTATCTAAATCATCTTTGCCAATAGCTAGTAAATGTTAAATTGGATAACGTAAAGAAATACAACTTGCACTGGTCAAACTGCTTTTTTACACTTTTTTGTCAGGTGACTTCAAATCAACACTGTCTAACTTTTGGACTCACATAGGACTGTCAACTTTTCATAAATATTGCATAAATATTATTGTTGTCCGATTGAGCTGTAATAATCCCCATTAGAAGAAACTATTAAAAAGGGGTTGCGCCTACATTTTTTAATGATTTTCAGGGTGCATATTTAACTTTTTGTATATAAAAAAACAATCATGTGGAATGTCACAACACAGTAATGCATTTTATATATATTATTTCAAATACGTAAATTACTCCCACTTTACTTTACAACTCAAAAAACAGCTTCATCTTGATTCTCAGATCCTATTTGGCTTTAAACTAAAATGGGCCTAAGCGGGTACTGTGGGGAACTCCGTTTACAGTCGATGGCCAAATTATGCAAACAAGCCTAAAATGGTGATATGTCTTTCCTTGGTACAACGACAGAAAACATTCAGTTACCATGTGGACAAGAAAGTAAAATCAAAAAGTCTGACGTCTGACATACAATAAGTGATTGTCCAGGGACATGGGTGTCACTGAAGCTTTAGAGACAAACGAATGCAAAGAGTATTATTTTGAGGTGAATTCATGCAAATAAATAAATATGCATATGGAAACTGACTACTACTACTGCTAACTGATATATTTTTTCCCAGATTTTCACACAAAAATCTGGAAACGCAACCCAGCTGACTCGTCGCTCTAAATGTCCATACAGCATCGCTATCAGAGCAGTAGCAGAGTACGTAGGGGAGACTGAATGGACAGAATTCAAACATTATGGTACGTCTTTAAGTGTGAATTATGAATAAGCTGTCATATATATAAGTATCACCAAGTGAACGAATGTGAGAGTGAATGGTTGTCTGTCAATGATCGTCTCTAAGTGTCAGCCCTGCGACGAACTGGCCACCCGCGTCCCCCAATGGGATTAAGCGGTAGAAAATGACTGAATGAATGTAATTATAACCATCCCTTTGTTTTCTGACAGATCCAGATACAGATCCAGATCCAGATACAGACCCTAATCCGATGCTGTTTGCTCTCATCCTGATCCCACTGATGCTCGCCATCCTGGCAGTGCTGACCTTACTCTGCTGCATGAAGTACGTCACCTCGCATTTTTCTGCTTCGCCTTTAGGGCTGGGCCATATTTCGAATTTTCAAGATTTATCGTCATATTTTCATACAATAAATGAATGAGCATTGAATAGATCTAGCCTACACACAACGCCGTGGGTTCCTGTTTGTGACCTCTGAATGATGAAATTGCAGTCTTTAGTCTTAAAACAGAGCTCTTTTCTCCGTAGAGGATATTGTTCTTGTTGTAGTCCAATTTTGGGATGTTTAGTTTTTATTAAGCCTTTGTGCATTATCTTTAACTCCCCTGGTGTTTCCACTCGTGAGGTTAGTGGAGTCGGATCGTCCAAACACCACTGATGCCTCTTTCCCAACTCAATAAGGAACCTCCTCACTTATTTCCATTGACCTCATGACGTTGCTCTCAAAGGTTAAAGAACAGTGGTTAGGATAAGAACTTTTCAAAGTATTTTGATTAAGCCTAACTTGAAACCCTCATTTACAACTGTTTTCCAGTGACGTAATTAGCCAGTCACTTAACATGAAAAACGTGTTTCAACATCTTATTAACACACACACACCTTTCAAAACACAGTGGTGTAATAAGGCAAAGTTCACTTGTAATTCCTGTTTTTTAATGATTTAGTTAGTTCTAAGCGCCAGGTCAACAGTACTGTTTTCACAGCTGCCATGGTTGTAGTATTTGTTATCGTAGATTCACACATGCTCAATACATGTAGCCATGACATCAGTGCTGATACTAATCTCTGTTTAATATATTATAGTATACTGTATATTATTATTATTATTATATAATATATAAATATATTAATATCTCTGTTTTTCTGAAGGCTGTTTTTGAAATAAGCACACATATCATTGGAATTAACGCACACGCTTTGACAACAGCAACAAAGGCAGATGTATTTTTGTTTTTCGTAATTTTTGTTGTTTTAGCACCATTTTCTCTTGTATCATTGCCTAGTTCTTCACTACATCAATGTTCACCTCTTCTCTTTCTTTCAGGAATAAGAAGAAATTATTCCCTGATATCCCAAAACCTCGGGACCTGGTCAGTGACATTTTAGACAACAACAACAGGGTAAAATGTTTATATTTTCTCACCTCTTGTCCTTTTATTAATAAAATATCTGCACTAATCACGGCTCTTTTTTATCCCAAGATCTATGTTTGCGACCTCTATTTTCCCAAAGAGGAAGAGGAATGTCACATTACACTGGTGATGGATCCCAAACTCAACAAGCCCCAGTACTGATAAAACAGGAACAAGCCAGCCTCGCCAAAAAAGGCAGCTAATTCAAAAGTGTTATGGAAAAAAAAGTATGCTATAAATTGGCATATGTGGCAACATGAGGATGTTGGTTTGGTCTGAGTATGCTTTTACAAAGAAACAAGTCTGTGAATTTTAGCCTTAGTGCTGATGGTGCAAAGTTTTTCCAAGAACACCACTGGGCTCTCGGCGGAAGTGTCTGCCTGAAGAGAAAGAATTCATTTAGAGAAGGTTTATTTTTGTATGTTATTTTACATTTAAATTTTTTTATCATGTATGAAATAATGTCATTCACTGGATGCTCCTTGTACAATGTAAATATTTTACTGTCTCTGGGAACATTAATTTTCACATTAAAGTTTCAGTGATAAATCCTGACAAGGATGCAACATACGAATGAGATTTGTCAGGCCAACTTTTTTAGCTACATTTGAATATTAATATACATCAGTGCACGCAATCTGCTGCTTTTTAGTGCAAGTAATATAAACAGTGGGATCAAAAAACATTCAGATCTGAGCCCCAAGAGATTTCACGCCTTAGTTTCTTTTGCTGTATTTGAGAATTGCAGTGTTAGCAAATATTTTCCCTCACAAAGGTCAGCTTATCTTTGTTGCCTCTTAAGTGCTGATGTAAGACTGGCGACATGTTGCGCTATTGAAATTCATTAGTCGTAAGATCTCTCAGACAAAGATACAATTAACTCACTCTTGTTATTTTGCACTTGACAATGTTTGAGCCTCTTAATGTCTTTTTGAAATGACAGTGTATTGGTTGGGTGCGTTTGTTCACAGAGCTGGAAAGAAATGGAGATTATACACAATTCTATCCTAGCTATGCAAAAAGATTTTTGCAAAATAAACTATGAAATACTGTCAAGTGGCATTTGATTTATTTCTGTGACTTCATGTCTCCAAAGTCATACTATTTTAACCGGTATTGCTATTTCAGGCTAAAATGACTGCATGTTGAATAACAGAACTGCAAGCTGCAAGGATTTCAAGTCAAAAAAGGAAGTTTAATTCTGAGTGTGATTCCAATGATTTGTATTTATTTAAATCTCCAGTCGCTGTAATTATAGTTAGCTACTCTTCCTGGAGTCTATCCAACATTCTCCTCACACAACACATGTACACACTTTTCCAACATACAATGATCACAAAACAAAAATAACAACTAAACAAACACAATTTACCAAAACACATCAAACAAACAAAAACACATAGGACCTTAGTCTACGTTAATATTTTCCCAGATAATCGAGAGATAGCATAACTCATTGTGGTTAAACGCTAAACTAAGTGATGATGATTAATGATAATGTTCTGTTTTCATTTATGACGTTAGTAGGCAAATTATTCCATTGATCTTATACATCACAGTACTTTTCAAATTATTGGTTCTAGCTTTAGATAATATAAATTTACCCTCTGTGGCATGCTTAGTTTTGTAATTGCGCTCATCAGAACTAAAACATAGCTCTCGATAAAGCATTCTATTTCTGGTAAAGTTAAGCAATGAGGCTGTCTCTTTTTTAACTCTAACCACAATAAATTATTATGCATCCAATTCACATTTGTATTATACAAGCAGTGGAGTACACATCGAGCTGCCTTGTTTTGAACAAGTTACAACTTTTGCATGTGATAAAGCAGAACTTGACCATATCTCAAAGCAGTAGTCTAAATGTGAAAGTACTAATGTCTTCATAACATGTTCAACCACAGTAAAATGTAAAAGAGCATCTTCTAAGCATCAAAAGAACACTCCCATCCTACATAGTACTGTATTGATGTGTTTGACCATGTTAACTTACGTACCTGCTCAACAAGATTACCTTTTATAACTAGATTTAATTTGGACATACTTCTGGTTCTAAAAACAATACACTTTGTCTTACCAATAGTTAACACTAGTTTATTACCTGTGACACACTCGAGTATCAAAGTTAATTCTTTCACCAGAACCTTTTTAAGTCCTTCAGTTGTAGTTTGTGAGGAATAAATTGTGGAATCAACAGCATACATTGCTATTTTTGCATTTTGTAAGTGGAGCTGTTGGACTGAACCCATAGCATTGTATTTTTCCTAACAGAAGACTGTGATTAATGAAATCAAATGCTGAACTAAAATCTAATAATACTGCTCCTACCAATCTTTTTATCATACCAATCATTTGTCATTTGTGCCACAGCAGTAGTGGTTGAATGACCAGCTTTGTATGCATGCTGAAAATCCGTATTTAAATCAATTGAAAAATATTTCTGAATTTCTTCATATGCAATTCTCTTCATAATTTTGCTCAGAGCAGGCAATAGGCTAATGGGTCTACTATCAGGACCACAGAATGTTGCAGCAGCACCCTTTGACAGTGGTATATATTTTGCTGTTTTCCAAGCTTGTGGATAGATACCCTTTTCAAGGCTTAAATTTAAGATGTGAGAAACAGGAGTGGCAATAAATACTAGTTTCAATCATTTTGAATCCAAGTTATCTCTACCAGATGGTTTTTCTTTACACTTTAAAAGCAACTTTTCCTTTTGATTTACGGTAACTTTGGTGAATTCAAAACTACAATTTTTTTCTTGCCATAATTCTTTCCTCTATTAATGTTTTTGATTTTCTGTTATTTTGTCCCATTTCACCTCATAGCTTATGAATTTTCTCACAAAAATAATTATTTTAATGATTCGCTATATCAAGTGGCTTTGTAATAAATTGTCCTTCTGACTCAAGAAACAATGGAGTAGATTTGACATTCCTTCCCAACATTTCATTTAGAATAGTCCGCATTTTCTTACTGTCATGGTTCTGATTTACAACTAAATTTTCATAGTACATTTTCTTTTTATTTAGTCTAGTTACATAATTCCTTAATTGTCGATATATTTGCCAATCCGATTCATAATTGGAGGTATTTTCCTCTTTCTTAGCCTCATCTCTTTGCATCATGCAATCCGTACGTTCAGCATCTATCCAAGCTGTTCTAGCTTTACTTACTGTTATCTTTTTTAAAGGAGCATGCTTATCCACCACTCCCAAAGCAACAGCCAATTAAATTCTTCAACAGCATCATTTGGATTATTACTTAATAGAACATTGTTCCATCTAATATTTCAAATACCCTTAATAAAACTATCTACTAAATTGTTTATATGACCTTTTGACTATTATTTTGTGCCCCCCTTTAGGAACTTTAGTTTTCTTTACCAATGCTACCAGTTTATGATCACTATAGCCTACTGGGACTGATATAGCTTTGATACAAAGATTACCTGAGTTAGTAAAAATATAATCAATCAAAGAAGAGATTTTAGATCCGTCACTCTTGAGGCAAATCCTAGTTGATTTATTCACCTCTTGGTTTAGACCACACGCTTCTGTGATAGAGTGAAGCTTAATTCTCAAAGGACACTCTCAAAGAATGTTCAGTGCAACTACTTCATGTGCTTTAAATGGGATTATTTTGTAAAGGTGCAAAAGCGTGCAGTTATGAAGCAGTTCCACTCTGGGACCAGGCCACTCTGAGCTGGAAGTGGGTGTCCTTGGAGCTGCAGCGTGGAAGAGAGGGATGTTGATGAAAGGTGTAACAGAGCAGCAGCGTAGAGCGGGGAGCTGTACTGAGGAAGCTGATGCAATCGGAGTGTAACACTGAACGAGCCGCTTCAGAATACTGCAGAATCCCACTGAAGACACGAGGAATGGGGAACAGAGTGACATAATGTCTGGTTCATGACCGTTTCCTTTTCTTTAATGGAAGCGGACTTGGAGCTATGTCAATATCAATATCAGCATTTGCACAAAATTTGTCATTTTAATTGACATTTGAATTACAAATCAGACGTCTGACTACTAATAATGGTTCAGTCTGTTAAAGACATTGTGAGACAGACATTGCATTTTTTTTTTACCTGAGTTTATATCGAAATTATAATCAAGTGATGCAAAATTCCACTCTTTTCAAAGTAAAAACATGAATCAATAAATTGCATAAGGAGTTTTTTGTTTTTTTGTTTTTTTTTACTCAATGATATTTACTCATTTTATGTTTACCATGACATCACACAACAACATTCCCCCAACTTTCTAGCTTTCTCGTGTTAATCAAATGTGTGAACAGGAACAACGTAAACATCTGCCACAAAGAGTTATTGATCAAAAACAAAAAGACTTTGATCATCTAGTCAGTGCTAAAAGGGTTAATGCTCTACTGCTTACACTGGAAATGGCATCATCAAAGCCAAAATGTGTATGTGGACTTTTTACAAGTAAAAATTGATTGAAGGATGTATGTCATTTGTGTGACTGTATATATTTTGCACTGATGGCTAAAATACAAAGTCAGATCTAAATAAGGTTGTTCCTGTTATGTTCTTCATGTAAAATTAATATGTTTATATTACTTGGAATTATCTTGAGTGACTTGAATAAAAATAATTTCAAATACAGTAAAAGAATGTTTACAGTTTGGCTTTTGTTATTAAATACCATACCGGTCAAATGGAATAAATAGCTATTGAACAGCTTATATTTAATATTTTAACAGAAGAAAATGAAATGTCTAAAGGGCCAAATTTGTTGCATTAAGGTCAAAGCGGAGTCTTCGCAAGTGACATTCGACGCAGCTGTAGCAACGCCTCCCTCTAGTGGCCGCTGTCGGTACTGCAAAGATGGCGGCTGTGGCTGGTCCTGATGCTGCGGAGGATGCAGAAAGAGGTGGTCTGGGAGGATGTATGCAATCAAAACTGTGCCAGCCCCGTGTCACGTTGGCGCAGTCTCTGTGGCGCAATGGAATAGCGCGCTGGACTTCTAATCCAGAGGCTCCGGGTTCGAGTCCCGGCAGAGATGAGTCACTCTGTGTGCCACACGGCAGACCTGCGGTTTATTTTGGCATCACTCGACGAGAGGATACCCTTGTAGGAACCGATGAGGATCTAACGGTTTTAGAAAGCAAGGATAGTGGCTCAGAAGCCACTGGTAAACACAGGGACGCATGTAGATATAGCACTCCTACTTTTACAGTGATGCTCCCTGTAAGCTTAGAAAATAGGATTTTAATACATCAGCACGATTTAGACTAAATATAGGTTATTTCTGTCTATTTACATTTTTACATGCACTTTTTCCAAAACAAGACATATTGTTTCTTTCTTCTACATTGAGAATACATCGACGCACCTAGCAGTTTTAAACTAGCTTGCAAAAAAACGTGTAAAAAGTCATTTATATTAATGTAATAGAGTTAAATACATTTTGAAAACTCCCTAGTGATCACTGTGTTACCCCCCTTTTAAATAATTAATTATAAAATGCTAAATTAGCAGATAAACTGAACTCGTTATTCTTGTGTGTAATGTTACAATCTTACTTTCGAATTAGCATAAACGTCTCTTGGTTCTCTTGACAATAAAAAAAAAATAATAATAAAAAAAATCATATTCAGTGACCATTTCCCCCCTAAAAATGAACATGTCTCAATTTGGTGAGTGACTATTAGAAATTTTATTAAAATGTAACTTGTACGATATTTACAATGCAGATCATTTGTGTTTTTTTTTAATTTTTTTATTCATTTATTTTTTGTGCTCACATGATCTCAAAAACAAAAATAGATTACTTGTTTTTGGCTCTCCGTATGCTTCTACATTTTTAAGTTTGAATGGACTTTTAATAGGTTGGCGTTATATTTTATTATCAACACTAGGTCAAAAATGTGGCAAACAAAAACCACTAGGTGTTGCGTCTTTGTTTCAGTTGTGGTGGTGCCATCTTAGGTGTGTCCACCAGAGGGCGCTCCAGCACCAGTGTAGCACCCATATGAACCGCAAGCCGAGCTCTAGAGCGGTGTTATTACAGTACCATCAGGGGAGAAGCAGCATATGTAGCCCACATTCCATCATACTGCTTTATCTGAACATGTAAATGAGTGACAGCGTTTTATTCAAGTCTGGTTTTATCTTGTCCTTCCAGAGATGAAATGTAACAAGGGAGATATTTCAGATTTTCTTTGCCCATGGATTATATTTAATTCTCCACTCCATTTTTATGAATACATATCAAATGCTAATCGTGTAATGCATTCTGATGGAACGTTAATAAACAGCAGCGACTAAAGCAAATGTGTCAAAACTCGTTATGCCCTTCTAAGCTGATTTGGTGTGTGTGTGTGTGTCTGTGTGTGTGTTTTTTTACTTGTCCTAATGTATTTTGCCGGGGTTGGCCTCTCCGATCTGAGGGAGAGAAAAAGGGGGCGGGGCCTCGGAGTTGCTGACGTCAGAGCGAGAGAGGAATGCGCTGTTAATGAGAAAACGGCGTCAAGCAGGAAATAATACAGTAAAGATCAAACCGGAAGTGGAGCGGAGAGTGGAACTTTTGTAGAACTTTTTAAAAAGTTGAATATTTCCAGTTGACTTAAAACATCTGTCTTCGTAATAATAAATACATAAGAAGAATTGATTTTTAAGCATTTTAATATTTTGTGTCTGTCAGTGTAATTCCCGAATATACAAAACAGTGCGAATGTATTTCATAGGCCTTCGGCGTGTAACCTATAATACCTATAATGTGTAACAGTCACACACTGTTTTTTATTGTGTTTGATTAATGTACATTAAAAACTCCACACAAGGATTTTTGGTTAACGTTTCATTATGTGCCTGAAAATGTATTTACTAATATATCTTTGGGCCTTAAATGTATATGCCTGTTCAACTTTTTACTATTATAACTATGGTCAAAGCTGGAAGAAAAATGGAAATTAATAATTGAATAAGGAAATTTCCACTGGTCATGTGACTATTATACTCACATCTGAAATTGCTAGAATGATAACCTGTTGTCAGTCAACAAACAAAATGGAAAAAAGGTTGCTACTAGTTTCTGCTTTTTTTTTTTTTTTTTAATCTTTAATTGTGTTTTACTGGTTTTAAAATGGTTGAGAGTCTTAGTCATAGATTTGTTAATCCAATGGAGGCTTTCACTACGATCTGGGTACAATATCTTCATGTTTTATCAGAGAATGACAATAAAGAATCCTTAAAGCCGTGCATCAATTAATATACAAATAAGCCAAATGTGGATATATCTGGATGAATACAAAATTACATAACATTATTATTACATCTAAAATAAAATAACTCACGTCTTTTGCAACACTTCTTGCTAAATGGTTTGGTAACGGTGTCACAGACGCGAGTTGATTTTATTGTGAAGCAGCAACCGGAAGCTGTCAAAGTTACTAGGTTCCCTTTGGTCCGCTGGCAGCTCTCAGAGTAGAGTGGAGCGGACTGTCGCTGAAGAGCAGAGGAGAGCGGAGGAGAGGTCGGAAAAAAAATCAGTGAAATGGTGAAAAAGCTGCTCGAGCCGAACCCTCACTAGGGAACCGACGAGGAGGGACAACGCGAGGAGCATTTATCACTTTCTCATTGTTCTTAAAGTCCGAAAAGTGCCGGGTTTTGATGCTGTCCTCACGGAGCTTTGAGCCAATAACGGACTTATTGGTCGGCTGAACCATGCAGAGACTGCTGCTCCTGAGTTTGCTAAGTTTTCAAACAGGTAAGCCGCGTTTTTTTCCCCTCCGCGCTGTATTAACCGCTATGCTAACACTGTTCCAGAAGATTTCAATACATGAGATGCTTGAAATGGATGACTTTGAGCGTGTGGGTCTTTCCAGGTGAGTGTGTGTGTGTGCATATGCGTTGATAGGACAGGAGCCGCAGAGGTGTATCCGCGCACCCCATCGGCCCCAATGACCTTTTCGCATATCGCGTTATTCAGAGAAGAGCCGTGGTGAGGCGCAGAGGACGTGAGGGGAATGACAGTGATTGACCGGCCGCTGCTCTACATGCCAGCAGCACTCCGAACACACGGCCATCACATCTAAATGTCCCTGAATGGAGACCGCTGCCTCCAGCCCACTGAGCAGAATGCACCCCTACTCCTCCTTTTTTTTTTTTTTTTTTTCTCCTGCCTGCCTCACACCAAATCCTATTACACCTTCTTTGTTGCCTTCCACAATGAGGCGTGTGCAGCAGTCCCCCTCCATACCTGTGGGGTGCCAGGTAGACTATTGGCTTATGATAATCGCCGCCGAGTTGCTAGGAGACAGGAGGCTGGAGGAGGATGGTTGTAATTTCTACCTGTTTGAAAATCTCTACTAGGTTTGTCCTTTTGTCTACCCTCCTTGACAGACAGAGACAAACTATGGCTAGCTGGCTGGTTGTTTTTTTTTCTCTCTCTTTCTTCCCAGACGACCACTCCATCATAGGTAGGGGGCGTGTTCAAGGGGAAGGTATGGAAAAGGGATGATGTCACCGTGTCTGCCAGGCTTTGTATCCCTCAGCATCCACCCAGCGAGCGGGGTTCACATAAGCACAAGGCATCTTTGTGAAAAAAAAAAAAAATAGCAAAAAAAGGTGCAGGGTTTGCTTTTTAACCTCGGCTCCGTCCAGGAACGGACATGTGACACAAAGTGGCAACCGTTGACACAGGCAGCCGCCCACCCCCCGCTCCCCTTCCATCGAGACCCCCTGTCACTGTCACATGCTGTTGCCCTGTTTGTCCACTCTTAAAGCGCTGAGTGCACACGACTGGGCTCACTGACACATGTGTATGCAGATGTGTATAATCACGCATGCACGCTCACAGCACATTTACATGCGTTAAGCCTCGCGCCCATTGTCTCTTGTTGCAATCCATTATATTACTCTGTAAACGCTGACAGTCCTCGAGGCTTTCCTGAAGATGAGATTAGTAAGTAGCGAAATGTTTAATGTATGATTTAAAATACAGTAACACATCCAGCTCTCGTTTGACTTAGGGAATCATTGTTCACATTCAGACAAAGCCACACTGTTGGTTTGGGGAGCATTTTTCCAAGCAGCACTCAGACTCTTATCTCTTCATTAGACAAGTAAAACATTATTTTACGCCCTGCAATTTGGCACACATGTAATTGCCTAGCAGCCGTAATGATTGGACGGTTATTAGCGGAGGAGCTAATTATCTGCCTTGGTGTGGAGTGTTTTTATTTAAATTCGATGATAGAGCCACAGCTAGGACTAAGTATGTATCTACTAGCACCATAACTAAAGTGATTTATGCTTGTACCAACATACTAACCTGGTAATAAGTCCCAAGCAAACACCTACATTACTGCAGCTGTTAATTATAAGTAATGAGTACAAAGATGCTTCTTTGAAGCCTTGTTTTCTTTGGAGCAGTAAAGTACGGGTCAGTTTAGTTTAGTTTCTATTGGCAAAAGGAGTACGATGCATCCTATTAAATCGTACCTTACCACTTTGGTAACCCCCGTCGGCCTTTGGTTCCATCAGTGTGTTCTGGTTTCCAGAAGGTGGAGTCAAATTCTGCAGTGTGTTGATCGGATGATAGAGAATCCTCACTCGGGCAAAATGAGAAGCAAAGCAACAGCATTTTCGCAAACAAAGCATGTCTTGTTCGCGCGATAAACAGTCATATTCAAAATAGAAAGATTTCTAACTGTACAAAGCTAGCATTTATTAGCAGCGGCCTTTTCTGGTTTTAGAGTTGACGTCTTCACAAATTAAAAATTGTCTGTCTACATTGAATTTGACATGAGCAGGGCAGGTGGGATTAATTAGTGGGTCCTTAAAATGTTGGATACTGGTGCAGTTCTCTGAATTTAGTTTAAAAAGCTAGGAATAGCGGCATGATTGGACCCTGGAATAAAATTTTGACCCCACTTAATAACAGTGGTGTGAACAACACATAAAAAATACCACTACTACTTAATATTACTGATAGTGGCCATATGGTTTGATTTGTTTTATTTGGTAATTTAAAGAGGCACTGTGTAACTTTTAGGCAGTAGAGGGCACAGATTCCCTACAGACTCTCACTCTGTGTTGTTATGACAGTGGCGCATTATTTATGAAAGTTAATAGTTTACAAGTGGAGACCATCCAAGCGGCAAGTTTGGAAGAAAAAAAGATCTCTTCTGAAACCGTAGGGCCATTTTAGTGTATTTTGTACAAATACGACTCTTCAAGGGTCCAGTGTATTGGCCTATTTCTACACCCTCTATTTGAGCCATAAAGTGTGTCACTTACATACTCTTCAAGTCCAGGACAGGAAAGTTGTTCTTGAAGTTTCTTTCCAACTGAGGGTACTGTGGGTACTCACCAGACTTTAGGGGTGTTTTAGGCCTGGGCACAGAACGGTATACCTGGTGTGAGTGCACCAATAGACATAATTCTATCCATCTAATATAAATATATATAAAATATAAAAACCAACAAGATTTTGAGAATATATATATTTGGGCTAAAAGTACTGAGCAGATCACAACAACTCAAAGCACTGTACCATTTATTTTAGCTCTGGTTTTTTTTTGACTGTTTTGTTGAGCGTCACACTGGAAAAAAGAAAATGTATAACAATATTCTACTGTTTATTGCAGCAGTATACATATTTCAAGCTTCTTGCACGACCAATTTATTCTGTTCTTGTATCTCACATAGAAGTACACTTGTTAGGCTCTTGTATGACGTCACTTTTTAAGTAGCAGATGCCGCTCTTCTGCAGTAGAAACACAACCTTTTCAGGGGCTACCCAAACCAAACTATGCTTTACCAACCCAGCCCGCACCACACAGCTCAATGGGCCTTACATTCCTAATGAGCTCGTTGATGTTGGACTTGCAGCACAGCACCTTTTGTAGCCCAGACAACAGTGGCCTGAAATGCTGACTGTGGCAAAGGCACCAGTGCAGGTGTACCATTTGTCAGCCTCTGTCCTTTTGTGCGAGCATAGGCCGCGAGCTGCTGCCGCCATCGCTGCTGCCCTTACACTGTACGCTCCAGCTCTGATTCATAGACCTCAGACGGATTCCTGTGTTGAACTCAGCAAAGAAAAATATTCAGAAAGAGTCAGACACAGTGAGGGGGAGGTTTTACACCCAGAAAAAAGCAAGCTTTCTCTTGGGCTGTTTGGTCTGGGGAGCAATTTGAAGACTATGTATGCAATGTTAATGACTCAAAGTGGGCCGTAATAGTTCAAATAAAAATGAAGAATTAGGAAAGGCTCATAAAGAATCCCGAGTGGTACTAAAACACTCTGTTAAAGGCGCTGATTTACACCATTCCATGCCTTCTCGCCAGTAATAACTGTGACATTTTCATCTAAATACATTTCAGCTTTATTACTCTTGACAAGTTTTGCCGATTCTGGGGAAAATCCAGCGAGTGTTGAGCTTTACGCTTGAGTACAATAAAAAAAGAAGTGGTTAGTCTGAGCTAATCTCACATCGCAAGACCTTGATCTCATTAGGCTCATACAGATTTGCAGACATTCAAGTTCCAAATTTGGTTTCAAAGAGGATGGAGGCAGATAAGAAACATTCAAATCACATTGGGAGAACTGTGCAGATAATATGGATTAAAGGAAAAACTAGCTGGTGTGGGTGTTCTGATATGGAAAACCTACAAACTTGTCAAGATCGTCCAACCAAGACCATTTATAGCTAATGCAAGAATATTTCAAATAGCATTCTGTTCAAGGCTAACCAACCATTTTGTGGAGCTACGTATATTCTCAACCCTTTACCGCTTATATTGAAAATGTGGACTGACACATGTAGCGAGGCAGAAGTCTGCTTTTGATTTTGATCCTATGAGATAGCTTAGCAGCATCCTAGTGTTAATATCGGGTCATGGTTTTACGGGATATGAATGGATTCGATTTACCGAGAAACATCTTTAATTGACGTTAGCCACATTAATGAGAGCAATCAGCACAGCCGTCGTATGTCAGTCTGGGAACAGAGCCCGCGATGTTTTAATGTACATCCACTACGCCTGTGATGTTGTTCCCCATTGGGTTTCATTCAAGTCAACAAATTCTTGGCATTTCAGTCCCGGCGGGTGTTTGTCAGAGTGTGACATGTTGATTGCGTCTTGTTTGTTTAAGGGCATTCCTCTGAACGCATGTGTCCTGTAATGGCTTTTGAAGTGGCGCTTGTGGGTTCACATGCCGCTCCAGAACTTGACAGAATATGAATGTTGCAGTTAGTGGAAAAAATGTCTTTTAGCTTGTTTTAGAAATGCCATCGGAGGCAAAGATTGGAAGCATGTTGGAGTTCTTTTAGATTAGTTTTGCTTGTGGCCCATGAATTAATAATATAGTAGCATGTTTCATTTTAGAACTTCCTAAACCTTCATAGAGAATTATTTAGTCGGATAATTCACTATCAAACTAACATTTACTTTGAGCAGCTACAAGCCTCATGTGAAACCCCCTGATTTAAACCCCCTTCTTGCACTGATTGCATTTGACAGACCAAGTTATAAAAAGCAAAGAACGGCAAAAAACATCCCCTTAAAACCCTTTCTTTATGCAAAGTTCCCTGAGCAAGAAAGGAACACTTTATCACATCTGACTGAATCTATTGGCCTTGTTTTCCCTAAAAACTGCACGGCCACATTCTGCAGCGAGGACCAATTTAGGGAAAGGGGGTGGGGGACGCTTTTTCCAAAAAAGTTGGAGAAAGGGGGGGCCAAAGAGTCTCTTGCGGGCAGGTGGGTGGGTGATCAAGAGTGATTAGACTTTTTCTTGTTTGTTTAAGACGCAGCGAGGTAAAAGAAAGGAGGGGTATTGTGAGGTTGGAGAAGTGTGCGCGGAGGGAAAAAAAAAAAGAGAACGAAGCTTGGAGAGGAGAGAGGGATGAGGACAGAAGAAGAGGAGGAGGAGGGAGGAGTGGTCGGGAGGCCAGCGGCAGAGAAAAAGGGACCATTACTCAAGCTTGACTGCTCGCTCAGTGGGGACAGTGAAGCTGCTCATTCAGACAGAATATGGCAGGAATCCGGTTCAAAGGCTACATTTGCAGCCCGGATTGAAAATGACCAACGCCAAATCACTGCATTAATGAGTGTGGCAGACTTCGTTCCTCACGACATTTACATGCACAGTTTAGTCGAGCTACATTTGTAGGTCTGCTGCTTTAACTGGACAGCTGTCCTTGTCCAAGTGTACTGTATATTCACACACGTTTTATTGCAACGACCTAAAAATGCGTATATATATATAAATATTTGCTCTCTTAGTACATTGCATCATGTTGAAGGCATTCTTGAGCAGGCAACTGTCTCAACATTAAGACTCTCTAAATGCAACTAGTAAAATGTACTTACAAAGAAATAATAAGTTGACATTTACTGTCCATTTCCACATAAACTACCAGGCATAGGTAAGTTTCTTTTTTTAGTTCTCATTTTGGGCTTTTCTTGTATTAAGAAGACAACTGTCAATTATATTTTTAACTTTTTGTCTCAACCTGAACTGCCATGGTTCCGGTAAATAGTCAATCAGCAGACTCCACTGTTTTGCTCCTCCCTTTGGAAGGCAGACCACAAACTGAAGGGTTACCAATGTAGTACCAACATATTTTTTGTGTCATTGTGTACTTTTTTGACAATGGAAACGGACCCAACCTGTACCAGTGTAGAGAAAATCAGACTTTAGTCCAGCTCCATTCTGACTACACTGTATGTGTGCAGCATTAGTTTGATTAAGTATGAACTACAGTATGTAGGCATGTTAGTTTTCCACCTTGCCTTCCCGTAATTCTATCTTTGGACTAACAGCGAAAGTTAGAGGACTAGGGAAGAGAATTTAGATTTAGGATCTGAATGACCTGTTAATGACTTCTTCTTGCCAGATATACCCCAAACTTTATCGTCCCACTCCCCTTTTCAAGTTTTCTTTCTAGAATTCCATCTCTGAACTTTCGGGCTATCTGTAGGGTTAGCGTTGGCACTAGGGTTAGGGTTCAGTTAGCACAATAAGTTCCTGTCCCTTTTCCGTATGTATTTCTTGTGTTCATTCTCAACTTGGCTTTTTGAGTCCTCTTTTGCGTCTCCTTATTTTTTTCTTCCAAAATTCCATCTTTGACTTAGCGTTAGCTCTAGGGTTAGGGAAAGTATTTTGATGACTTCCCTTGCTTTGTCCATTTCTATTCTCTTATCCTCTCCAGCTCGTTTTCATCTGGGCAAACTTTCTGTCCCCTTTTTCATTCCCTCCTCCTCACCCCCCACCCCTTTCTTCCCTCAATCCCCCACCACCACCCCTCCCCGTCTTCTCCCCTTCTCTTTCCATCCTACCCCCTTTTATTCTCCCTCTCTTTTTCTAATAAGTTCCAGATGTGCTCCTTGCATTCCTCTGGTCGGCGGAGAGCGAAACACAAGAGAGAGAGGGGGGAAGAGGGGGTGGGGGCAGTGGTATGAAGAAGGAGAAGCACATGAATTAAAACAAGGGGGGATGAGGAAGAGGAGCCACACTGTAAAACACACATGAGAGCAAAGAAGGTGAATGTGCACAAGTCCAAAAAAAAAAAAAAAAACGGCAAGGGGAAGGGGGTAAGATGTCGGCCCTGTAACCTCAAAAGTTTTGGGACATTTTTTCCTCCCCCCTCCCCCAGGAATGTGGCTGATGATGATGTCACTTCTTCATTTCTCCGCCGCTCTCTTCTCTACTTTCCTGCTCCCCATTTTTTAACGATGGGAGACAGAGCTCTATCCGTCTTACCCCTAACGACATTAGGGTCAGCCGTCCAAGCTAAGTCGGTTACCGCAGTGTCGCCGTCTCCTTGTCATGTAATGAAACCACCCCCGGGGCTAAACTGTTGCATGAATAACAAGTTAGGCGTCTTTTCTCTGCAATGGCCATCGATGGTTATGAAGTCATTAAAACGATGTGCAGATGCTTCATTTTGTCAAACTGCCCTCTGTTCAACCGAAGTTCCACCCACGTTAATGTAATAACTATTGAAGTTTACTGGTGCATGTGGACACTGGGACATTCCTCTGGTGCTTTGTTTGGCAGGCAGGTGATAAATGGCATGGCCTTCAACAGAATCTAATGAAGGGTCTGTATGAAAATTAATTAGTGAATTATGAGACCGACTGTAAATGGATTGGGCAGTTCTAACTGACATACCCCACGAAAAAATGAGGATAGATCTTCTGGACGAATTCACCTAAAGAAAAATCACTCAGTGAATTTCTTTTAGAAGCATGTACTGTAGTAGTCAATATATTTATAATGTACTTCAAGACGTGAAATATTGCTGAAGTCCTTCATTATAATAGCACTGTTCTAAGAAATGCCAAGTTTGCTAATGTTTGCTCTTGTAATAGAAATACTACACGTGCCAAGTTAAGATAGTCATTCAAAAAGAATTTTCTTTTTGATGAAGAGGGACGATTGTTTCTTAAACAATATGCAAATATCATACATGTTAACAGCAGCAATTGCTTCAATGCATTCTATTGTCATTGCACCTTCTGTGAACGCTGTCCTATGTAAAGATGTTGCTAGATCAGTTTGGGTTGTAGCAAATTTACAATATAGTCTTTGAAAATTAAGATAAATGCATTTTTTTATATTAACCTTGTGCTGCAGCTGGACTCTTGCAAGATTTGGGGGTTTCCAAACTCACGTAAATCCATCTGGTATTGCACCAAGCAAACTGCTTGAGTTAAACTGTGGGTTGACCGGACTCTTGTGATGTGCCAATGATGTGGCAGCACTAACAGGAAGAGGCAGGTTTTTCATTTGACAAAAGCAACAAACGCTCTCTTCTCTTTGTTATCAAAATGGCTACGCCGAAAGACGTTAGCGTTAATGCTGCT
Source organism: Rhyacichthys aspro (assembly GCA_036850595.1). Lineage (NCBI taxonomy): Eukaryota > Metazoa > Chordata > Actinopteri > Gobiiformes > Rhyacichthyidae > Rhyacichthys > Rhyacichthys aspro. The sequence continues at coordinate 13,544,099 of CM072165.1, read as the reverse complement.
ATGGAATCAGTTTTATCATAAATAGAGAGTATTTGTTCTTTGAAAGAAGATCAAAGAGTGGCACGTCATATGAATCATTGCTATGATTGGTTAAAGAAACCTCATGGTAGGCAGATACTAGTCGGTGCTTCATCCAATCACCTACCAAGTTTTCGACAGAAGGCGCCTCCCTTTTACAAACGCTTTCATCATGAGCCTTCCCAGATGGTACTGGGATATAGCCATTCCCATACCCATTCATTTTTGTAGTGAAGTGGGTTTCGAATCCCTCCTATTGAACACGGCAGTCTGTAAAGCATTGAAAAATAAATAGGATAGCTGGCCAGGCTAGCTAGCTCTTTTGTTTTTGTAGTTCCAAATCTAAATATTTAATACTCCCTAATGTTCCCATTAATTCACCTGCAATTTAGGCTCAAACCCTCATGCTCCACATTTAGCACAATTCTTCACAAAAACACTTACAAAAGCTGTAATTTTTGACGGTGGGTTCAAGATTGCCACCTTAATTGAGTATTGAGGAAACCCTGTTAATAGTAACAAATGTATAATGCTCTATTAATTGTAATTTATATTCCAGATCACGTCACCCTGCCTTGTTTAACTGCAAATACTACTGTTAATGTTATTTACTACTACTGGCCTTGACTGTTTAATGGTCCATGACCACTTTGCACATGTTCAGAAAGTTGCAGCTGACTGATTTTTTTATCGTAGATCCAAGCCACTATCAGGCAAAAGGTAGTAAACCAACTGATACATATAGGGAGAAAGGCAAACATAAATCAACGTAGGCTTTCTGAATACATGGCACATGAACATTAGTGAGGTCAGCCACTGATCTAATCTATTGGCATTCTAATTCATCCTTGAGTCATTGGCTGGGGTTGAGGTCAGAGCTTCGTCCACACTAAAAAACTAATGCTTTTACTGAAATTGATTAGTGCACTGAAGGAAGATAAAACAGCCGTTCAAATGGTGTAGATAATAGAAAAAGAACATTTAGTTGCATACATTCGGTTTTGTTGTAGCTAAACAAAGCATCTCTAGCAAGAACGCCACACCTTGTCCTCAATGCGACAGTGTGCATGTGATCCTAGTGAAGGCCTCTATGAATATTACTCCACTCAGAGAGGTCAAGGCCCCCGGCGTTTATAAGGGGTTTGTGACAGATGACATTGCGAGAAGCCGCAGTACATACCAATAAAATTAGATTGCGCTGGATTGAATTAAAGCAGACCTTGGAGGAGGTGATTTGTCGATGGGACGTTGCTTGTAAAAGAGCCCTGCTGGATTCCATCGTCGTACTGTAGTGCACCATTGGAAGACTACATGCTACTGTATCACTTTTGGGTGGCTTTATGAATGGGCCACTGCCTCAAATCAATGGGTTACTTCTGCCATGAATTATTGATTCATTACCTTATTGATCTTGGCTTCTGAAATCAGTGGCAACTCATGTGTTACAAGCACCACTGCAGAGAAGTGGTTTGATATGTATGTATACCCGTGTTAATGCTTATCCAATGGAAGGCTATTGTTAGTTGAGGTCACCCTTGGTTACCGCAGCGTTTCCTTTGTCAGCCGCACCGCATGTTGGGCAACACAAAAGCCTCGGGATTACCAGCGAACGGGACGGCTCTCTAGCGCATGAGCATATTCATGTGCTAGTAATGTGTCAGATGCCTCGTTGGTGAATTATCATATTACCCACCACTGATCCCGAGGTTGCCATGGCCACTGTGTCTATCATTGTGTCAGTGGTCCTCACCGGCTGTAGCCATGGTAACAATGTCTGTAACACTGGTTTGGTACAAATAAAGCTCTTCAGATCTGAAATACTTGTATGAGAGGAGCCCCAGAGAGATGCACACGTTCACAGGAACCTCAAAATGCACAGACAAAGAGATGGAATCATTTTTTTTCCCAACCTGCCATTTCCAAATAAATCTGTCTCCACAGCAACCACGTTAGTAGTAATGGATAGGGTGGGTACATCAGAGAATGTGCAAGCTACATCCATTCTGTGTTTTCAGTCAATGTGCAGTAGAATGAAGAAATGATATCAGAACATTTAGATAATTTTGAGCCTTCTGTTACGTAATTTAAAATGAGTTGTTTGACATGGATACTGTTGTTTTCCTGCAGCAATAAATCTGAAAAAAAAAAGTTAATAAGGTGTCTACTATAATGACACCTTGTAGATTTGTCAATGCAGAATGTAGGACTGCCCCCTTTGACCTTCAGTGGACACTCACTGAATGGAAGGGAAATAAATCCTTTGCGGTCCAAAGAGAGGTATTAAAAACGAGAAGTCTGGATGGGGCAGCTACAGCTTCCAAAATGGTTGGATATTGCACTTTTATTCACTAGTCTATTTTCCTATCAAAGTTGACATACGGTGCTCTTTTGCATTGAAGCTTATTGGTTAGCAACAACAACAAAGAAAGACTACAATGAGTAAAACAGAAAAAAACTGCATGTGCGATGACTGTAGTGCGTTGTCTAAATAAATTCCCCAATTTTTTTACCGTTTGATTAAAAACACAACACTGACTTGCAATCAAAATCTAATGCTTGCATGAATTAGTAGCAATTCCTGTCTCCCCTTTTTACGGGATCTTTTTGGATCTTTTTATTTGACAGTCAGTGTAGACACACAGGAAACAGGGTGAGAGATAGGGAAATGACATAGGACAAATGACCTGAGCTGGAATCAAAGCCAGGTCTTCTGAATATGTGGTATGCGCTCTACCAGGTGAGCCACTGAGGCGACCTAGGTTATCACTTCTTAAAAACTATTGTGGATGAAGAATGTTGAAACATAGTTTAGTTAAATTCAGCAAACTTGCTTTCTAAATGAAAATGTAAGTGTGGATGGAGCCTGAAATGTGGGAAGACATGAAGGTGGGATTATCCCTAAGAAAAAGCTCCCAAATAATAGGGCATAAGAAGAGGCCAAGGCCACAAAGACTGGAAGAAAGAAAGAGGTCACAAGCCGCTATTTAATGGGGTAAGACAAGGTAAGATGATAGAGGAAGAGGACGAGTGAACAGACAATGCGGCGAACAAAGAAAAGAGTCTGTGTCTTTCTTTTCTCTGGTTCGTTCTGGCCCCTCTTCCTTAATCTTCCTCCAGGAGTCACCTTTGTGTTGGACTGACGCGATGTCAGCGAGCACAGCAGGTCATCTCCTTTCACTGCTCGCCTGCCTCTCTCAATCTAAACTTGTTCCTATAGGGCCACCGTCGCCATAGTGACGCCTTATTATGACCGTCCTGCCAGGCGGCCATGTTGTCGAGAGAAAGCAGGCACAGGTGGTAGTTCCCACAGCCGGACGAATAGACGGAGAGACCGCATAGTGCATCTGTAGAGCACTCTTATAATTGATTTGGTGATAATCCTTGAGTCGGTTACACAGATCAAATAATCAATTAATGGCCTTACAAATATCAATAAATGGATTAGCCATTGTAAAAGTAATATCTTCAATTAATGCTAGTGACGGTAATTTTGCTGTTAAAAAATCAATCAACATCAATAACCTGGAGCTAAACCCATGCCTTTAAACAATTAGCCTAATATGAAGGCAAAGACCATTTTAATGGTCTACGGCTGTCTGTGGTTCCAAATTGCATTGCAAAAGCAACAGGGCCGGTGACCATATTGAATGCTTTAACAGGAAGTACAATTCTTTAGTGCATTGTTTTTGACTGTTTGGTTTGGTAGTAATACAATATTTACAGGCTGAAAATAAATATACGGCATAGTAAAGTTAAAAAATATTTACATACTTCTGATACATCTACATACTTAGTATAGTTAACTGCATTAGGGCTGGGCAGTAAATCATAAAATTCTAGTTTTTAATTTGGAACGCTGTGGAAAATAGCTTTATTGTAAAATTGATTCTCAATTGAAATAGAACATTAACACTAAGCTGTCCAGTATATGAAGGCTTATGTTGCTGCTTGTGTGCCCAGAGCAGCTCAAATAATGTCAAAGATAGGAGCTCTGGAAATTTGCAATCTGGCAATTTTGCAATATTTTTTTATTTATTATTTAACAACTTATTTAACATTATATAGTAACTATGCATTGCCTATATGCATACGTTATGTAAAGATGTCATAGTTACATGCATCAGGTAAGTGTGCAGTACTCACTACATTTATGTCAGCTTCTGACTCACAGAAATAGTATCCTATGTAGGAAAATCAAAGTTTCAGTGTTTTCTCCAATCCACTCATAGGTCTCCACTGGAGTGTGCAGACTGACTGATGGAAGGACAGAAAGATGTATGCACAGCTCTATAAAGCAAATCGAGTGATAAATAGCCTGCCGCATGACTCCCGTGGCTGCAACTTTGTCCTGAAACAATGATGTCATCTTCCTCCAGCACACTTCTTAGCTCTGTCTGTCTGTGGAGCTCGCCGTCTCTTTGTTCTCCTGCTCCTGTATCTCATTTTCAGGCAGCCCCTTGGTAACACCAACACATCGGCCACACAGTGGTGATATGGAATTAGACAGATAACAAAATCAATTTGGAGCGGATTGGCTAACAGTGAGGGCTCGGAAAGGGGCTGAAACAGAGGAATAATGATGGAGCGGTCCGTCTGCATGACTATTAATTGGATAGGTGGAGGAGGATGAGGTCATCCTACAGTGTTGTTTCAGACAGAAATGAGTGAACAGAGCACGAGGGAGGGTCTCATCAGACTCACACAAGCACATATGTGTGTGCACGCTCATACAGAAAACTTTTTTTTTGGGCAGTTACTTTACACGTCAGCTGTTGCTATGGTGACGCAAGACTGTGATCCAGCCAGAGCGCAGGATTGGCTGGATGTGAGCAAGGGAGAGGAAGGCAGAGGGACTGAGTTGGTGGGGTACAGCGGGGTACAGGGCGGGAGCCAGACACAAAGATAATTAGATCGATGCATAACAATCCATACAAATGCCATTTCATTTAATAGCACACCATTTATTCAGACTAAGTGCCAGCAGCAACGCTTTCTCTCTATGGCATCATTTCCAGCCTCTCTCCTGTCCCGTACAGAGAGAGGCGAGGCTGTGCTGCTCAAATGCAAGCTTTGACATTCACCTCCGAACAGCAGGCTGTGTGGCACATTAAGAAATGCAGGGCACTTTGACTAAAAATAGCACCAAAGGTTGTTGCATGCCAATACCCTCTCAGTGATTTCCAGCAACAAACTGACGCTTCATTAAGTCACTATTAAAACACCATTGCATGGTGTGCGAGGTGCTGCCGGGCTAAACAGTGGTGCTGGTTCACACCATGGCGAAGTGTGGCCATGCTTTTGGTGAGTCACCCGGCTAAAGCCGCGTTTGCTCGCCTTTGGCTTTATGTCTGCTTTGACAAGCTAACCTCAGCTTGTGTCACAGTGTCTGCGGGGACTGTTGTTGTTCACGGCCCTCAGATTAATCCTAATCCCTTTCCAAACTTTAACTAGGGCTGTATTTAATCCTAGACTAAACTGAGAGCCGTTCCCAATGGAGATGGAGATGCTCCATGGCCCGTGCTGCGGTGTAATCCATGTTCAGGAAACCGCCTGGATGTGTCGATTATATGTGTGGGCTTTAGAGCGGTCGCATTTTGTGTGTGTTCACAGGAAATGGTTAGCCCATGTGGTGAACGTTAGGTCAGCTGTTCTGCATGTTTTTGTTTGTGCGTCCATGTGCGCGTGGTCACGGTCTCAGCTCCGAGCCACTGTGGTCTTTGTGTGGACAGGGTGCTCGGAGTCTCCCGGTGGTATCTTGGGGATCAGTGACTCAAGGAAATCAGGACACACTCTAAATTTGTCACTGCAGCATAACCCACATAATGAAGGAATACAAGCTACCACTCCTGGGTCCAGCCATCCCTGTCCCTTCCTCTGCTTTAACTGCTATCAGCACATAGCTTTTCTCCTTAAAACACACTCACAGAGCGCCACATAGTCTCACATTGACAAGTGTTAAGCGGGTAATATGGAAATGAGAAGGCGACGAGCACATGTTTAAATGAGTCAGTGTTTTCAGTGCTCAGCTTTTGCATGGGTGTTTTCTCTGCAGATTGTGTAGCCTCTACTCAGGAGTGTTCACGTTGGATTATGTTTGTGGTTTACTGAAGCAGTTGAGGGAATACCTCCAGCGAGCATATCTCAGGTGATGGAGAGAAGGATTTACTTGGCCTCAGGCTATTGTCAACGTTGCAGAGTAGTTTAAACCCAGCTAAACTCTCTTTATACCCATGTACTGTGTCTAAAGAAGGCTTTTCATACTGCTTCATTTGCATTAGAACAATGAGGGCTATATCTTACATAGAATGAAAGCAATTATGCACTGCCTGTGTGGCTGTTACATATTTCACTTAAATTATCTCAATATCTTTGTTCCATGCACTTACAACATTTTGCTCTGAGCATTTTACAGAATTATAGAATTGAATAGCTTTTAAATTCATTCATTTTCTACTGCTCATCCTAAGTTGCCTCCAACCCTTCAGTGGAGCATGTGGCTGGGCAGTAGTACTGCAAATCTTACCAGCCACCTGATTGGTTCCAAATCAGCTATCTGTCAAATCACAGGGTGCAAATGGTTACCACAGCTGTCAATCAGGTGGGTTTATACATTTTAGATTTTTCTTTATGAAACAACTCTAAAGAGCAAGTGTATTGTATTATATTACAATTCTTTTAGTTTCAGATACTTTTCCCACAGTTTTTTTCAGATATGACATAATCTGGAGCAAACTTGTCCAAGTGATTGCTTTGTGTTACTGTTGAAGCTTGCTAGTTGTAAGTATTTTTTAAGTAAGCCATAAAAGATATGTCGCCAACTGATCCCTTACAGGGAGAGAGATAATTTTCTTTTCATTCCTTGCCTCCCTGTCTGGTATTCTATAGCTCTCTAGATACATTATGTGTGTTGTTAGAGGCTAATAGCTGCTAAAAACTCATCTTTGATTTCACAGTGAGCCCATGGTCCGGATCAGTGTGCTGTTTATTTTCAAGTGTGGTTGTAAATAGAGCCAAAATGGAAGACCACTGTTCATGAAAATACCTGTCAATTTCATTATGGTGACATAACGTTAGCAAAATCTACAACCATGTTTTAACTTGGATTGAAGAGTGAGGTGGGGCAACGATGAAGTGGGAGTTACCATACACAAAAAAATGATCAGTCTTCTGTGGCAGGCTAACCATGCTGACCGTAGCAGCAAAATGTGATCTTTTTTCATTTGTAATTTCATTGTTTCCAATTTAGAGTTGAGAATCACATACCTCTTTAGCCCTCTTGCTCAAGTGCACACCAGTTTCCCAGCCTTGAAAAGACACGCAGCTAGCTTATGAATATAGCATTGTTTTTTGTTTTTTTTAGTGAATTACTATGCAGGTAATTCTCTCAGGCGGAAACAACATGGATTACATTAGGGTTGCATTAATTAGGCTGCTCTCTATACACCTCTGTTGGAGTAGGCAGCATTCCTATGGTAACTCGGGATTCTAAAGAAGAGATGCACTTCTTGACTGATTTGACGTGACTGCACATGATGGGTGTCCTTAATTTGAATTTGGTTCTGTTATTTTATTAATCCAGTAAATGCAGGCATTCCTCAGGGATCAAATTAGGGGCTTCTATTTTTTACCCATTCGCGTGCCGTATTATCCTAGGTACCGCGAAGCTCCATCTGCATCCGAATCCGAATCCTTTTTCATCGTGTATCCTAGCAGTACTCCTTTATCTCCCGAATATTAATGCGCAGCACTGTCAGAATCTATTGTTACGATTGGTACGGGAATCTTTTTGCATGACTGGCTCCCTTTTGTATTATCAGGCATATTGGTACGTCTGCGAATCACACCAAATAAGACATGATAGGGGGAGAGTGCATGTCTGTGTATCTGAAAAAAGGGCCGGCTAATGCGCGAGACGGGGACCTAGGGGGTCACGACAGTGGAGAAAGTGCAGGAGCGAGGTGGGGCTGTGCAGGCATATGGCAGTTGTTAAAAAAAGTGAAACATCAGAAAAGTGCCAGAGGGCTCAGGGGGACAAGTGTGAAGGCAAAACAAGTAAAAAAAAAAGTGGGGAAGGAGAGATGATGTAAATGTAAATGGTCGGAGGTGAAGAAAAGAAGGGAGGAAGAGTGAGAACGCAAGAGAGGCAGAGAGAAAACGCTGGAGGGCTGATATTTAATGTGATAAATGAGTTGTGACAGTGCGCCTCTAACCCCCTTCCAACTAGCGAGGAGGAGGAACACAAAAATAGAAGGCATTATGGGTAAAAGGGCATATACAGCATTAGATATGTATATAGAAAGAAGGAGTAAGGGGTGGAGAGGTAAGGAGAAATCAGTGCAGGGAAAAAGGACATTCGTAGACAGCATTATAGATGTACAAAGTGAAGGAGGAGAGTGGGGACGCATACATATAAAGGGGAGTGAAGCAAAGCAATTTAGGTAAAGGACATACAACATTATGGTGAGAGAACTAACTGAAGGGTAGAGGTAATGGCAGTAGAAGAAGGTTGCATGGAATAATAAAATAAATAAGCTGATATCCCAAATCCTCTAAATATCATTAGAAGGATCAGAAACAAGTCTTTATAGTATTCCAAAGAGTTGTAGATTTAGCAGAAGAAGACTTACGCATTGGCCCATATCTCACTTTCTACCAGTAGAGGGAGTCAAGAGTTACTGCATTGCTTTATATGTGTCTGTTTTTAAATTGCCTTAAAACTTTTTTCTTGGTAAGTCATCTGGGCAAAATGCATTGTCGCTGATCCAAATAAGGAAGTATGAAGGCTATTTTATTTCAGCGGCTTCCATTAAATGACTGCTGCTCTGTTTTAGAGACCATTTACAAGCCGTTTCGTAAAGTGAGGCTTTCTGGAACATGATTACTGATTGGATAATGGTGAATGAAGCAGTGACTCCAAACATCAACATACCTAATGGCAGCTCAAGCAAACAGGGCTAAGAGCATCTAAGAGAGCAACTAAGTGAGAGCAGAAAACTCATTGAGTGATGTTAGTGGCCTTTTTTCTCCTGACATTTTTGGGGGGCCTTTTCTTTATACTTCTCCACCTGTTATTAATTCAGGTTAATTTTTGAAGGTCAAATTTACATAAAGTCCCTTTAATGATGTACTGTACCAGATTCTTCGAAATAACAAGAGGGTGAATATAGGGAAAAAAGCAAGCATGAGACATAATTGAAAAAATTGAAGCGCACAGCAAGACCGCCTCCTCCACCATTGTACGGGTGTCATGTCTTCGAGCGACAGCTAATTACAACTTGTCACCATGCATGGAGCGTGGAACAGTTTCTTTTTTCTTCTCGCTCAGCCTCATTTTGGCTGGTCGGTGGGCTATCCGCTGGGCAGTGGACTACATACAAACCATAGTGGAGCGTGGTAGACAATGACAGCCACTGTAGTTTTTTCGGTTAGATGTGGAAGCCTGCAAGATGACTCATAGGGAGGAATGAAGAGGAAAGACATGAGGGAGGGAGGGCCCCAGAGTTTTGGAAGAAAATAAGTGAAGAAGAAAGGCGTATGTGAGAGACCCTATGGCTGAAGTTGCTTGTTTGATCTCCTCCTGAGTCAGCAATAAGTGCTTCTTCCTCTCCGCTTGTTCTGGTTCTTCCTCTGTGTTCTGATTTCCCCCCACTTTGACAACTTTATCTAGCTGCGCCTCTCTTTACTACTCGAAGACGCTCAGTTAATGGCCTCGAGCCATCGTGTGATCAAAGAGGGCAAAAGTGGTGTTCTGTTGCTGCTGGGGAATGCAGTTTTGAATCAATTAAGCATAAAGCCACAGATGCAATAATATTCTTTATCTGCGGTTTGGGGGAATTTGTGGTGGGTTGGCTGCTGTGTGTGCATTCTGAGAAAGTCCCTAACATCACTCTTTTTTCCCTCTCTTCTGTTCTGTCTGTCATCCTCCAGCGTGGACGGCGAGGTTCTCTCAGGAGCCGGCAGACCAGTCGGTGGTGCGGGGCCAGAGGGTGATCCTGTCCTGCGTTGTCTTCAACTACTCTGGCATTGTTCAGTGGACCAAAGATGGGCTGGCTCTGGGCATCGGCGAGGATCTTCAGGGTGAGACATCTCCCAGCCTCCTCCGGGTTCCTTCACTCTATCCATGTGACTAAGACGGGCTTCAGACATGACTCTTATACTTTTGGAAGGAAGCTGCTGAAAGGCATCCACATGCCTAAAGCTGGACAAGTTACAGTTTGTGAATCATTTATTGTTCACTTGGTAGCCACTGAGGAAAGTGTAGCATTTTCATTTTAGAGCAACTCAAAAAGTGTTTCTCAACCTTTTTTTTAAGAGGTCCCCTATTTCAAAAGACCAAATGATTCATGACCCAATTACTTGTTGTGTTTTAACATCATTTTGGTAATTTTTTTGTATTGTTTTTTTCATTTTTGGTATAGTGTTAGGTTAGTTTCCTTGTTAGTATAGTGTTGAACACCCCTACGTGTCATGCGAGAGAGGGTTAGATACAGCAACAGAATCTCCTGGCACAAGGGTTCAAGAACCAGTGTACCTTTGTGGCGGTCCCATGCCCGGAAAAATGGAGAGGGTTGCATTGTGAAGGGCATCAGAAGTAAAACCTATGTCAGACTAAAATATGTGAATATGATTTGCTGTGGTGAACCCTGAAGGGAGCAGCCAAAAGAATTTTTTTGTTTTTTCATTGTTTTTTATTGGTATTATTAGCATAGTGTCATTCCTGGCCATAAACCATCTCCAAAACCGCAATGTTTTCATTAATTGCACATGGACTTTTACAAATATTTCCCTGCATTTAAAAAAAAAAAAAAATTGGTGACCACAAATGATCTCCTGCAACATACTTTTGGGTCCTGACTCAATGTTTGGGAACCTCAGACTGAAGCAATATTGGGTCCATAACTTTACTGACTTCTTTTATGATACATAATAAGACTTTGTCAATGAGTATCTCATCTTAGTCAAACTTGTGTCTCATTTAGGCCAAGCAAATTTTTTTTTACAAAAAGGCAGCAGCTTGAGACCTCTTTGAATGAGCAAGTTTTTGAATTAAAAATAAAGAAATAGGCCCTCACTTGGACTTCCACTGGTTACACTGGAGCCCCTAACTTTTTCCATTTAATTTCACTGCTGTGTGATTTAAGGCTCCATCTGATTGGCCAATTATTTATGTGAATGCCTGCCATGTGGAGTATCATAATATATGGATATTGCACATGTTGATATTGCAGTGCGGATACATTTGCATTTTAATGTGCAGCCTTGAAACACAGCGCTATGTTTCACTCATTTCATTTGTGGGAGTAGAAACTTTCATAAGACTTTTATTTTAAAGTTTACATTCTGACACTGGAGCAATACCTAGAATAAAGATTGCACCCAGTTCAGTCCAGGCGTTTTATTACACATGTGAGTCAGTAAGTCTTTAACGACGGTGTTGAGTTGGTTGTAGAAGCTCACAGGAAGTCACTGACTAATCCAGCCCGTTCGGTCCGAGACAGAGGTTATCTCGCACAGCTGGTTATTAAGTAACGGCAGATGTCCGCACAGGCAAAATCCCCCATCATTCAAACATTCAGCCTCAACACACATCATACAAAGTCATGGCCACTCATATGCTCTTTATCCATTTGTTTTTAGACTCAGAATTGCATAGGGATCATTTTGCTTTGTCACAAGTGTAAATTGCTCTACATATAACATACTAGTCAACTAGTCCAGGGTTGCATGATATGTTGCAAATTTATCATTATCGCAATATTATAACAATATCCGTATCACAATGAGATTACGATCTATTATGGCTGCATGGTGGCACAGTGGTTTGTTGCTTCACTGCAAGAAGCTCCTGAGTTTGACTACCGAGCCAGACGAGGCATTTCTGTGTGGAGTTTGCATATTCTCCCTGTGCTGGGGTGGGTTTTCTCTGGGTACTCCTGTTTCCCCCACAAACATCAAAACGTGTTGGTGGCGGCCACTGACCATGAATTTCCCCAAAGGGATAATAAAGGGATAATAAAAAAAGTGATGAATTTCAGTTAATCAAACATTTTTTACCATGTCGGAGAGCATTTAAATATCACAGCTCATATAATTTTAGTAATATTCAAAATAGTTACCGAATATATCAGGGAGCTCTACTCAATACTAATCTCGGTTTTGTCTAAATTTGCACACTTAAAACTTTTATATATTTTATATACAATTTACAGTGTTAACAATGTCACTTAAATAGCAGTGTTTTCCTGTTGTGCAACCATATTCCATCTTGAATAATTGATATAATGACCAGTTTGTGAAATGCTGAAATTAATAGCACTGGGAGCTCGACCTAAATGGACTGGTAATTGTACCATTAATGTAACATCAAATGCATACAGTACAAACTAGTTTAATTCAAATGATCCTCTGTTAAAAGTGCTACATTGCAGATGTCTCATTAAATTTCTCGGAAGCTGAGCAAAGCATGCCTCCTTCACATTATTTTGAAAGACGCATGCCCTGTAGGATGACATTTTGCATTACACTGGGCTAATGCGTGCTGACGATATATTTTCTCAGCTGAATATTTTACTTAAGCCAGTCCAGCTCTGCCTCAGAGGCTGCTGACGACATGACCACCACATCATCTGTTTTATCATATTCGCAAATGTTGGCACTTATTTAGCCTGATAATAGATTTGGCCTCTTTGGGATCAGTCAGTGTTTGATGGGGTCTCTGTACTGTCGACTCCCTGAGGCACGTTTAACTGTGTGTGATTGAGGAGCAGCACCTCTGTCACCTCTGTCATGTCAGCGCCGGCTATTATCTGATTTTTATCGAAAGCCACGGCGCTAACTGATACATCCGCCATCTTTGTATCCATTCTTAGCATTCCCGCGAGGCCTAATCTCCACATTTGCATCCCTAGTGTCAACGTATGACCCTTGTCCGTCTGTTAGCAACAACTATCTAGCCTTGACTGACTTTTTACAAAACTCAAGGGAACATCCGAATCGTACAAATCGGTCGCGTTCTTGCTGATTGGCCTCAAAGGGGATTGCTACGACTCATCAGAACAAGTCTTTCTGGGACTGCCGCATCACTGTTGACACGCTGATCTCTTGTTTTTGTTGACAACTGTTTTCGGCGTGTCATCCTTTTTGACCTCTCTGTGTTCTCTTTTTTTGTCTTCTACTTTCATTCTTTCTCCCTCTGTCCCTTTAATCGTATTGTTACTGTGATGCTCCAGTGCTCCGAGCCAAAGCTTTTAAATAAAAAACATGTGAATGAACACTGGCCGCTTCATGCACACATCCCCTCGGTGGGTGTGTGTTTGTGTGTATGAGCCTGTGTCCCTTATCCCCCCCCCCCACCTCTTCTTTTTCAGTGAGCTTTTCATGCACTCTCTCCCTCTCGTCATTTCACATGCAAATGTATATACAACGCCGCGCACACACAGGCAGGCACACATGCATGCAGAAACAAGGACGAGCAAGGTTAGGCAAGCGGCAAGGGTAACGTTTTTTTTTTTTGAGCCCACAGTTGGAAACCCAGGCCAAAATTTTTACATACAATCTACTCGAGTCTGGGCAGCCAACATGAATTCTGCACCATGGACTGGAGTCCTCTAAAACGGTGCTGTCATAATGCATTCATCTTTCACCCCCCCACCTCCACTGATAGAGAACGTGGATGCCACCTAATGGTGAGAATGTACGGCAGTGACACAGCTGTGGCGATGGGGGAAGGGAGGGAAAGAAAAGGCAGGACTGGAGAGGCTCTGTGGGGGATCGTGGATGCATCGTCTGACTGCATACATGCGTATGTTGGATCAGTGCGGAGGACTCATTTCATCATGTGTCCACGCTTCTCTCCAGTGACTCTAATGCAGGCATAGATTTGTAACATATTAAACACAGTAAGTAATGTTAGCCCCTTAGTCCCCATTGTTTATGTGAAATATGCCCTTGAAAGCAATACAGCTACAACATAGCTCAACAAAAACTATTATTACATTTATTTATATAAACCGAACTTCCACTTCCTTAAAGTTTTTAAAGAATTTGGTTTTGGTTAGCTGTGACTCACTATTAACCAAACTGAGTCCATTTTTAACAGTAAAGTTGTAAACCACTTACCTTTTAGCCAATATGAAGTTATTAGACCTCGACTTTAGAGTTGTATATTATATATCTAATAAGCTTAGGTGATGTGGTGTAATGTTAACAATGCCACTTGAAAACATGGTTTTACAGTAATTCATATGTAGTTGGACATGCTCAGAGGAATAGCAGTTAAACCTCGCCTTGTTCACGTTTTCTGTCTCCTACTCTTTTGCTTTCTCCCTCTGTCCTTTTAATAATATTGTCACAAAAAATAGTTCTGTTGTTTTCCCGTCAACTTGAGCCAACAACACAGCATGATATTTAATTTAAAAATTCTGATACAGGTCATTAATATTTTAGCAATATTAGCCATAGCTCAAAACCCACCTCAAACTCCAGCAACAAATCTGATGTTTTTCATTCAGAAAGAGTGAACAACGCATCCTATTTATTTCCTATTAGGATTTCAGCATCTGTTATCTATGCAAATTATCTATGATGAAAAAGCACCAACTTATCCTTCTTACCAGCAAATGAAAAAACAATGTACTGTGGAACAAGCCCATCTTTCAAACACCATGTCTACCTGACATGCTGCTTAGCTCATCTATGTCACCTTGGGATTTGTCTCAGATTCTTCTTATTTCTTATCACATTCCTTATTCAAAATTTCTCTTCCAGTCAGCACCAGCTAAGAACACAGCATCATATTGTAAATGCCATTAAAGCAGCGCTATGTAACTTTTAGCTAGCAGAGGGCGCATATATCTGTCTGTAAAAAAGCACTGGCAACACCTATGGCTCAAAAGCAGTGAGGAAGTCTTGCTATATTCATGATGCACAACCGTCTTGTTCCTCTTACTAAGATTTGTGAAAATCATGTACAAGCCCACCTGTTTATCATTCTGTCCACCAAGCCCAAGCTTATAAGCATCAGGTATTAGCTATGTTAGTGATACTCCTATGATGCCGCTCAGCTCTGCCAGCTCATCTATCTCACTCTCAGAGATCTCACATTCTCCATATTCCCAACCCGCCTTCCTCTTTCTCCTTAGGTCTTCATCTCATCATGTGTTCACGTATCTCTCTAGTGACACTGACTCCTATGTGGAAAAATAGCACAAAGATCAGATCTGATGTTTTCCAGACCTCACAGCATGATATTTTCTTTTCAGATTCTGACACAGGCCACATGAGTTGCAAGTGTCCAGCGGGATATGACCTATGTCCCACTTGTTTGAATTTCTTACTGTTTCAGCAATTTCAGGAGAAACTAGCCAGCAATGGAATAAGATGACAGTATTTGCATTAACAACAAGGCCTGTCATAATTATCCCGTTTTTGTTGCTGATTAACAGTCATATAATTCAACGTGATTACCATACAAATGTGCTGCTGATGTCTCATTTTTGTAAATCCTACAAATCTCCACCAGGTTTTCATTTGGTTTAAAACTGCAGCGTGCCTGCAGCAGTGCCATGGTGCGTGCCTTTTGCACAAATCCTGGATGATAATGTCAGCAGATGCTCATCGAAATGCAAATAGAAGCGAAGCAGCACAAGATTAAGCCTCAGCGAGCATTAAACGCCACATAGAAGAAGACAAGATGTTGAAGTAAGATAAAAATAGTGGCACAAATTAATAATGTTTTGGTGTTTGTGTGTGTCCCAGCCTGGCCCAGGTACCGAGTGCTGCGCGTCCAGGAGTTGGGCCAGTACAACTTGGAGATCCTGTCAGCTGATTTGTCTGATGACTCTCTGTACGAGTGCCAGGCGCCCGACGCTGCCCTGAGGTCCAGGAGAGCCAAACTCACTGTCCTCAGTAAGTCACTGCTATTACACTTTTACAAAACAAAGCACTACTCAAAAGGCTAACTGGTCAAATAAAGTTCATTTGTAGAGTTCGAGGACATAACATCACGCAATCCCAAATTAAACACTTTTTGATATGTTGGCTTGAAAGAACAACATTTGTACAGGGATGTATACTATTGAGAAGGAAAAGAACTAAGCCAATTACTAGTTGATCTGTGGTAACATTTCCCATTTAGATAGAAGAAAAGACAATAACTGTAAGCTTTTGTGGTGACTGGCATTAAACCAGCAGTGTTAAAGACACATTAATAGAGAGTAAGTGGGATGTGATTTGTCTTGTTTTTAAAAAATACATATGCCTCATGATATAATAGGGATCAGGGATATACTAATATTAAAATATTGTGACATACAGCCCCAATAACTGCAGACATAGTGTTGAAACACTGAAGGCATGACATCATCATTGGAGCTAATCATTTTAACTAGCTTTTTCCTGCTAATATGTTAGACAGAATACACTCAGTCATGACGCTAGAGTTGACCTTCATTAATTTGGGTGTAACATCACTGATGCAATTTATTTTGGAATATACACTAAAGTGAAATCTTATTTTCAATAAGGATCAAATCCAATGTGTTAAAAAATAATCAACCTCTCCAGTACCACCAGATGACCCAGTGATAGATGGGGGTCCGGAGGTGCTGCTGAATGCGGGGGAGTCCTACAACCTGAGCTGTGTGTCCCGAGGGGCCAAACCTCCTTCAGTGATCGATTGGCTTAAAGACGGCCTGCCTGTGGAGGGGGCTGTCAGTGTAACCGTAAGTCTGTGCAGCAGCCTCATGAGACATAACCTGTATTTATGATTTTAATATTCAAAACTCTGTCCTCAATGATCAGGAGGTGCTTCCAGACAGGAAGAGGGTGACCACACGGAGCTACCTGCCCATCCATCCAGTCGACACAGACACTGGGAGGAATTACAGCTGTTTGGCTACCAACCTGGCTGTGCCCACTGGCAAAAGCACAACTGTCACACTCAACGTACACCGTAAGCAATGGAAAATACCAAAATATGGATTTTAAAATGTCCTGGACATTAAAATCAAATTGATAATTTCAACAGACCAGCGTTAAAATACAAAAACACAAAAATACACTGTAATAGCCCATTATGACTTGACATGACAGTGCAGGACTAGAACAGCTCCCCAAAACGTATCTATTGTAAACATTACTCTTGTTGCTGTACACTCATTCATAAAATGCTTTGTTAATGTGCCAACATAAAAAATATATTTTTGCCCATTGAGCCTCCTAACTAATGTAAATCAATGTGTTGAAAAATATAGAATGTGGGTGAAAAACTTAGAAGTTTAATATAAAGTATAATAGTGCCTGAATTGATGGACTCATTGTGCCTAAGCAAATTAGTTGTGCTTGTTGAGCATTTGATAAAAAAAATTCAAGTAGGCTTTCCAGTCAAACTACTTAGTCCTGCAGTAGTTACAGTTTTCTGGCAATGGTAAAAAGTCTTCTTAAATAACAAAATTACTGGACAAATATGGCATCTACTTTGGCCATTGGCTCACTACTGGTCTGGACTATGGCCTTACTGTGTACACAAGGGATCGGATAAGTCTTCAGCATCACACCTCATATTTCCAGACAGCTAATTAGAACACAATAGGCAGGTCGGTTGTTGGCATGGCTAAGCACCATCAAATTGGTGAATAAATTTGTAGTAGCATTATTAAACTACTGTGATTGTAGACATATTAGCCACAGCTCAAAAGCAGGACACTTGCTGTACTCACAATGTGCCAACAACCGCAGAATGTAATAATGATGTGCAGTAAAACAAACCTACTCATCATCCAGTCCACCAAACCATTACTCCAGGCTTATTAGCATCAGGTATTATCTATGTTAGCTATGTCTTTTTGATGTTGCTTTGTGCAGCCAACTCTCATGTACATCGTCTTACTCCCAATCTGCCTGTTTTGTTCTAATTTGATCTCTGATTATATTAGGTGTGCAGTAGAAGGGCAAGTGTATCTTTGAATAGAGTGAACTGAACAAATCTTCATTGAGCTAAAGACCCACAGAAAACATGTGCAGTTAGAATAAAAAAGCTTAATGCTGTTGGTAAAGAAGGCCAATCACTAGGCACAAAGCAATACTCCCGGCAGCCATTTTGTATTCATATGCTTTTACTGCTGCCTACTGTGTTGTGTAGTTGTAGATGGGCATTAACATGGATTTTTTTTGTTCCCTGACAGATCCACCCACAGTGACCTTGTCCATTGAGCCTCGCTCTGTCCTGGAGGGGGACAGAGTCACCTTTACCTGCCAGGCTCATGCCAACCCTCCTATTATGGGCTACAGGTCTGCTTTCACACACAAGCACAGCAAGCAAGAACATAGCTTTTTCGACTTTGGTTTTGATGGATTTATTTTTTAATCTTTATGAAATATAAATACCTAGGTGGGCTAAAGGGGGCGTGGTGCTACAAGGTGCGAGGGAGAGTGTGTTTACCACCAAGGCTGACCACTCCTTCTTCACTGAACCGGTGTCCTGTCTGGTTTTCAACGCAGTGGGAAAAACCAACGTCAGCATACTGGTGGACGTCCACTGTGAGTCACACCACATTCATCTTCACCTCACTGAATCAGCTTCACTCACTTTAGTCTGGAGTCACCAGGATAAAACACTCCATTGTTGTGTTTCTTCTTCTCTGCTCAGCTTCTCCTCTTTTGTCCTCCTGCATTATTACTCAAACAACAACAAAGCACTTCTCTGACTCTCTCTCTTTGTCTACAGTTGGCCCAATACTGTTGGTAGAGCCTCAGCCAAAAACAGTGGATGTTGACTCGGATGTCACGCTCAACTGTAAATGGGCTGGAAACCCTCCACTCACACTCACCTGGTTCAAAAAGGGGTCAAACATGGTAAGAGGCACAGCCCACGCTATATGCACCTCTCTTTTGTTCTGACATTCACGCTTTTTTTACAGAGAGTTGGACTGATTTGTGTTTACAAAAATCCAGTGTAGACCCAGTATGTATTTTCTTTTTTTTTTTTTTTTTACATCGGATAAAAGAAGCTGTCATTATAATTCCTCTGTAATAAAATGTTCTTAAGTTAGGTTATTTGTTAAATTACAGTAGCCATACTAGGCCAGCATTAATTTATCACACTAGGAGGAAAATGTATCACTTTATACAACACATAAGCAGATAACTCACATAATGAATCAAAATTCATTTCATGTAAAATACGTTTAATGCATTGTCTTTTACTCTTTGCAGATAATGCAATTAGATAAAACAATATATCCAAGACACAGTCCTACTACAGTTGGGCTAGTGTTTTTGGAGGCATGAAAGTAAAGGACTTTAAAGGTTGAAGTACACCACAGCACTAGTCTCATCTGCTGGGTCACGACCCAAAAGTGGGTTGAGGGTATGCTCTTAGTTGGTCCTGGAATGTGTGGTCAGTAAAATGAGGCCTATAGCTTAGCCAGTGATACTCTGATACTGTATGTGACTTTCATTATGACAGAGCTGTTTGCTATTGCCACTGTAAAAGAAATGTATTGAAGGGTGATAGGTTACTGACAAGATTGTGGACATGTAAGGATTTACATCATATTGAATTTAAAAAATAGTTTTTTTGAATATATGCTATAAGTTGTGATTAAGTTGTTTACCAGTCTATTTTTGATAAATAACTGCTTTGTTACTGGTTGCTATCCATGAGAAACTGATTCAAGGAATATATTTCCCTTCCCTCATTGTAACCACATTGGTAATTTACTTCCATTCAACTGTCCAAAAGTTATACATTTGATGTACATATGGTGTAATGACTCAGTAGTCTAATACACAACACATTAAACCTTATTTGCTGTGATTTATGAGTAAATAATAGTAATTTTCTTATTTAAACAGATAAGCCTTACAATGGTCACATATTCCAAACAGAGGTTTAAAATCTCAGAAAATCTGACAATTTCTGGACAAAATAGGTTCCTTCTTATGGGCTTGTATGTTTATTAAGCATGTTTGGTTCAATATTTGAAGTGTGAAGTCATGGTGGTTGCAGAATTTTAAAAACACCAAGACATGAGAGAATGACACCTTCAGAAATTCAAGTTATGGCTAAAATGCTACTACAGCTATGTGTCCAGATAATTGTAGTGGCTGTGATAAATGTTACGAGTTAAATAACACATGTGTGCCGTATGTGTTGTATTGGCCTAGGCATAAAGCTATATGCTCCGGTCTTGCTCAGGTCTTTATATTTAGCTATAATTTCACACAGCTAATTTTCCAGAAGATGAGGTTGCTAGGCAACTGCAAAGCTTTTGAGAAAGGTTAAAGGAGTACTCATTGTTTGCTGGGCAGGGTCAAAGTGGTTGAATATAATAAAGTAAGTCCAAATGTGCTCATACTGTTTGGTTCACCGTGTGTAAAAGAATAAAGATGCAGTCGTGCATTAGCCCTTCTTCTACCTGCGTAAACACGTGGGCTTTTATTTTGTTCATGCTTTCACGCTGTTTAGCCTTGTTTATATTTGCGGTCTTTTATTTATTGACTCCCCCACAGGTTCTGAGTAACAGCAACCAGCTGTACCTCAAGTCAGTGAGCCAGGCGGATGCGGGCCAGTACGTATGTAAAGCCATCGTCCCACGGATTGGAGTAGGAGAGACCGAGGTCACGCTCACCGTCAACGGTCAGAACACATCCACGCTTTTCACAGTGCATGAAAATATTGTGCTTTTAAAGAGGTCGGCTTGTCAGTAATTGAAAAAAAAATACACCGTGTCTAAAGTGGCAGCCCTATTTTTTAATCCATAGAGCTATTTCTGCGCAGGCTTTGTGAGGTCAGTGTGATATATAGTGTGTTCTCATTTCTGTGATGTGTGATTCTGCAGGTCCCCCCATCATCTCCAGTGATCCAGTGCAGTACGCGGTGAGGGGTGAACGAGGGGAGGTGAAATGTTACATCGCCAGTACACCTCCCCCGGATAAAATTGTAAGTAAAATCCTATTAAATATTCCTGTCACCAAATCTACAATGAAAACCTTTTTCCAATTTCAATATTTATTATTCACCAAACAAGAAAAAGCTTTGCCATGAAAGAGCACAAGGCTGTTCCTCTGATTCCAACAGCTATTTGTATTTCACTCTTACTGTACCTTCTTGTTCCTAAATGGCTTTAGGCTTTTAGGCATTGTCCCGTTTACTTTTTTGAGTGATGACTCACCCTTAAACTCTCCCAGAATCCTTCCCCCAGCCCGTCGCATAAACAAACCAACACCAAGCCACTTTTAGCTCCTGCGTCAGAAATCAGCCCTGCTGCCTTTTCTCCACTGTATGGCAGATGTACGAGCTGCTGTCCTGTCAAATACATTACAGTGTGCAAATATGCTTGAGAATTAGCTTCTTTAGGCTAACTACAATAGGTTGCTCATGACAACATTATTTCACTATAGGAATACCACCTTCTATCAGTGACATATAGTAATATACATATATTATATACAATATAAGACAGATAAATCCCACAGAGAAGAAGTTAGACTCTAAGTGGCGCTAGTTATTCTCATGCACTGACAGTTCACATCTTGTCGGATTACAGAAGATTAATGAGTAATAAGGTCCAGAATATTAACTCTTTATTATATTGGATCAGCATAACAAAACCAATACTCAGTGGTGGAGAAAGTAGGCGACTCAATTTCTTTACCTAAAGTAACTCTTTGTAACCTTTTCACCCCAAAATAAGGATCTTGAAAAAACAAAACAAAAAAACAAAACAAAACAAAAACAAAAAACAGCACTATTAAACTAACCTAGCTTTCTCAGATGGTCTGGTCCACAGAAGCATGAACCCTCCTGAGTCCCTGGACATTTTTTGGCATTTATAAGGGGTTAAAAAATCAGAACATTCATAAATATTTGTTATGTATGATGAGAACTGATGACATTCAAAAAATATGTTGACACAATATTTCTATGGTAATCTTCAAACGGGATATTTTTTGTGTCGGACTCAGGTGGAACACAAAATGAAGGGACCCCTAAGGGTTAAGAAACAGGTACTGATGAATCACCAGTCAGTAATGGAGTTGTATCCAGTCAGAGCTAGGCCATGTTGTTTACATTATTAATGGTAAAATGGCCACTCTGTCATCAAACTTAACCCTCATAATGTCCTCGCAATTGCCACACACCTTTTGTCCTCTGGGGTCACCCCAAGGACAACAGGGTTAATACTCACCCAAAACTGTCAGTGCTGCCACATTATTGGTCAAACCAGTAGTTTGTGTAAAACAACAACTCACAAATCCAGACCCTGCAAGGAAACATATGAGTGAGTGTGGTTTGTTTTTGAAGATCACTTGTCTTACCATTAATACCTCTTAAAATGTTTTATATGATAGAAATACAGAGAAGAAAGATTTAGTTAGTTGTAATGTCATGGTCATCTTTAGTTAATAGATTTATTTACTATTGACTTACCAATTTGCTTGATAAGAGAAATAATAAGAAAACTATATATTTGTTACCATTGTATTAAAAAAGTGGGATTTAGATCAGTGTGACCTCACAGCTCGGTACGGCCATGATCTCAATGTTGAATTTTTTTCATTTGTGAAGCACACACAAGATTTAGCCATATCATATGCAAAAAACTGCTTTTATCACACTGTGGAGTGTTCAAACAGTCCTTGTATAGACATTATGTAGTGCTGGAATAGACCTGGTTTAGTACTGGTCCAATCTTTGTTTACTTTTGATTAAACCCCAGTTTCCACTAATGAAAGTATATCAAAAGAAGTTATTAATATCACAGATTATATCGTTATCGCAATATTCAACAGAGTTAACGCATGTTTTCCTGATACTGTGCAGTCCTACAAGTTGCTATGTTAACCCATTTTTAATCTCTGGAGGACTTTCCCTGTGTTTGTCTCCATCACAAAGCCAGTCCACTTTTAGCTCCTGCGTCAGAAATCATCCCCGCTGCCTTTTTTCTTCTCCACTGTATGTCAGTTGTAGTAGCTGCTCGCCGTGCCCTGCCTCTGACTGATCCGTCCTGACTCACAGTGCAGCACGCTCCTAATGCAAAAGGCTAGGACAGAAAAAGAGTTATAAAATATAAAGGACTGGAGAGGAACAGTTGTCCCAGTAAACGCCACAGCGAGGAGATGCTCCTTCTCTGGAATAAGTGGGCAGATTATGGGTACATGTGGGTTTATACATAATTAACACACCCCAGTACAGTGCCTCGATGCTGAATAATACAGCTGCTTTTAGTGGTTTTTGCAAGATTCTCACCACTAGCTCACTCCACTTGAGTTTGGAGAAACATACAAACTGTTGGGAGATGGAGGAAGTCGTGTAGCATGTATTTACATGTTAGCGTGTAAGTTGCTACTGCTGCTGTGTAAATGGATGTCTGCTATACTCACGGATTACATGTTAAGTCATCTTCATGGACGAGTGTGTGCTCTGCAGCCTGTCTACAGTCTGACTAGAACAACAGACTCATGCTTAAGGAATTCACAAGTGGCAGTGTAAATTATGAGATGTGTATGGAGCTAGAATAGCTTTCAAGGAAATACACAGAGAACTTGAATGAAAATGGTTAATGTAATAGAATGTGAATCAACGTTATGTATTGTGCAATAAAATATGATGTTTTTCCAACTTGTGGCGTCATCGGTTATTGTCCTAGGTGTGGGCCTGGAAGGAGAACGTCTGGGAGAAGGAGAAAGGGACGCTGCTGGAGAGGTACACGGTGGAGCAGAGCAAACCGACAGCTGAAGGAGGCGGCGTCCTCTCAACCCTCACCATCAACAACGTAATGGAGTCCGATTTCCAGTCCACGTACAACTGCACGGCCTGGAACGCCTTCGGACCGGGCACAATGATCATCACGCTGGAGGAGACAGGTGGGGTGTACAGCTACGCTTTTATGGAGAAAATGACTGCCTCTGATTCAAAATATTACAGTATATTATCCTTTAATTTAATGTTTATTTTATGGGTCATATCTGTTTTTTTATTATGTAACATAATACAGCATTTATATCCAAGGCTAACTGCAATGCCCAAAAGTGCTGACAAAATTACCTTCAAATGTTTATAGACATATGCACCGTAGGGAAAAAAAATATTACTCTGTACAATCCGTAGTTTTCAGGCACATGACAGTCACTGATGCCCCAAAAGCTGGACAATTTTATTTTGTTTTCAAACCATGAATGATGCATTAACCAGCAGTAAAACACATTTGAACACAAACTGCAAATTTGGGCGACTAGGGTTTTACACAGAACCTTCCACTATATTTCAGCCCCGCCAAAAACATAAAAAACTAGATAATGTTAGCTTGTCACGTCATATTTAAATAATTGAATCTTGAACCTTGTATAAGAGAAATAAATAGAACATAAGACAAAGAGTACAGAGGAAAAATAGAAAAGAACATTTATATATATTTTTTTTATTATTTTGCTATTCTCTATTACTATAGTAGATATTTCAATATATACATAAAAGAAAATGAAAATTAAGATTAAATTATGCTTGTGTATGGCAAGGGGTCTAGTGTCATTCTTCTTCTATGACAGCATGCAGAAGATGATCAGTGTTGTTCATTCTATCATCCATCATGTGCTGTATATGGAATAGCTCAAGTAAATCACCAAGATAGCCAAAACTGTACACCTATCCCATTTCTACACTAAGAAATCCACCAAGAAAATACAACTGAAGAATTTACTGATTTTACACATTTGTCAGTCAAATGGAGTTTGTATTTGTCCACTTTGCCCTACCCTGTAACGCTCAAGTAAATTCTTATTGGACTTAAGGTCACAGAATTGTTGCTTCCAATGAAATATCTAGCATTCTAAAGTTAAAAATGCATTTGTGTGTCTTTTTTCTCCACCCACTTGTTTCAGAGGAGGTCCCGGTGGGCATCATCGCCGGTGGGACTGTGGGCTCCACCATTCTTTTATTCATCTTCCTGCTCGTCCTCGTTCTCATCTTCTACCGGCAGCGCAAAGGCAGTGAGTCATATCCTCCATGTGCTTACAGTATATCTTCTGGATCCACACGTACAGTAGTGCTTCTCATACATTATCCATGCTTTCACTGGCGGTCCATTTCATTAGTTAACACTGATAGATGCACAGTGGGGCTAAAAGCTTATTATTAAATGATCTATAGGTCTTCTCCGGACATAGCTCTCCTGTTGCTTATGAAAACACCCCAGCCTGGATACGTGTGTCCAGCCACATTCAACCTTGGCTTGTTTTTCTTCTAGGTCGGCGCGGGGTCACGCTGGGTAAGCCCGACATTAAGGTGGAGACCATAAACAAAGAGACCCACAGCTTGGAGGAGGACTCCGGCAGCGTGTCCACGGCGTCGCGGATGGTCAAGGCCATGTACTCGGTGAGCAGCCGCGGGATGTGTTTACTCAGCCTGTAGTTGTAGAAAGAAAACTAACCCAGTAACCTCTCCCTTCACTACAGAGGAGAGTTAAGGCCACTGTGGAAAAGAGTGGGGTATTCTCAGAACTCAGAAAAAGGCTGAATTTTAAGATCAAAATTGCTCACAATTCTGTCTTTATTCACACAATTCTGAGTCGTTTTTACTTTTGACCATTTTCTGGAATTTGTGATTATTATCTGATCATTTTGACTTTTTTGTGGCTTTGTCTGATGATTTTAGTTCTTTGACATTATTCAGACTTTTTTAATTTCTAAAATATTTTCATTCAGTCTCATATTTCGCCAAATCTTAACTTTGACTGTGTCTTAATTTTTTATGTTAAGATAATAATTTGTATGATAAGTACTTTATTGTCATAATTCTTAAATATCAAAAGTTTTCATTTTACCCTCATCATTTTGAGTTTTTTCCTATGATTCTGAATTTTTCCTAAATCTATAATACTCGATTATAATTTACTTTTTAAATTTCTCAAATTTCTGATTTTATCCAATCATTTTTACTTAATTCTTATTCTTTTTATCAGTTTTCTGACTGTAACCTCAACCTTGTTTTTATTTGCATAATTCAAATTTTTTCAAATTTCTTAAAATTGTTTAATTTTTTCCACAATTTTGACTTTATTGTCATTCTTTAGTCTCAAACAAACAAACAAAAAAACACCCCAAATAATGTCCAGTGGCTCTTATCCTCTTTTGTTACCTTTAAAAGAAAAAATAAACTTGACTTTTCTTGTAATCTCATTCTAACCCATGTTCTCTTCTCTTCTCATACCTCTTTGTTTTCACTATGGCACCGTCCGTCTCCCCTTCACTTTTTGGTTCTTTTTATTTGATGCTTCAGTTTCTCCCCTCTGTGTCCTTCTCTCCCTCCAATCAGCCCTTTAAAGACGATATCGAGCTTAAGTCGGAGCTGCGGAGCGACACTCTGGACACCCGCCAGGAGTACGACCTGAAGGTGAGGACACACAAATACATCACACTGTTACAGCAGCAGGCCCACAGCTCACTATGCAAACATTCTCCAGAAAATTGTGGAAATCTCAAGTTCACTTTGGTGCACACTTTAGATTCACTGCACCTGGAAGTTTTGAGGGCAATAGGAGGTTCATCTTATGAGCAAGAGCAAACCTGAAATGGTCAAAAAAGAGATTTTGGAATGTTAAGTTATTACAGTGTACCACTTATATGGCAGTAACATTCAAAAACATTGCAGATTACCAATGCTTTGTCCATACAGAGGAACTTATCTCTGAAAATCTTTGTATTTCATGTAAAACAGGAATATCTCTAAGCAAGGTGACATTTTAGCTCATTTATAGTTTTGTGTAATGAGCGTTCGCATCTCTGTGGTACTGGCATAAACCTTCATGGTGGCTGTAGACCCCGGTTCAGAGCAAATTACAAGTTACAGATGTAAAGCCAAAAACTATTACAATTTCTATTAGTTGAATTAGCCATCTAGTGGACTTATGAGAGTGTTGTCACTGGTGGATAGAGATATTCCGTAAAGTACTCTTGGGAAAAATCAGTTTTTGCACATAAACGTGGAAAATGTAAACGTGCAAAGAATTGAATATACAGTATTTGTAGCTTTGTATAGCTGAAGTGTGTAGGAATTCATGATTTCAGACTTAAGGTCCATTTTGCTTATTGTTCCACTACAACAGAATGTAGAGGGTGGATTATGTGGCTCATCCATCAATGCAGTAAATGGTGTAGCTCCAGAGCCTTCAGCCTTCGTCCCGCAAAACAAATCTTCAATTCAAGCAAACTGTAAACTAGTTATAGTAAATTAGTTATATTAAAGTTTGTCTAAAGAAAGAAAATGTAAATGTAAGAAATTACAACTGAAGGATTTACATGACTACTGTTTTTTGCATGTTTGAGGATGGAATTCTAAATATGCATAAGCTCCCATCATGAATATATTAAAAATAATACATCACCTCGTCTTTAGACTTGATTGTCCGATTTCGTAAAGAAACAAAGTATGTGAGACTGCCTTAGCGCTCTCAGCACTTTTTTCCTGAAAGCGTAACAATGCCCTCTAGAGGCTAGACTGCATCTGAAACAAAGAGCCAAAGAAAGGGATTAGAAAAGACAGCTGCCGCCTATTCATATGCCAAACAATAAAAATCCATTCATTATGTATTGTCAATTTCAGTGCATTGTTTTAAGAAGCTTACCCTTAAACTTCTATGTATTTCCCTCTATCGACACATAATAGCCTTAATAGTAATTTTTTGTTCCGCTGACAAAACAGTTGCAATGCTCTTTTTATGATGCTAGCTCCAGCCTAACTCTGTGGTATCTGCCTTCCCTCATTACACAACAAGCTGACACTTATGTCATAAAAGATATGATGAAAACAATGCAAAATGGCAGAAAAAGCATCATTCCTAAAAGCCTTTTCAACTGGCATGAATCATTAACACATGTTGACACAGTGGGGTGAGGCGTAAGTGATGAATGTATTTTTACACATAGAGCTGCCAAATGTTCCACTGTGAATCCCCCCCGTGTGTATTTTGAAGAAATGCAGACACGAGTCCACCTCAGGAGGAGCTTAGATCACCCCCATTATGCTCTGCCAGATTTTTTTTAACTTTTTTTTTTAATATATATCTGAGCTGAGTACCAGAGCGGTGAGACAAAGTTGGGGCGTGGAGAGTGGGCAGTGTGAGAGGCCAGAATCGTGTTAGGCCTTAAGTGCATTTAGCAGGGGCGTGGACCAGTGAGTGGGAGAGGAGTTTGATTTTTTTAACCTGAGCAAACTGACTGCAGGATACATCTCTCATCAAACATTGACAATACATTTCCAAAACAGGAATGTAGCTTTGGTAGAATGACGGTTGTATATATTAAATGTATTTAAAAAAAAATGCAGCTTGCAGATTTATGTACGCTTTAAAGGGTAACTGAACCCTAAAACAATTTTTTTAGCTGATGATATGTATAAATGGGGCTTTAGTAAAACAGTTCATAGTTTATAGTCCTATTTTTGAAACTCGTTTAATTCCACAAATATGGTGTAAAACTGCATGAAAACCATAAATTGCCCTCCTCAGGTTGAACGCTGCCGACCATTCTTCCTAATCACGATGACATCATGATGTATGTTAACCACACCTTTAGTAGTGGTTTAGTAGTGGTCATGCTGCCATTGGCTTCTGTTTGTCTGTTATTATACTCTCTTCAGGTCGTAAAAAGTTTAGAAGAACAAGCTCAGTTTATCGTAGTTTATGATGTGTTCAAGTGCTTACACACAGCGTCGTTGCAGAGTAATCAACATGTTGTTCCTAGTTTGTTGTGGTCATGTGTTTTTTACCTGTAAAGTCGGACTGTTACTGTTGATTTTTATTCATGTCTCAATGATTACTGAGTAAATCAACCGGGTATATAAGCATTAAACGCTACAAACAAGTCAGGTTTAATGTTACCTTCTTTTCTCTTTTTTTTTTTTTTTTACAAAGTCTTAATGCTGTTAAATACAAGGCCACATGAATGCAGCGTTAGTCTGAGCAGAGCACTGTAGAAGCAGTACTTCGGTTCTCTCTCTTTAGAATAGTCTTCACTGTATCTACATCAAAATTAATTTGAGCCGTAATGCCAAAGTTACTGCACCCCTTCTCTAACAATGCCTCGTCAGCTCCTCCTTTGGGTTTTGCTGCTGGGCTTTGAATTGCTCTGGCTCAGGCCTGGTGTCCACAGATAAACACACTCCCTCCAGCTCAGGTAAAAGAGGAGACTATGAGTTACCCTTTAAATGGTAAATCTTGGTCAAATATAACTCCAAGGTTCGTAACAGTTGAACTTGAAGAGAAGAAGAAGATAATTTACCTTAATCTAGGTCTTTACATCTTTCAGACAGACGTCTAATTTGATCTCGATTATTTGACATAATGCCACAATTGCTGATATATTACAGCCAAGGTGGTGGTCAGGTGTTTTTTTCTTCATAACTGAAAAAAATTGCTACTTCCTGCTTGTTTGTTCATCTGCCATTGTGGAGTCAGTGAAAGCGGGGCAACTTTAACACCAAAACACATGCACACAGTTGGAATTTAATTATAAATCAAATTATTGCAGTCATTCAAGACGTTTACCATCCAACTAATATAACATCCATCCTGCTACATATGACTCAATGACAATGATTGATAAAAGTATACAAATGTGTGCAAAAAAATCACCAATAACTATTCCATACTAATTTATTGCTTTTATATGCTGCACTCTTATATATTTCTGTTGGCTCATGGACAGTGGTAATTTTTTTAATAAATGAAAATGTACACAGTATCACATTAAGAATAGAAGTGTATGTTTTGACTATATGCCACCTTTTATTGATTGTGTAAACTAAGAACTATGTTATGAAAAGATTACATGACTTTTGTTTTATCATCATTACCATTTTGTCAGATTTTTCAGATTATGTTAAAAAAAGTGAAAAAAAAATGTATAAGAATTTTCGAACTGAATCTAATCTACATGGAATAAATGAAGCAAAAATGTCTTACGCTGAACATTTTTATATCCACGATCATTTTAAGCTCTCGTATCATTTTATGTCTATGTTTGTAATCTGAACCTGCTTTGGTAAAATATCTTCGACCTTGCCATATTTTACCAGATCTACTCTGTCTGTTCCCAGGACCCGACCAATGGCTACTACAACGTCAGAGCGTCCACTCACGATGAAGGCCGCCCCGCTTCTCGCTCCACCATGCACTACTCGGACTACCGTTCCCCTGCAGGAACACCAGGGGGCGCTGCGTCCATCAGCAGCAGTGCGGGCGGCTCAGGGGCCACAGCCAGCGGAGGAGCCCCGGGTCCCGGCCCCCTTACCTCCCCCGGCCGTCCCCAGGCCTGCTATGACCCCAGACCCCCATCCAGGCTATCCCACATCAGCTACGCCCAGTTCAACACCTTCACCCGTGGGGGCCAGAGCCAGCAGCCACCCTCCAACCCTGCCCCCTCGGCCGGAGACTTCCCCGGGGACTGCAGCCTCCTGGACTCCACCTCGCAGCTGGCCTACGACAACTACGGATACCCCTCACACTACCAGACCTACCGCATGGGTTTCGCCCCATCTAGTTTAGCCCCGCTGGAGGCCGGCCCATCCTACGAGATGTACGGGGTTGGGAGTCCTGCAGTGGGAGTGGGTCCTGGCGCTCCCGCTCCCTCGGGATCAGAGACTGGACTGGGGAAGTACGGCAGCTCCACTCGCTTCTCCTACACCTCGCAGCACTCTGATTACTCCCACAGCAGACACACGCAGAGGATGCAGACTCACGTGTGAGAGAGCGCCTCAGTCTCAGCCGAGCACCAGGACCATCTTATAAATAGAGTCACACCTAAAAACCTAAACCACAGTCTACACATCTACACACATCACTACAAACAACACACACAGCCATGCACAGAGTCAGAGGAGCATGCCCATGAGAGAGGGAGGGTATGAGCCGAGGCACTGAGAGAGGAAAACGAGTGCAAGAAAAAGAAGTCTTCGTGAGACAGGGAAGGGAAATTCCACACAATTTTGAATTCCCTTACTCCCAATGTGTTTGTATATGTGAGCTCTTAAAGAGCGGACAGCGCAAGTCACAATCAAGACGAGAACTAGCAAGAACCTGAGAGGATCACAGATCTGTCTCTGAAGCCTGTAGTCTGTGATATGACTTCCATTGTAAATGAAGATTGGGAAAGTCTTTAGGCAAAACTGTCCTAAACTGTCAGTATGGTACATAATTATCTGGAGAAACCTCAACATGTGGAAGTCATGTCTGGCCGCCATTTTGAGTTTTGTTTGCTGGTTGCCTGATTCAGTGACCATAGAGCACATATAGTATCCCAAATGCCCTAATGTACAGTGGCATTGAGCCCATGAAGCGGCTGAGTGTTGTGTCGGGAAGGGGGAGGGGCGGGAGGGTTTCATCATTTTGCACTGCATCAACAGTATTCATGCTTAGACGTCCCTTATATCTGTGTAATGTCTTCTTTTTATTTGCACACCAAACTAGAGCTTTGTATTCTATTTTTAACATTACAAATTATTTTTATCAATGTAAAACATTTAATGTGTGTGTATGGACCAAATGTCTGAACGTGAGCGCACATAACGCAGGCATCTGCCTGTCTGAAATCCACTGAGACAGAGTTGTGCCAACCACCGAGCCTGACTTAAACAGGTTTCAGGACTTAATATGAATCAGAAGGGTTTATCAGTGTATAAAGAAACCTAGTGCCAAGTGTTCATGTTGTTCTTCACCTTAGACCATGTACGTATATGCAGTAGAAGCTCCTTCTATTGGCGACTGTTGCTGTTCACCAGGCACGGGGCCTTGAGTCATTCCCAGACATTTTCACAAAGCTGGAGACTTTTCCTCCATGCTCTTAACTACAAGCCTGGTGCAGACGGAGAGAATAAGACAGGATGTTGGGTTGAGAACTGAGTGGCCTTAAAGGGGAACATGTCGTACATTTCCATTTTCAATCATTCCTCATCGTCTGTCTGCCAAAAGGCCAGAATGTGTATAAGAGGTTCAATGAAGGCTTGTCCTATATTGACATGTAGTAGTGTGTGGACTGAGTGTGTGAGAATGAGAGTGAGTGTGAAGATGAAGAGGGACGGTGTGGGCGTCGGCTCACACATCGATTTGTACAGTGCGTTTCTAAAGGTGTCTGTGAGGGAAGCATGTTGTACACACACTCCTGAGAGTGTGCACAACTATGTGGTGCATGTCTCTGTGTATACAGCGTGTGTGCGTCTGTGCGAGTGTGAGTTTGAGTATACTGTCCATATCATTTCTCACAATCCTGTTACAGTACTTTTATACCTCTGGTAGGACTGTATCCTGTATTATTGTGTCTTTGAATTTAGAAAATTCCAATGTTTATCTTATTGTACTGTTCTTCGTAGCAGAGAAAACTGTTCAAAAGATGTACAACAAGCGTTATCAAACTCTCATTTTTTTTATTTCATTATCTTCAATATTTTTTAAAAATGGTATGTAATTATTTTTCCACAGTATTACATAAATAAAAGCACTGTTTTTTATATAATGATTGTATTTCTTGCACTTTAAGTCCACACTGTCACACTGCCACATGCTATAAATATGATTTTTTGGGTCACATACTTTTAGGATGTAACATTAATCTTTAGTGTCATTCATACATTTTCTAAAAGACCAACCTCTTATGCTTTATTTATTGTATGAACGATGTTATATTAATGACAGCGTTCAAACAAACATACATTGATCAATTAAAGACAATATTTAATATTAAACTGTATTATATATCAATATTATCTTGTAACATACAACCTACAATTATTTGTTGAAAACATATCCATGAACTAAAGAGACGTATTTAAAAAAAGTATGCAAGTCTCCGCTAGATGGCAGACTCACAGGGAAATCCGCTTTATAATCCCAAACGAAGTAGCACCTTTACATCACTGGTGTGACAGCCAAGATGGCGGCCACAATGTTGAGGTCGCTCACTAGTCTAGGACGTCCTTCAACCAAATTAATACTAAATAATAGTTTGTTAAGTCCAAGCTGCACTGTGCTACAGAACAGGTAAGAGCACACAAAGACCCTTTCTGGCGCTCTCGGGGCTTGTTAATGTTTGAAAACCTCTGGCTTAATCAATTTACCAGCCCAAATGCTAAAGTTAGCAGGTTGCTAATAAGCCGACTGCAGCTAATAACAACGTTACCCTCCTGCAGTAATACACATAAAATCTATAAGCTGACATTTTGTAGATACTGTTTGGACACATGACTGTAAGTACTTTATTAGAGGGTTGTAAATACAGTAAAAACGCTGTCGAAGTTAACAAATGCTAGTTTGTGTTTACAGAGTGGCTTCTGTCTTCTTTTAAAATATAAATAGGGACGTGCATTTGCTAGATTTCATTTTTGATACGTTGAGGGTATTTTTATAGTATAACCTCATATCTGGAATAAAGGCTGCGCACAAATATCTGCGTCAGTCATGTCGTACCATGTTTTTTTTGTAACCGTAGCCTTGTTTGTGTATAGTGTTAAAGTGTATTTATTTAAGACAACCAGGTCTGTCAAATGTACTTAATAAAAATGTAAAAAAGCGCCTCAGTGCATATTTACATAGTTTCGTCTAAGAGTGTTCAGCAGATGTTTTTGTTTCAATACCCTGCAGCCACATGCAGATGGCACTATAGTGAAATTGTAAATATTATTCAGTAAACAACTTATTTTTGTTTTGTTTATCTCTGTGCAGGCAGAAGCAATGGCAGCCCGATGTGGAGTGGACAGAGCAGTTTGCAGGAGCCGTCATGTATCCCACTGCCATCAACGAGAAATGGTCACCTCCTCCATGGAACGGTATCATCCATTCAGACTCGCAGCTTTAAGACTACTACTAAATTCGGATTAATTCTGATTAACATAAAAACTAGAATACTACGACAAGGACTTGGCTCATAGAAAATTGGTTTTATATCTTCCTTCCCACAGACAAAGATCCCCCTGCAGAGAAAGATGTGTCCAACCTGACCATTAACTTCGGCCCGCAGCACCCTGCAGCTCACGGCGTGCTGCGTCTCGTCCTGGAGCTCAGCGGGGAGTCGGTGAAGAAGTGTGACCCTCACATCGGCCTGCTTCATCGCGGCACTGAGAAGCTCATAGAGTACAAGACCTACCTGCAGGTACTGACCCTCACATACGCTACTGTATATCTATACTCTCTCTGAGACTTGGGGTTGAGTCACACCAAAAGTGACAAAAGGGATGGTCTTAGCTCAGTGATTGGGACTTGTGTCGGCAACTTGGATTTGAGTCACACTTAAGTTGCCACATACAAAGACTTGAAACTTGACTCTGACTCAGACTTAATGTTACTTCACAGCTTGGGACTCATGGGAAAAAAAACAGTACCATGTCTCAGGCAGCCCCGGTACTGTTTTTATTCAGTTTTGCCCATGATCAGTTTACATATGGACAAAATCGTAGACAAAACACTTGCTAAATCCCCAGCGAACTAAACTTTGTTGACAAGGCCCTGGCTAATTGGAAAAACTGGGACAGTTCCCTTTGGACCGGACGATTGTCTTTAAAATGAAAATAAAATACTGTTTGTTTTTCTGTGTGGCCTGGTAGCAAATGATCCTTCTGCTAGGAGTTGGGGACTTGCAGTATTAGATTCCATCTAATTTTATACTGACTTCAGTCAGATTTCAGTGTGCCCTTCAACATTTCTCAGTTGAAATGCTAATTAAAAATCTGGAAATATGGTGGAAACAAGGCTAAAGAGTAGGTTTATGTAAATAAAACAGTGGAAAAAGACGTGTCGAAATAAGAGTGGCTTCCTTTAAACAACAGCAAAAAAAAGTACTCCAAGAATGATTACTGCATGAAAAGGAAAAACATTTGAATGCAGAGTAAGTAAGTTACATCATTCCCAAAAGTCCCTCACACAGCTCACTTCCTTTTTTTTCCCTTTTGTCGTAGGCTCTACCCTATTTTGATCGTCTAGACTACATTTCCATGATGTGTAATGAAGAAGCGTACTCTCTGGCTGTGGAGAAGCTGCTCAACATCCAAGCCCCACCTCGTGCACAATGGATCAGAGGTACACACAAATGCATCCTCTTTAACAAGATTTAGAACAGATACTGAGGATTTTTTCACATAATGTGCCCAAAGATCTAGTTGTGCATCTTTGTGTCCACAGTGCTGTATGGTGAGCTGACCCGCATCCTGAACCACATCATGGCCATCACAACTCACGCCCTGGACATTGGCGCCATGACTCCCTTCTTCTGGATGTTTGAGGAGAGAGAGAAAGTAAGGGATATTATTAACAATAGACAATCTTTGTAAGCCTAATTTGGCTCCTAAATACATCTTTATGGTTTTTCCTCATATTAGATGTTTGAATTCTACGAGCGAGTTTCTGGGGCTCGAATGCACGCAGCCTACGTCCGACCTGGAGGTGTTCATCAGGTGGGATATCTAAATGGGAAATCCTCAGCATGGTATTTATACCTTGGAAAAATGAATATGGGATTTACATTGTTGATCTAGGAAATTAGACTTTTTGTAATTTTATTAACTATTATAAAAAGTTAAAAGAAGAAAGCATCTTGACATAGTTTTGAAAGACTTAACTGTGTATTTTTCTCAGAATAAGTGGTTAAGTGGATAAGTGGTGTAACCCAGGTCGACTGTAACTGGTCAATGCTAATGAAAAGGCTCAGATCTAGTTTGACTCAGATTAGACAGTTATTAGTCCGATGCCCCTTTACAGGGACATTGTGACTTTTTTCAATACAGTGCCATGAACAAACTGCCTGGTTTGAGCATGTGGACATGCAGCATATCATTAGAAAGCTTAGATTCTCGTCTTTTTGGTGATATAAACCATTCCGAAGCATCACAATAGCAGTCCGTACAACAAAGGCTTCCTTTGAGAAAAGCAAAATGCTTGAAATTTGACATTACCCACAAAGCTTGCCTGCAGCTCACACATTGCTAATTCCCAACAAAAATGGTCTTGTTCTGTTTGTAACTATCTAAAGAATGTAAATCCATTTCTCCATCCTTTTATTCCTTTATAGTGCCATATAAATACTGGCATATTTTTAGCACAGTGTCATTATTGACCATCAGCAATTTTTGATATCAGTTCTTTGTTATTGTTTCTACTCATTAAAGTTCAACAATTTTTTAAATTGTGTTGGAATAAAATCTCACAAACCACCCAGTGTTTGGCAACAGCTTTAAATTTCACAAGCCCTGCCATAAATCCAGTTTGAATTTTTAGTTTGAGTTTTGACCCTTTGAGGCTGCTGTAGTCTTGAGTTTTAAGTGATTTTTTTTTTCAAAGCTTGCATTCTGTTTTCATGAACATAAATTCCATTAAGACAATAGAGTAGATGATTATTACTATATGTAATATCACATTCTTAACAGAAATATTGATTTTTGTTCCAGGATATGCCCTTGGGCCTGATGGATGACATCTACGAGTGGTGCAAGAACTTCTCCATTAGGATTGATGAAGTGGAAGAGGTCAGTGTTTATATAGCCTTTCATTAGAATTGAATATCATAAGCAGAATACAAAATTAAAAAAAAATCTATTCACAGATGTTGACCTTCAATCGTATTTGGAAGAATCGTACCGTAGACATTGGTGTAGTATCTGCTGAAGAGGCCCTCAACTATGGATTCAGGTTGTGTTTTCTTCCTAACATTTAAAGCTTCCAGTATAGATGCCTTTATGTCATCTGACCACATTATCTGCCTGTTTCCCTTCCAGTGGAGTGATGCTACGAGGGTCTGGCATTAAGTGGGACCTGAGGAAGTCTCAGCCATACGACAAGTATGACGAAGTGGAGTTT
Organism: Rhyacichthys aspro; assembly: GCA_036850595.1. Lineage (NCBI taxonomy): Eukaryota > Metazoa > Chordata > Actinopteri > Gobiiformes > Rhyacichthyidae > Rhyacichthys > Rhyacichthys aspro. The sequence continues at coordinate 13,507,248 of CM072165.1, read as the reverse complement.
GACGTCCCTATAGGGAGTAAAGGAGACTGCTACGACAGGTGAGCAGATGTGTCTGGTTTAGTTTTGTCTTTAGCCTCAGTGAAAAGGTTAAATAGGCTAAAAGATGAATTGACCCTAATGTTAAACTTACAGAAAACATTTGCCTGTTGTGCTTAAAGTGCTCATCAGCCAAATTGAAAACCATAATATCACTGTGGTCTAAGGAGACAAATGGTGTATGCTATGAAAGCTGCTTATAAAAGCTTGGCTCATGGCTGGTTGTGGGCCTAAAGCTGTTTCATGAAGACTAGTCTGGGCCCCCCTAGTCAGACTCAGTAAACTCAACAATGGTACTTTTGCAGAACTGAAGTCGAGCATTCATTCATTCATTCATTCAATCATTCAATCATTCAATCAATCAATCAATCAGCACTTTTCATACAATTAAAATGCAACACAAAGTGCTTTACAAAGTTAAAAACAATGCCCCAACATCACAGGCCATCACCATCACCAGCACCCCACACACACACCCCAACACCACACATTCTCACACCTACACACACCCACACACACACACACACACACATATATATATTACTGTATGTTACTGCATTGATTCAGTAGAGCCTGAAAAATCAATATACAATTTCATGTAGACTTTTTTTTGGCTGAATATATTATGTTTGCATGGTTTGTCATTCATCTGTAAAAACATGATGTAAACAGATGTAAAATTAGGGCTCTCCCACTTCTTTTGAGATTGAAGTGTCTAATTTATGTAATTTTGGGCTCCTTGTGATTAAGTCTGACTAATGATTAGACCGCTTCATGAAACGGAAATGAGCCAGACTTATTAAAATAAGCCTCAAGCTTGCTTCATGAAACACCCCCTATGTGTAAATATATTGTAACTTATGTTGTAACTTAGAAAAAACTATAACAACAGCATAACAGTACATGCTTTGACAAGTTATATCACGTTTAGCTGTTCTCATGTCTCTGTGTTTGCTGCAGGTATCTTTGCCGAGTGGAGGAGATGAGGCAGTCTCTCCGAATCATGATCCAGGCTCTGAACAAGATGCCAGAGGGAGAGATTAAAGTGGACGACGCCAAAGTGGCTCCACCCAAGAGGGCCGAGATGAAGGTAACGTGCCACTAAAGAGTTAAAGTCTCCATGGTGACATCAGCGGCACAGCTCAGATGACTCAATTTCCTTTTCCTTTTGACTCTGTTTGCTGCTAACGCTGTCACTGCATGTGTTTTTTTTTTCTTTTTTTTTGTGCCAGACGTCCATGGAGTCTCTGATCCACCACTTTAAACTCTACACAGAGGGCTACCAGGTCCCACCAGGGACCACTTATACAGCCGTGGAGGCCCCCAAGGTCAGGAGACACACTAACAAATCAGATGAAAGTCTAAAACTCAAGAGAATGTTTTTTGTTTTCAATAGCTTCAGATCCCACATTTATTTCAAAATATATCACAAATTCATTTTATATTGGGAAATTACAATTGCACCAACCAAACTTTTTGAATGAGCCTTGAAATTGAGAAGTTGCAAGAATAGCATAGCATAAATAACAACATGAAAGAATTAGTCTTACCCCAGTTTAGTGTTACTTCCTGTTACATATTGATGTAGTCAAGTGCCATAAGTAGTATCTGGAGGGAATGAAATAAAAAATGGTTAAGAGTTGGGTTATTTTGAATGATGCTTACGTTTTTGTTGAACATTAAAATGCAGCTGTTGGTGGACCTAGGTTTTGTCATACTTGGGTCTGGTTGGGCCTTATTTTTTCAGGTTTCATTATGGTTTAGTTATAAAGTATAGTTAGTTTTTTAAATGCTTGTGTAACCACAGTTTAGTCCTTGTTTAGTGCAGAGTTTGGTCCTAGTCTAGTCTCAATTTTGCCTTGGTTTAGACCTAGTTTAGTCCTAATTTAGGCTTGTTTGTCTGAATTTAGCTTTGGGTTAGTCCTTTGTCCAACTTTAGTCCTTGTTTTAGCCACACTTTAGTGATTAGCCATTGTTTAGTCCTGGTTAGGTGTAGTTTAAATGTATCCTTTAGTCCTATCTTGGTCCTAATTTTGTCCGGTTTTGGTCCTTGCTTAGCCGTGTGTTAGTCTTTCGTTCTAGTTCAGTCTTAATTAAACTTTGGTTTAGTCCAAGCTTAGTCTTAATTCCTCCCTGTTTTAGTTCCTGTATAGCTGTGGTTTATTCTTAAGTCCTGGTTTAATCATAGTTTAGCCCAAGTTTGTTCCTAGTGAAGCCCTGGTTTAGACCTTACCTTGTCACTTTTAGTCACCGTTTCGTCCAGATTTAGTGCTTGATTTAGTGTAGCTAGTTTAGGCCTGGTTTTAGACCTGGCTCAGTCCTGTTTTAGTCGTTTAGTCATAGTAATCAAGGTTTTGTGTTCTTGTTCTTGTAGTAATTATTTTGGTCATTATGCAGGTTTAGAACTAATTTAGCCTTGATTTAGTTGTTTAGCTTTGGTTTAATCTTGAGTTTAATCCTGTTTTAGCAAAGGTTTAAGGGTTTAGCGTCGGTTTAAATATTTAGTCCTGATAGAAAACATAAGTAAAGTGACTACATTTGTAAAATGATTGGTATATAAGTAAAAAGTATGACAGTTATGAATTGTCTATGTATATCTGATGTAAAAAGACACTGTATTGACTAGTCGTATTCTAGAGCACCTAAAAATGACACCATAAAATATTTCTTTATCCCAGTGGATTTTCTGAAGATTTACCTAACCCCTTTCTTTACTGTTATATTTTAGTTCACATCATCCTGGTCAGAATATTTATAGTGTGTAAATATGTGCTTTACAGGGTGAATTTGGTGTTTACTTGGTGTCAGACGGCTCCAGCAGACCCTACCGCTGCAAGATCAAAGCCCCCGGATTCGCTCACTTGGTACGAAGCGCAATTTAAATGACTTACTCTCCAAATATTAAACAGAGCATCTCTTAATTATTCAACATATTTAACAGATCGTCCTTAAAGCTGTTTTAGTTCATTAGTTGCATTTCAGGAACCATTTTGACTTACACACATACAGCCTTCAGTTTCCTGCTTTTTTTTTTTTTTTTTTAAATGCACATTTCAAAATGGAGATGAAGTACTTGAGTTGAGTGACTTGTGACTCAATCTCTCTTCTCTGCAACCCCTCATAATAAAGAGTAGATGGTATCACATTTTTTTCTTGACCTTGAACTTCAAGTGATGATGACTCCACTCGCACTACTCTTTAGTGACTTGGACTCTAAAGCGAGATGAACCCAAACCTGGTTACTCCCCTACAACACTGTTTCAAAAATAATTACAAATTGTCTGGTTTTATGCTATTATTCATTTTTCTCTATGAGCTAACATGGCTTCTGATATCGTAGCTCCTTCTGATGCTAAAAATGTTGTCTTTTCCAGGCTGGTCTGGACAAAATGGCCAAAGGACACATGCTGGCTGATGTTGTAGCTATTATTGGTAAGAGAAAAAAAATATCTTCCTTATAATGTTTTGAAAATGCACTAAACATGATTTATTTATTTTTTTAGGTACACAAGACATAGTGTTTGGTGAAGTTGACCGTTAATGTATTTGAAGAGTGGTTCTGTCAGACATCTGCTAGTCAGGTTCTCTTCCTGTTCACAATTTTCACAGATGTCTGTGCTCATATTATTACTGTACAATGCTTAGATAAACCTAATAAATATTTTATGACCGAAATCAGTTGTATTTGTTTATTTATTTGCTTCAGAAACAAGTAAAATGGAGAGACGTATTTGCCATTTCAAACCAAAGCACTGATATTAAAGTCTAAGTGTACAGACCAAAGTTGAGCTGCCATGTCCTTCCTTTGGGTTTTCGGTCTTGTTAAAGGGGAGTGGTCTGATGAGATCTGAGAAAAATGGACTTTGTGCTCAGACCACAACTTCCCTTCTCGACTGCGAGCGATGCAACACTCACTCTTGAGCAGAAACAACGAAAAAAAACCCACCCCAGTCACTCGGTGTGTTCCTCTTCGAAGTGGCCGGTCGTCACAGTCTCTTAACCATGGCAGTGAGTAGGGGGAATCCTTTGGCCATCGCCGTTCCTTTCTGGATGTGTTTTGGGAGTGTAGGTGAGTGGAGAGAGTCAATTTGGACACTGCTTTTTCTTTAGGGAGCATCGAATTCAACAGGAGACTGCATCAACCTTTGTACAAAAACTGTATTCACATCTGTTAATACAAATTTGATCTAGATAAAGGGTCTTGATAAGACCAAGGTTAAAATAAGTTTAATACCTCACACCTTTTTTACTATTTCTGTTAGAAGTAGGTCAGTCTTTTCAGTATTTACAAGTCTTTCTGCCACAGACCAGTTCCTGTTAAGAACAAACTGACCGCGCTGGTTCTTGTCACCAGTGCACAGGACAAAAACGCACACCACAAGCTATTTTCTTCCTGTTTATGATGTATTCAACCTTTAAAATTGGTATATCTTCCTAATTTACAGAGACATATTACACACTGATTATTTAAGGTAGTCCTGTAGTGTCTGAAACTAAAAAATAGGAGAAATTTACTTTGAATTCTATATTGAATAATGCTGCTTTTTGAAAAAAAAAAAAAAAAACAACATTGAGCAACTGTCACATTTGCCTGAGATAACCTTAAGTGAGTCGCAATATTGCAACTTAAACAATACGGAGAAGCCTTAGTGGAAGTATAACATGCGTCACACTAAAATGCAATCTAGAATATGAATAAAAACAGTAACAACAAAGCCACATGCATTACATTGAAATATGTTAAACGTTATCTTTCCAAAGCCAGCCAATACCTTGAGTCATTTAAGATCAGCACACACAGCAGACATGACCATTTTGGCTGATATGTCTTTGATGCACTGCAGAAATAGTTCAAAAGCAAACAGCACAACAATATAATTGTCACAAAATGTTATATTTCTTACATTCAAGTATCAAGCTGGTGGATGTTATCTGAATAAGTGTTATAAGCTCTATTTCCTATAAAGGGGGTTTATGTGCTATACGGAAACTAGAGGCGATTTTGATGTTGATAACGCCAGAGTAAGTAACACCAAATTCAAATGGTCTGACATGTTATTCTATGTTCACTATCAGCCTCTTTTTCAACAGCTGCTCTGATATCAATATAATATTATATATTATAGTTCACTGGAAAAAGTGTGATCCATGATTCATCTGTGATCCTTCCCTTTTTTCAAATGCTGTTTTAACAACAATAATAACATTAGACCAGTGATCCTTCACTTTTCACATCCAGTATCATCTTATAAAATATTAGGCTACTCCACCTACTCTTGAGTATTGTATTAGTGATCATATTACGTATACAGTAATTATAGAAGAAGGAAAATGCAGAATAGTTTTCATTCCTTCATGACTATATCACCAACTGTAGTGCATTCAAATGGCTTCAACAAAGAGAGGGATGGTTCAACCAGGACTAATAACGGGCTTAGAACAAAATAATACATTTCCTGATATTTTTAAATTTCAATCTAAATTAAACTTCTGAGACTTCCTTAGTACCGTTTAAGAAAGCCCGAGCCCATCTGGATGTCCTCACAGCACAGTTTGAGAACCACTGCAGTCGACCTAACAGATGGTAAAGTGCAATTCTCAATTTGTTTCCTATAAACTAAATGCTAAGGAGATGGTAATTGTAGTAGGATTGACGGTTTCATTTAATGTGTTCTACAAAAAGCGTAAATTCAACATCTTTAGGAACTCCGAGATCCCAACTAAAAAGGACACTGTAAGACCTGATACCATCTGGACGCAGTAGAATTGTGTCTTGAGCGCTGTGTCTGCAGCATAAGGCCTTCTGTGCAACTGTCTACAAACTACTAAGTTACTACTACAAAAAAAACAACAACAAAGTTTTACTAACCCTAACCTGCAAAACGGAGAAGTAGCTATTGTGTAATCCTGCTTCCAGACACGCACTGGGGTTGTATGTTGTATGTTTTTGCTTCTATACTTATATCCTTATTATGAGTAAATAATGTATCATATCTCCTCACTGACTAAACTGATGTACAGATGATAATTCTGCTTCTTCTGAGAGATATTACGATTACTGTATGTTCTTTTTTGCAGCTGCACTTCACGAGCCGCAGATCTGTTACATCCTGGACGGGATCCTTTTTGTGTACGGGATCATCCTCACAGCGCTCTACTGCAGGGTTAAGGTTTAGAATGTACATTTTTTACACAGTTTTATGCAACAATTTCTATACTTAAAAAAAATAAATAAATCCCCTTTTTGTTTTTTAACAGATTGCCAACTATAAAAAGAGTAAAGCCGGGAAATCAAAGGAGGTAAAAAAAGATCACTATCACATACATTATTCCATAAAAAACTATTAGAGGACATCCTGTATTATTTAAGCATGTAAATAAAATGCCACAACATCAAACCAAAGTTTCAATGTACAAACCAGAGGTTCAACAGCTCGATCTGGTCACTTCTAACCTCAGCCAGTGACAGGAAATGACAGCTTTGCACACACTGCTACATGTGGCAACACAAATTAACATGAAGTGGATGTGTTTTATTTAAATATATTTATCATACAAAGAGTATACGGATGTACATTTCTGGTCAAACTCTTGATTATAATATTAGCTGGAAACCTAAAATAGCCAGTATCTGATCATATATTATGGGTCAATCAATACACTAGAAAATAAAGCTTTTAAATTATAAACATAGAGATTTGGGGCAGCTCATACTAAAGTAATCGGGATACATTCATTCATCTACTTAGTCCCGTCAGGGGTCGTGGGTGACTGGAGCCTATCCCAGCAGCTTTAGGCCTGAGGCAGGCACACTTACTTGTCTTTCAATAAAAGACATGCTCACAGAAAGGCCGAGTGTCGTACAGAAAAAAACAGGTTATTTATTAAGGACTTAAGAAGCAAACTGTGAGATAATTACCTCTTAATGCCCTACATGTGCTTTAACGTTACAAAATGAAATGACGAGTAACCAGTACAGACCTATTTAAAAATGCAGATGATAGGTTGATTTTTACTAAGGTTCCAAGGAAAGCCTCTTTAAATCTCATTTTATCTCTAATTAAATCATTTCAGTTTCAATTTGTGATAAAAGTCTGATTCTGGTTTGCTGTCTGATTTATCAAATGTTAGTCTAAGCCTGACTCTAAACCTGCTCCGGACCAGGTCTTAACCAGGACCACTTCCTTCTTAAGTTTCCTGGTGATTCAGTGTGATTCATATTAAGCCTGTTTTATAGAACAGAAATCACAACAAAATGAGTCAGACGTATTAAAATAAGTTTTGTTTATTTAGTTTGCACACTTCAGGGAACACCCTCAATGTCTGTTGTATGTGTGCATGTACAAAAGTTTTTTGACACAGAGGGGAGATGTGTGGATCAGTGTGTATCAGTATCTTCACCAAAAATACTTTGACGAGGAAATATTACAAAGGAACTAAATTACATTGAGTGAGGTATGCACATGGAAATGTATGGTTATGTGTATATATAGAACTGCAATAGATAACAAATGGTTGAATAATTCTATCTATATATATTGACGCATGGATGCATTATGGACATAAAAAATGCCATGACATTCAAATTCAAGTAAAAACAATAAGCCACTTAAAATAAAAAATAATAATAAAAAAAATGCTTATGCCAGCCTTAAATACTGTTAAACATAAAGCCACTAAATTGTGGGAAAAAACAAGAAAACAATGCCAACAATATACAATCAGCTAAAATGTTTAACACACACAAAGAAAGCATAACAGTTGCCTATCCCAGTTTCACTAATTTGTAAAATCTTACAATCTATCATTATGCTGAAGTGGCACCTACCCATTTAAGACATAAATAGTAACAATAACTAATATGTTTTTCCCTCTTGTCTTAGGCCACTGGCGAAGGCATCTACACTGTAAGTTTTTTATATGTACACAATATTTTTAATCATAATCATTGACTTTTATTTGACACCTTTCTCACTCTGTCTCATCTCTACAGGGTCTGACTCATCCCGCAGACACATACGAAACCATCGGCATGAAGACCTAATCTGTACACACTTTGTTGTTGTATTGTTGTATTTAAATATTGCATCTACCATAACCTGCTTTGGAGATTTTGTAACCAAGCCAAATGGGGAAGTTGTACGCAAAAAGGGGAAACTGCAAGAAATGCTGGTTTCTGTGAAAGTCAAAGCCATATATGTCCTTCTTGTGCATGTTTTTATAGTACGCTTCACTGAGTTTTTATGACATGAAAATAAATAAAGTCACTGGTCAGACTGTGACTTAAAGCTAATGCTACAATCTCTTCATATTTTCATCCGTCAGCATTGCATTTGTTTTTACTTACTGCTCATTATTTAAAAAAAAAAAAAAAAAAAAAAAAAAGCAGCATAAACTACTAGACACAATTTGTGAAATGCAGTGCTCCATCTCACCACACGATGGCAGTGTCATAGTCAGCCTTCCTCCACAAACACACACCTGTAGCTCCAGGCGAAGGAGTAGCACCGTGCAGCACACTACACAACACACGCTCTTCTATTATGACTTACTATTCTGATCTTAATGGGCTCTAATTGTATTCCATGTCTCTTTTGTGACTGCACGTCTTTTGTGGTTGACCTTTGACCTTTCCAGTGAACAACAAGCGTTGTCACAACTAGTTTACCAGCTACCAACCCCACAAACTGTACTATTCTGTGGCCTATACTCTATGATTCAGCTCTGCATTATGTGAGATACTATATTGTAGTAATTGACTGACTATACAATGCAGAATTCACTGTAACTTATGTACCATGCCGTTGGGTATCAAAAAATAACTACTAAATTTATCATGGCAGCAGTTTTTACACAAGAATGCTTACGCTCCTTTAATTTTATTGCTTATTTTTGGCATTTTAACAATTTATAAGATTTATGAGCAGCAACTCAGGTTGTTTTAAATGTTCTTTAGGAACTGGACTTTGACTGGGTAAAAGTAAAAGTTAATCTGGCTTTTGAATCAACTCTAGCCTATTCTAGGATAGTTCTGCTGTATTTCCTGTAAAATAGTGAAAGTGAAATACAGAGAATGTAGTCGGTTTACAAATACAACCACCTCCACATTGTTCTAGAAGGAATAAAAATGGATTGTTATCGTGTAAGGATTAATTTTCATTTTTCATGAAAACCCTATAGCCTAGATTATTTATTCAATACAAATAAATGTTTATAAATTTCTGCCAGCAAAACAAATGCCAGTTGCAGTTCCTTTATTGGCCGCTGGTGTCGCTATATTCACCTTTTCTTTAAACGTGCCACTGAAAAACAGGTAAATTCATGTAAAAATAATAGACACTCAATAACAACTTAACAATAGTCATGTGCATGAATGTCTGAGGGATTTAACCACATAAAAGCAGGCGTAGTAAAATAGTCCCTCTTTTTTACACCAACAAAAGCTAGCATCCTATTTGCTGCTCCTATTTGTGACGACTCCCATTAAATGACTGGATTAAAGTGCGTTTTTCCTTTGGGAGGAGGCGCCCTTTGCGTGTTTTCTAGTAACCATCGGTGGATGTGTCATGTAGACGTCGTTTGAACTGGTTTCTCACCTGCCTCTCCTGCGCAGAGCAAGTAAAGACGAGAAAATAACTGTCACCGACCTTCGCCAAACCGGTAAGGCCACTTTTTGCGCATTAACGTCTGCGCCTCCTCCTCCGCGTGTGTGTGTGAAGCACAAACAGGTGTATCCTAACAGGTAGGGCAGTTGGTTTTAGTGAGGCAAACATCATGACGTTGTCTTAGCTCACGTAAAGGATCTACATTTCTTCCTTTTTTTACTTTCCACATTCATTTCATTTTTATTTTTCCCTTGGATTGGACTGTGGACAGGATTTGGATCTGTTAAGGATGACCACAGGGCACAAGGCATGCTTTAGGATCCTCTGACCTGGACTAGGAGCTTCCTTCCAGCTGTGAAAGTCTTCCACTTTGAGAGAATGACAAGTCTACTCCTCAGAATTACACTGTGTGTCTGTGTCCTGCCAATATCAGGTAAGAAAACTACAAAAATGGCCCACATACAACTCTATCTCTACCATAGTGCATTAGTTCTTCTAGGATTGAAAGTGGCCTTATACAAATAAAGCTTGGGTAGGCAATCTTAATGTTTTTTTATGCCAATGAACTTTCACCATATTTTTGTTATTGTTTACATAGGTTCCACCTTTTGTGCCCTCATCGTTTACTTTCTTTAAAAAAAGCTGTGATAGGAATTTTTGTGTACCTGTATACGTTGCTGTTTTTTTGAAAACTGGGGTTGGCAATTTTTGTGGTTTTCTGTGAGTAAAACCTTTCAACATTTTATTTATTTGTTTTGATGAATTTGACATTTTTGTGCCCCTTTTTAGACAAAATTTAAAGCAGGGTTGGTAATTTTTTTCTTTCTTTTTTTTGTTTGTTTTGTTGCATAAAACATAATGTATACATATACATTGTTTAAATTAGTAATACAGTATGGGGTTATTGTTGCTAAAGTAAAGCTAGGCAATTTCTGTCTTTTTGGGGGGGCATAATAAGCATCATATTTTTCATGTCTTTTCTGTGCCATTGTTGTTGCTTTTTGACAGAATTTAAAGTTGAGGTGGGCGTTTTTTTTCCAACTTTCTGTACATAGACCAATAACATGCTTAGCATAGCACAACTTTTAGCTTGTTATATATAACTAAGATAAGTTTTATAATTTTGTAGCCAAGGTAGGCAACATTTATTCTTCTTTTATTTGTAGAGCATTTTAGTGTGTGTGTGTGTGTGTGTGTGTGTGTGTGTACATCCATTAGTGTATTGTTTCATTGTTGTATTTTCACTTTCAGCTTGTAAAGCTCAGGTAGGCAATTTTTATCTTTTGAGGGGGAAAACTGCATATTTGGATTGGTTTTACATGTACCCAGTAGGCTAGCAACTTTAATTTCTCTGTGTAAAACAATCTAGAATTTTTGAATACCAACATCCACAACAGTGTTTAAAGACAGGGTAGTACTTTTTTTCTTGCGTAAAAAGCATGCGGCATATTATATATTGTTTACACTGGTTTTAGAACACGTAGCACATGATGTAGGTAATAGAAAGTCATCAAAATGTATATGTTTTTGTTTTCTTCCCCAAAATGCTTTATAAATGAACTATAGCTTTTCACTCCAAATGCACAACATAAACAAGATGGCCGCTCAGATGATTATAATAATATTTAATATAATATTTAAATTGTGTTATTTTGTTGAATAGTTTGTTGCAAAAATGCATGACAAAAAAAGCTTGGATATAGTATGCCTCTGCCTATGTGCTAGTCAAAATGTTGGATGCTAGCTTGCTAAAATAGAATGCAAATCCATAACCATGTAGGAACTTACACATGTGTCTGTCATGTGTCAATTTGAAGGTAAAATGACAATTAAACTCTTTCTCAAAGTAATAATTCTTCAATTGAGGGCATGTGTTCATGGGTTCGTAGGTTTGGTTGTATTCTGTCTATGGCTAGTGCAACTTTAACCTCGGTGTCACCACATACTACTTCAAAGCAGTTTCATGAGTAGCTCCTCTGACTTTCTAGTTCCATTTCCTGTACTCTTCTTATAATTCAAATTCGATTCCCCCATTAGTGGCCACAACAGCAGAGTTTCCACGTGTCTCTTTCAGGAAAAACAGGTTGCCATGTGTTGATACATTCCCTTCCATCTAAAAGGACCCTCCTTTTGAGTGGGAGGAGGTGGTGTTGCCTAAGCTTCAGTTTGCCCTGACTGCAATACCATGCAAAAATACAATGACAGCATTCTGACAAAACTCCTGAATTTGGTCACTCTATTTTCTCTCTTTATTATCTCCATTATCTTCTTAATGAAAGACTTTGGTTTGACTCAGTGTTGATTTTTGACATCTGTATGGGCAGAAAGAATGGTCTGTGAGGCCAAAATCTTGATTTTCATGCTTCCTTGTTTACTTCCTTCCCCATTTTCTGTTCCTTGTTGTTCATTGTAAATCCCAATGCCGTTAAAGCTAGGGTAATTTTTGCCTTTTTCTCGCTTAGTAAACTTTTAGCTTATCATATATTGCTTAAAACTTTTCAGCATATTTTTCACGTTTTGCTTTTTGACAGAATTGAACTTTTTTTATGCTTTTCTTGGTTCACAAAATAGCACAGTTCTTAGCATATTATGTATAGCTAACATAGGTTTTACACTTTTGTGGCCTTAAATCCAAGGTAGGCAGCATCTACATTTTCTTGTGTAAAGCCTTTGAGATGCCTGCTATTTAAAGCTGAGGTAGGCAGTTGTTGTGTCTTTTTTATTGTTTACATAGGTCTTCACTTATGCCGTTAAGTTGGGTAGGCAATTTCTGTCTTTTTTCCACATAAACTTTCAGCGTGTTTTCATGTCTACATATGTATTTATCGTTTTTGTGCCATTATTATTGTTTTTTGACAGAATACAAAGCTGGTGTGGGCCTTTTTTACATACTTAAATAACACAACATGCTTAGCATAGCACTCCACCTTTTATGGCTTTTGTTTATCCAAATAAAAAGCTTTGATTTTATTGTTTGGACAAGTTTTACTTAAATCAGCTCATATGTGTCCATTGCACACATTGTAAAGCCCTGTGTCATACATACAAAGGGACACTAATGGACCAAAGTTTGTACAAAGTATGTTTTACTTTTCAATTGGTTTTCTGTGAAAATCTATTCACAGCTGAATAATACATATACATCTTTATCCAAACAACATTCACAGATAAGAATGTCTTGTGAAAAGTTCAGCCCGATCCGTAAAGATAGGCTAGGCCGGCTGTTATTCCAGTAATGCAGCATAGGCAGATTCCACTGTGGGCTTAAGTGAGTAACACACACACATGCAGTTCATCATATAAATGGAAAAACACACCTGTCTGCGTGCAGTACACTCATCAGGTGTGCATCAAGTGTGATGGTAAGTGTGTGAATCACACCGACACATCTCAACACATTCTCACATTGTGTACAGAGAAATATAAGCAAAGATGCTACACCCACTGCTTATGATGCCAAAAGTGTTTAGAGGTCACACAAAACAGGGCAGAATTTATGTACAAAACTACTCAAAACAATGAATAGAAAGATAATATCTAAAGTATGTCTTGAAGTAGGTTATATTCATTACCTAGGTTAATACATTTTTGGTTGGGCTTCATTGTAATTACCTTATGCCACCAAGACGGATTGACGTTTACTACAGCTTCCGTAACATATCATTATGTCAGAATACTTTAATATTTACACTTTCTCTTCTATTCTTTCATGGCTTTGGGACATTGCAATTAGTTATTATATCAAAATCTGAGGTTAAGACACAAGCTTTTGTCAAGCATGGGAAAAATTGAGGTACTTTAATGTTTACTACATTCCAGATGAATCACAGTGTTTACATATGATAACATTTGTGTGGACCGAGAAAAGATGACTTTTATGCAAATGTCATTATTATTTGTATGTCCTTTTCAGCATTAACATCTTTAAGAATATTGGATATAGTTACTATAGGTTCTGCAGTGTAGTAGCCTTAAAGCTGAGGTGAGGAACTTCTGTGTCCTTTTGTCGATTAAACTCTCAGCATACTGTATATTTTTCCACACAATTTTTACATTAGTGGCCTGTAGTGGTCTTGAATATCCAACCTTTAGATCACATATAAATCTTTGAGCATACTGTTAACATATGTTTTGTAATGTGACTGTAAAGCTGGGATATATATATTTTTGACAGTTAGTTGAAAAAGTGGCTAATAGTTACTTGTAAATGTAGCCTTTGCACCGCATATAAAGCTGGGGTAGGAAATTCATGATATTGGATACTGTTAACATATGTTTTACAATTTCTTGATTTAAAAGTAAACAACAGTGGTCAATAGTTGCTTTAAATGATTAACGTTTTAAATATGAGGATGGCAACTTCTATGATCATTAAAAATGTTCAAATTGTTAAAGCTGCAACTACATACATCAGTGATAAATATTATCAAAAACAATACACAGTGTTAATGGAAAGGATAAAAGTCACAGTAACTATGGACTAGTTAATAGAAAAAATGGTGACTTCTGGCCTATTACACTCTGTAATGACCCAGACCAAATCCACACTAACCCACATTAAGGTCCCGACCCACTGTTTGGGAAACAATGGAAAATGTCGGACAGTGTATTTAGAGCTTCCCCGAAACTACAAACCACAGTGTTTGTAATGCTCTTGTCGTGATTCAGCCGAGATTATCAAGGTGTAGTAGCAAATTCCAGCTGTAGCTGTTCGACAAGTCAAAACTCGATCCTATTTATCCATCGAACACAAAATGCTAACCTGCTAGATCAGATGCTGTGAGATATCAGTTTGAAACTCCCAAAGGCAAAAGTTAACCTAGATAGAAATGAATGATAGACTTCAACACATAAAATCTCTCGTGTTTTGAGCATTTTCGTGTTTGAAGCTATTCATCTCATGTCCAAGATGTTTTCCTTTGCCGTATCATTCTCATTTTGAATTGTGCATCTAACTGTAGCTTTACCCTCTTCCTAAGTCTAAGTATGAAAGTATAAAACAATATGGGTTGCACTTATGCTAATATTTGCAGAAGCTTTTGTCAAATAAAAACTGTAATGATGTATAAACGCACTATGTTACGTCAAAGCATTTTTCTCTCATTACTACCATTCAATGAGACAACTATAGACATTTGTAGACAATTGTCATGTGTTTTTGGTCCAAACAGAGAAGCTCCTCGACACACGACCCACAACATATTTTTGTCTTCTATGGGGGCTTTGTTTGCTGTCTGTTTTACTCCAGACACTTCTTTGCTTTGTATCTTGAGCAACTAGTTGAACGGCATAACTTCAAATAGATAACACTTTGTACATGTCTCGTTCTGTTCCCTTTGTTGTGGTCTCATAAAAAGCAGCAAAGTTAGAATTTTGGTTGTGTGTGCAGTGATCGAGGGGGACTTTACCGATGTTCCCCCTGGCGACTCGGTCCGCTCCCTGGCCGAAGAGGAGACCGTCCTGCCCTGTGTGTACAAGGCGTCCCAAGAGGAGGTGGTGGTCCAGGTCACGTGGATGAAGGAGAAACGTGATGGCACGAAAGAGCAGATCATCCTGGCGCACCACACCAATGGACAAACGGGTATGGCATACGCATTTCCTGTGTAGCACGGTGTGTCACCGGTGTAGCTTTTTACCATAAAAATGTATAGCCTCAATCTGATCAAACATGTAACGTCAAATTTATCTAGGTAAGAATAAGCCACATAACATATACTGCACATAATCCTCCTTCCATCATCTAATATATGAGATTCATATTGAGTCATAACAGAACCACATGAATTGGCAGCTGGGTAGTCACACTAAAAAAAACCCCACTGGAGCCATATACTGTAGTAAAAAGAATCTAATTTCTGGTTTATTCTAAACTAGAATTACTAAAAATAGTCTGGCGCTTGGCGATTGACTAAAACTGCCGATCAGAAGGGCCGTTCAAATGAGAAAAGCAACCAAAAACAAATACCAGACACTCATTTTAAGGTATGTCATCTCTATGAATAAGAGGAGTGTCAATAGCAGCAGGGAACATTATAGATGAGCAATGGAACAAACTATGTCCCCTGAATGAGAACATACACGTATTTTAAAAGAAAAACCTGCCATCAATAATAAATTAGTTTGAGAATGCTTTTGAGGGGAAGAACAAGCTTCATTTGAGGAAACAATTTTTCTCTCAGTGAGTATCCTCTATTGCCAGTGCATTATGGAGCTCTGTCTTCAAGTAACAGTAATCACTTTGTGAGAACCACAACTGAGAGCCTAATGGAGACACCTCTAAATGTGTGCCATACTGACCTGATTTTTATTGTAATGATCCAGTTCCTTTAAAACACCTGTTCACCTGCTTATTACTGCAATTATCTAATCATCCAATTATAGTGCAATTACTCTGTAGACATGGTCCAACCAAAAGAAAGGGAAAGATTGTTGATAACGTGTTCAGGACAAGCACGTCTTATCTATGCCTTTGAAAAGGTTAAACATCAAAGGTAAGAAATTCCACCGCGACTAATAGATGAGAGTCTTACAATACAAGTTCTGTTTAAGTAATACATAATTTTAGATCAAGATACATTTGATTACACAAAGATTCTCATAAAAGTGGCGTCAGCATACACATAAAATGGTTTAACACAACACTTGTGATTGTTTCTGTGATTATTGCATGTTTATAGACATGACAGAAGCAAATCTAAAGATACTGAACAATTTATGTTCCCATGGTTTAATGAATGATCATGAGATTAAATAGTTATTTTGGTTGTCTGTACATGTGAGCCCTGTGATTAATTGGTGATAATCCCAGATCCTCTTCTTTACACCCATAGATCATTTACAAGCTGCCTCATTTACATATTTATTCTAATCAAGCTTCTTTTTTTTTGCTTTTGCAGCGTTCGGGACGTGGTCTCGCCGCGTGCGCTTCAAAAACAGCGACCCCACCGTGGACTCGTCTCTGGTCATTACAACCACCGAGCTGGCCGATCAGGGCAACTACATCTGCCAGATCAGCACCTTTCCCCTGGGCAACTTCGACAAAGAGATGTGGCTCACTGTGTGGAGTAAGAATATTTTAAACATGAGACTCCTAGCATAAAGAAAACTTCAACTTAAACATAAACTCATGATAGAACATATCACGTAGGATACTCACAGATATCTCATACTTAAATATGCAAATAAACAGACCATTGTGACCACCACCATACAGTAGCTTGTCTGAAGGCGCTAATAAAACCACAAATACATTAGGAACAAAGTGTACAATACCTGTTCTCAAGAAGAATTGAAGTGTGGGTGGGGCTTAATGATTTATTTTGACACGAACAATTCTATGCTGTGTATATCATTTAGTTGATAAAGCTAGAGGCTAAACATGGAACAGCTTGTTTGGATCAACTCTTGCCAGCTAAACAACATCAGAATAGTTCATTCTGCCTTGACACACCATCATAACAACAACAGCTTCACAATCAGTCCAAACTTATCAAATCTTTAACATGGCGTGAAAAGTACTGTGAATATGTAAATACTTCCATAGCATTTCCTAAATTCCAAATGACTCCAGTTGAACGTCATTTTAAGAACAGCTGCATGTCACTGTTGTTTGATTTATAGCCCATCGTTGTGCTTTACACTTTTTATTTTATTTTTTTTTTTTACGTTTGTTGTGCTGTTTGTTGATTTTTGATACAACAAACCTTGTTGTCCCTAATGACTTCATCCTGGTGGGCTGCACTGTACAATGCTAGACATCTGGTGATTGAATGATAAGACATCAACTTTACAAGTAGTGTAAGGAAGTGTTAAGTTGCCATCGAGTGCACTATTATCTGTGGTCGCTCACTCTGAAGAACTTCCTTTTCGTTACACATAAATAAGTCTCTCTTGCACAGTCAGTCCGTTCATAGACATGCATGTATCAGTGAATATGCAAATCCTAAATCACTCATAATGTTTGAATATGAGAGTTAAAGGTTATTTGTTGTTGTCTGTAAATGTAAGCCCTGTGATTAACTGGTGATCAAAGAAAATTTACAAACCGTTTGTTAAGTTTGCTCTGTCAAGCCTAAAGCAAGTATTTAATGTGTCACAAACATGACATTCTTTTCAGCAGAGTGAGCTCACTACAGGAAGACGCGTCGTTGAGCTAACCAGGCCCGGAGCAGGTTCTGCTCCTGAGTGTTGTCTAATCTGCGCTGCATTCTGCACACTGTTCTGTAGCTCAAACTGTTGCACTGCATTTCACAGGACACACTGCTCCAGTGAATAAAAAAATAGAGTGCTAGCCTGTGGGGGCTTACCTGGTAGAACTTGCATCACATAAACCGGCCTGGGAAAAGCACATTATGCTTTTCAAATGATGCTTTTCAGATATTGCTTCCTCTGGGCAACAATGTCATTTTCCTTTTGTGTGGAGGGGGTGGCTCTGTATTAATTTATTCAATAAATAGAAGGAATTATTTTCATAAATACTGACTGACATTCACTGTCACTGTCTATGGCAGATGAAATCTGATTTATAATTTATTTAATGAGTCCTAATAACTCAACTCAGCCTTGGGGATTAATAAAGTTAAACTGAACTGTATACACACACAGATGCTTTTGAACAAACTTTTACAATTGAAGGCTTGTTAATATGATAATTGTGATGATAGTTGTCATTTGTGTATGAGGGATATACATTTTGAGAAATCAGCTCACTCAAAAAAGCCTACATTTGTCCAACTGGCTTTATAATACTCATCAGAGCCTACATAAGTTTCTATGTTTGAACGCACTGTAGTATTCCAATAAACTAGTGTTGTTGTTTTTTCTTTGCAAAAATAAAAAAACTAAGAAAACAAACAAAAAAAACCCTGATATATAACTTAAGCCTTTGCTGAAACATTATAATAAGTGGATCCCTCTCCCTGCAGCCATCCCCATCTCGTCCCTGGAGCCCGTGGTCCTGGTGGAGGGCTCATATGGTGTGGCTGCCACCTGCCGCTCCACGGCCCTGCCCACCCCTCATCTGTCCTGGGACACAGACCTGACGGGCCAGTCCACCAACCGGACCTATGACAACGGTGTGGTGACATCCCAGTACTCCCTGTACCCCCTCAGGAGCATGAACAACAAGAGGCTGGACTGTCTGGTGTGGCACAGCAGCTTCAAGGCTCCGCGCAGGATCACCAACAACCTGGTGGTCCACTGTGAGTTCTCATTACAAAGCTAAAACTACATTATCAACCATGTGGCAATATCTTTTTTATATATATATGACACCTTCTGAACAACTTTGACACATTCGATTACGCATCTTTGTAGAAATATGAGTAGTAGTCCACTTCCTGTGTTTCTATGTCACTACCGCTCTCCACAAGTACACTATTACTTCCTGCTTACATTGTTTAAGGTTCTGCCTAAAATTCAACAATGTTTTTATACTTAACCAGACTTTCACACAGTAGCCTTTATGTATTTTTATTACAGTAATGTTATGCATCATTTTCCAAACACTGTACTCGGATTCATGTCCATCCATGTCAGATCCATGTCACAAAATCATTCATTGGCTTTGCAAACTGACAATGTGATGTCATCAAGTAACAATAGAGCGTATGGCCAAGGAAGAGAAGTGTAAAAACATTGCAGTTGAATATTAAAGCAGGACTTTACAGGACTTTTAAAGACTTTGAGTAAAACTACTTGTGGCAAACTCACAAGGGGCTGTTTGTTCTAAACATTATGTACATGAGAAATGTGTGCAAGGCATGCTCTGTCACTTCAAGTCAATGTCAAGTCCTACATAGTGTGCATACTTTTAAAGCGGTTCTCCTCCCTGTTCTGTTTCATGTCATTTTATGCTTAGATTTTTTGCATTAAACATAGGGATGCAGAAAAGCATGTTAGATATCTGACTTGATATATGGATGCTCTTTTTGACAGTAAAAGTTCAATTAAACTCAAATTAATGATTGTTTTTTGACTAATTAAATTAAACGTGTTAAATATGGGGCTTAATCAAACAAGCTAAACGCAGACTAAACCAGGACCAAGCCATAATTAAACCAGGACTTTTTGAAAATGTTCATTTGGTCGTGCCATGTTTGAGGTTTGGATAGTTATATCAGATGAAAGACCATATCATTGTGAGCTGCAAGCAGTTCTACACAGATAAAGTGTCTGTTGATGTTGATGCCACAGTGGGTAAATTCATCTGACACACAGCTAAAGTGCCAAACAGCATTTGAAAGTGTGCATGCATAAAATAGAAAAATGTAGTGTGTAAAACCTGTGCAAACCAGTCCAGTGTGACACTTCAAACTGTCCACCAGCTTGATGTCTGAGCCCTGCGTGTTCACTGATGTTCTGATACATTTACCATAAATAGTGTGGCCCTAATTAAACGTTAGTGTTACGTAACCATTATCTGTTATGAAAGCTGTTGATCAAAGTTAACATCAGTCACTTTTACACGTCATTTTGTCACACTTGCATGTAACACAATAAAATTAACCTCTGACAACAAACCGAACCTACTGAGCTAACACACATCCACATGGCTACTGTAGAGTCCAGTGCAACTCTGTTACTGCTGCTTGTTTTCACCTGCTTCAATAGTGTTTGAACACAGCCATTGGATTAAAGTGGACAGGACCCGTCTCTCTATAACAGTGGTGTCTATTCAGATACTCAGCTGTTTAAATTCTTTTTACACTACATTTCCTTTGACATGTCCTTTCCTTTGACAGTATCAAAGTTCATTTGTGTGGTAATGCAAACAAAGTTACAATGAATGAATAGTTTATAGAGCTGTTCATAGGGCTGCACAATATAACACTAATTTATTGTAATATCAACGAGTGCAGTGTCTATATTGTTAAGAACTACTCGTATTGCAATATCATGGTCTTAAATGTGACAGATACTTCAACTTTTTATGTCAAAATATTTGGTCAATTGGAGCTTTTATTATCATTTTATTATGTTACAACTAAATAACTGAGTGCCACAAGTGAAACCAGTAGAAATTATTATTAAAAATGTAAGGTAATATATACGCCATATCACAATTTGTCATAGAAGCTGTTATGCCCAGTCTGATCTTGTCCTGTGTTTTCCCCCAGACCCTCCTCACACAGAGGTGACCGGCTACAAAGACGAATGGCACGTGGGTTTGGAAAATGCTGCCCTGAAGTGTGTGAGCGGAGGAAACCCCACACCAGATATTTTCACCTGGTCCAGGTACACACCCACCCCCTCCTCTCACGGTGTCTGCTGCCTGTGACTAACTGTCTGCTCAGTCCGCTCTCTCCACACTTTCCCCAGACTCTCCACAGTAATTACACTCATAACGCTGCCGCAGTGAAGAGTTTAATGTGAGGTTTTGTCGGTCAATGCCAGGTTACTGTAGTAATTGTGAGGTGTAACATCACAATTAGTCCAGGTGCCGATGTAATTAGAAGACCTACACATCTCACTGTACTGTTTGTCTAATTTTTCTGCAAGCCCCATTTGACTATGTACTTTCGAAATGGCAGCCTTTCCCTTTTCACGTTTTTCTTTTCCTGTCAGTCAAAAAAGGGGGCAAAAAAGCGAGCCCCTGAGAGCATTCAAGCACTCATGTTGAGGGATAAAGACACGCCCACTTCCCTCCCCTTTAGGCCAGTATTTAGTGTGAGGTAAGACATTAAGAACGACAGGAACATGCCCCAACAAAATATGAGAATAAAGGGAGCAAATGAAAATAATTATCCTTTTATATTTTTAGGCTTAAATGCTTGTCACTTATGATACATTTTTTAACCCTTTACATTTTATAATGTCACTTGCTAAAATAGAGTTTAACACAGTTGATGACAGTCATGTCATCTAGAAAAACCTGGAAAATTAAAGGATATTAAAAACAATCTCCAAATATTGTGAAAGTCGATATTTGATATATCTTGCATATATCTGATAGCTGGCAAATATTTATTGTCCCTTTGGTATTTTAAGTAGTAATATAATTAGCCCAGTATCATGGTAGAAATGTTTTCAAGGAGATATACGTGTATGAAACATTAAAACTTATCGTAACATTGTCATGGAAAATGATGTAATGAATAAGTGTATATCCAAATAACTAATACATTACTTAAATGCTGATAAATACTTAATGAAACGGGGAACATTACCCTTTGGAACATGTCATGTGTTATATATTCATGGCTAAGACTATGGCTCTAAACATATGATTTTTGTTATAAGTTTACATATATTAAGGCAGGAGTATCAAACATAGAGCCCGTGTGCCAAAAGCAGTACAACACTGGGTACACTCCGGCCCATGGGATGATTTTGGATTTGGGAATTTTTAAATAAGAGTAACTGCTATTCCTATGTCGTCCACTGAGGGTCCCACTGTTTTAGTAAGAGTAGCATTGGCATCAAAGCCATATTGTGTTGTTATTTATTGTTATTATGCTATTATTTTAGTGGTCCAGCCTTGAGATAAATTGACCTATATGTGGCCCCTGAACTAAAATGAGTTTGACACCCTTGTACTAAGGCTTCAGAATATCTTCAAAATATATAGTAAATTTCTTGTTGTTTCAGTATTATCGCAATCACAATATCCGTGTCGTAAAGACAGACTTCTATCGCAATAACTTGCACAGATAGACAGACAGATTAACTTTTTGCCTCAAAATCATTGTCCAAATAGAGCATTAAATCAAACTGTGGTATGTCTAATTATAAAAGTCTTGCTTTAGACCTGGTTCATTCCTACATTTAGTCATAGTTTAGACCTTTTTACACTTGATTTAGTCCTGTTTCCATCTTTAATATTGATTCAGCTCCTGCTTTGATGACTTGAGTGCAGAGCCTTGTTTCTTAATATATTGTAATTTAAAATACAATGTATTAATTAGTCATTTTTTAGTATGTCAAAGTGCATTAAAATATCACAGCTCATATTGTTATTGCAATATTCAAAATAGTTAGTCACATGTTTTTCTAATATTGTGCTGCTCTAACATACACTTAGAGTGACTTTATTGTCTCTACTTCAACACTTCACACATTTATGTTAGAAATGGCTGACTTCCTCTGACAGACATCTCAGAAATGAGTGGAGCAGCAGTGATATGATAGTAGTTGACACCAGAGTAATCAGATGGACAACTAGTGTGGCGCTAGTGGCAAATCCTGCCTTTAGCTTTAGGCTGTAAACATGTTTATTTCACATGTAAAGTAACCTTTGTTTTCTATAGGATTTTGCATTTCCTGTTTAAACCTTCAGGCTAAATGCAAAGGTCACTGTGGTTTTAATGTAGAATGAAAGATGCAATTATGTGGCACACAGATCATTTTCACAGGAACCAGTCATCTGTTTATGTTTTTTTCTTCATTTATTTAACGTAAAAATATACAGACTTGTGTGTTAAGCCTGTTTATGAGAGAATACAAACTAATATATATGTATACACAAAACAGATTTCTAAATTCAAAATTGTACATACAGACAGTATGTAGTAGGTTTGTATTGTAACTTGGACTTGAACCCATTAAATATGTTTCACCCATGGATTGTAATACATACAAATACATATGGACAAACATACAACCTGTGCATTCGGTTTCCTCTTGTCCTCTTACAGAACCTGTGATAAGGATAACAAGCTTATTTATGGCTGTAATTTTCTTTGATGCAGGTCTGAAGATGCCATTATGCAGCACAGACTTAATTTTCATCTATATGCATTTTACTTCATTACCCTTAAACTAACATTAGCAACATTACTTTTGCATTTAACATACTTTGTGCAGGAAATGCACATTTTGTATAACCCATATTTAAATGTTTTGTTTAGCTGCCCATTACTTCATTAATTTCCAGTGACATTTGAATTTCATTTCAAGGATATTTAACGAAAAGGAGAAAGAAGTCTTAACTATAACTAAACTATCTGTCCTTTTCTCAAATTTCATCAACCTTATTGCCTCATTAAAGCTTTAACACAGGCAAATTTCTGATTCAAGACTCATACTCCATAAACAAACTGGCTTTTACATTTTACTTTGACTGATTTAGATTCTCCAAACACATTGCTCTATCATTCAAATCTGGATCTTTTGTACTGATACTGTATATCGCAAAAAAAAAAGCCGCTGAATTGATGAGTGAAAGCCAGTCCAGAGCCTTGTATTTCTTTACATTATTCACTTTTTATAGAGCATTCAAAAATTACAGCTCATATATTTATCACAATACCTAAAATAATTATTGCATATTGCAGGTTTTTTTCAATACCGTGCAGCATGTGTCTCTAAAACCTGGGAGCATCATCTTAGCAGCACATCAAGACTATACACTATAGGAAAAAAATGTGTTAGTTCTGTTCAGCAAATGCAAATTTCACACACACCAATGTCAACCTATTTGCTTCTTAATCTCCACCCCTTTGACAGCCACACAAGTCCTGGCTTTGTCAAATGTTGAAATGGAAAATGACAAACTCAAATGTGTCCTAGGCACCTGACGAAAGTCTAAGTTCTTTTTTATGCTTGAGTCACCTGGTGTCATCTCAGAGCCATTGCATTAATACATTCCCAGGGTGTGGCGTTCGAATGCATAAATGTGAACCGCAAAAATCACTCCAAGAGAAATGTGCTGAACTCTGAGAATCGACAGTTAGGCCTGAGGGTAGAAGGAGACATGTCTGAAATGTTGTTGAAAATATGTAAGTGTGCTGCTTTTGCTATGTTCTTGTGTGGATTAGGTCACATTAGTCAGACAAACACACCTAAGGAGAGCGGTTTCAGTCCGACACACGCCAGGACTACATCTACTAATAAACCTAAATTTTCGAATCTCCAGTTACACTCGACTTTTCTTACGTCTCCACAGCCGTCCCACACCGGGCAAACCTGTTGGCTCTGTCAATAAAAGGAGGCAGGCAAGCAGGCAGGTGAAGTAATGAGCCAGTGTCGCAGTGTCGTGTTGCGGCTTGTGCCCAGAGCAGACGGGTTGAGATAGTTTCACACGAAGGAGGGGAGTGAGGGGGAGAAAGAGAATTCAGAGTAGGCCAAGGGACGACAAGTGTGAGATGTTATCAGGGATATCTGTGCTGCGTATGCAAAACACAAGCATATATAGTATATACAGTATATAAAGTGTGAAAGATATACCGCAGAAGGGTTTTTGATCTTTTTCTAGACTGAATATGTCGAGAGCAAATGTGTGCAACAACAACAGTAGCAGTAGAGGCAACACCTTAGACTGAATTGCTCAGAGCATTTCCCAAACACTGACTCACACTGCCAGGAAGACAATGAAATTCTTATTCAGACCAAATGCTTAGTGAAAAATAACATTATTCTGACATAATTGTTTATACCACGGGCAGGTGCCAACAATTTCAAGTAAATGTAAAAAGGTATGAATATTTCAGCTCACGCATATATCCTTGTGAGGTCACTAATCTTCTGCTGCCACCAGTTTCTATAGACATCACTTGTCACACAATATTCTGTCATACAGCCATATTCAGTAATTCCTCCTCCATTTACATGAGTAAACTTGCCATTTGCAGTAGGCTAAATGTCCACCTCCCACCAGATGAATTGGAACGAGTCACTTAATGGACCAGTCATTGCTTCCCTGACTACTGTTAGTCCAAAATGCTATTATTTTTGGTGTCATTACTCATCCCTTTAACATTAGTTTGTCATCTTGTTCTGTTTGTGTTTATTTACACTCTGCAACATATCAACAACCAAAACAACAACTCCTCCTACTCTCCTCCACTGTCCTAAAAAAGCAGGGTGCAGTAACTGACAAAAATGTGTAAATGTTGTCCCACCAAGTCTGTTCCAGGTACTTTCACTGTAGATTTTCCAGGGTCAAAACCTTCTCCACTAAAATAACATATGTTGAGATATAATGCAGTCAAACTAAGGTTGGATTTCTCTGATATGAGTCATTAAACCCCTAACTCCAATCAGAAAAGAGTATACTGCCAGACAAGAGGATTTTAAACCACTATTTTAGTTTAACTGAAGGAGCTAAACAAAAAATAAAGGCATGTATAGCAGTGATTTACTCAAATATGGTTTAAAATTGTGATTTATTTATAATTGACTTTGTAAATTAAATGGTATATTTGTGTTTGTTCTTGTGCAGAGTTGGTAAAGATTTGCCAGAAGGCGTGATCCCGCAGCCGGATGGAACACTCGTTTTTGGTCGTCCCCTCAGCATGTCGGACGCCGGCACTTACCAGTGTGTGGCCAAGAACAAAATAGGAAGCGGAAATGCTGAAGTGGAGGTTACTATACAGGGTGGGTCCACAACATCATCACAAAACACTTATTCCTTATTCCTGCACAGATGTGATAAGTACTAGGACAGCCACTGGAAACGGTCTTTTATTTAGTGATACAAGAAAAAATGTGATTTGTTTTTTTCTGTGCCCATGTGACAGTTGTGATGCACCTGCCTCAAAGCCTTCCTGATGGTTGTGTCTTTTAATCTTGAAAAGTTGCACAGTGTTGCTTTAAGCTTGCAGATATGGCCCATAAGCCTAAGCTGTTATCATTAATCAAGTAATGATTAAGGCTTCGTTTGGTGGTTGTACTCAACATTGATAGTATATCAGATTTGGTTCTGGTTTTAGATCAACAACAACTATAGCAACATAATTATTTGAATATTTACTAGTGTAGTAATTATATATAATGCAACTACTTTTTCTGTCACCATTGATTACACTGGTGACACTGACCTGTGTAAGTAGACTCTACTCTGCTAGCTATCATATATCAGTCACTACAAACAAAAGTAGGCTAACTTTAGCACTTTTACACTGTAATGCACAACTCACAAAGCATTTTTTGACTTGTTGTGTAACTATCACTGTTTACTAACTAAGATTCATTGTGGGAAATGTTGAGTGCACTACATTTAAGTCCACTAAACATTTGGAAACCAATACAAAATGGCTGAAACACTATGTAGTGCACTGTGGAGCCTATTTGTGACATCCAGAGGTCATCTGAGTTATTTCCAGCAAGGGGGAAAGTACAGTATTGGTCATGTAAAAGTGGAAGTGTTATTTTTGATTATGTAACCTTGAGGAACCATGTATATTTTGAAGAATACTGGGCCAAGAATGGAACCCTTAGATACACCGGCGCTAAAAGGGGCTACAAAGGAGGAGAATTCTCATTGAAACCAGAAAAAGGTCCCAAGAGACTAGCCCTGACTGACACACAAAATGCAAAAACAAGTCACAAAACACAAAAACAAATAACTAAATGCAAAATCAAGTCACAAAACACAAAAACAATGCAAACACAAGTCAGTGGAACAAATTAGAAAACACAAACAAACAAGACAAAAACAAAAGAATCAAACAATAATAATGAATTCCTACTAATATTGTATTCATTTATTTTCCCTTACAGAGGGCCCTGCCCATTTCTCGTCTTTTGAAAACATGGTGATGATTGTGGTGGGTGCCGGAGCTGGCGGTCTGCTTATCCTCATGCTCATTGTGGTCATCAGCGTCACTTGTCACCACAAACGCAGGAACAAAAAACTAAAGAGAGAACTCACTGAAAAGAAGTACGTCAGATGGGCTTAAACTTTTATAATGACTTTAGGGAAGATGAAAATTAGTGAATAAATTTAGCAAGTGACAGCTACATGTAAAATTCTTCTGAAAAAAAAACTGCATGCTGGTAACAGATAAAAAATATGTCAACTAAACCAGGAAGTTTTCTCATTTACATTCTTTTTTTGTAACAGGGAGGAAATAAGCACGCTCTCGAGGCAGGCCTCCATCAGGAGAATGAACTCTGTCAGCACTGACACCAGAGGAGCGGTACTGCATCTAAATTCTTGTTCTAAAGCTGACACATTGTCCCATGGCAGCTACACATTGTGTTTTCTCCTGTGAACTAATTGTAGAACTGAAAAAGGCTTTGATCAGATTGTGTGAGATCTCAGGCCCCAAATGACGTTGACGTCACGTCCCATGGCTTCATTTATTGGAAAGTTTGGAGACACAATCATTTTCTCTGTAATGTAATTGCAAAAGAAAAGATTTTGTTGCAAATATATGAATACGCATCAGGAAGTGAAATCTAATGTGGAAAGCACTGTACCATTGAAACAAGTGGCTCATTGTTGCAGCAGATGATGTCAGAAGTAGCAGATAATTGGTCACAAAGTACATCTAGACCATCATTGGGAAAAAAATAAAATTAAAAAACCTTTGAGAGATATTAGACAGACTCTATTGTCATTCAAGTATACATCAGCTGTTGAAAGAATGAAATTTGTTTGCCTTGGCTTGCCTGGTTTAATTGTATATACTGCAGCTGTAGGTGTGTAGTGATTGCACATAAACCATTCATGTTTCTGTTACCAGAGTAGATTATAGTTGACAGTTCAGTGTGAGTGTCAGAGTGTCCTTGCAAAAAGTGAATGCAATGAAAAGAAGGTTTAGTGTAACATAAACATTCACCGACAGCCTGATTCTACCTCTCCTAAAACCGTGAGAGCGTGATTTCCTGCCCGACGTGGTACGCACAGTCAAATATTCAACCTGAACCTCCTTGATTTGGTTGGCAATGGACCAGGAACTTAACGATTTATTTCAAACTGGTTTGATTATATATATGATTATATTGACAAAGGCGTCACTTGAGAGGGGTGTGTAGAAAACACACGACTAGACGCTGTTACAGGGATCTGGTGTGACACAACACCTGTCCTGAGATGGAGAGGTGAAAGACTGTTGAGTTATGACAGTGGTTATAAAAAAGTTAGTGGTAGCAAGTAGTATTTGCCTCTATTGAACTATTGTTATCCTAAAGAGGGTCCCATTAGTTACTAGTACAAAAGCTCTCTATCACCTGGTAGAGCTCGTACAACACAGTCAGACAGGCCCTGGTTCGAATCTCATCTTCTCTACTGTCTACTTGATGAACACTTGAAAACTGCACAATTATTGCAACCATTTTAGCGAGTTTGAAACCACTTTTTCATCCCTTAGCTTCTCACCTCTTACTAATTTCAATGTATAATCTCTGGAGGTTTGCATTCTGTTCCGTTTTGCTAATTTGCATTGGATTTTTATAGTTTGTCGAATGGCGTCCTTCTTGTTGTCATTGCAGACGGAGGAGAACATCCCTCTGCGGGTGGAGGGCACCCTGAGGACCAGCCTGTCTTCCCTCGGGGTCAGTCTCCGTATCTATCTAACAGTGCATGCGGGGCCGGGGCGTGGGACTGAGGCTTTACTGTCCGGATGTCAAACGGCCAAGTTCTGAGCTGCACCGTTTCGATTGTCAATGTAGAGCATCTCGATTTTTTTAAAATTAATGTTACACTGCTATTACTTATTTAGAGTACTAACACTGGGGAGTCTCTGCAATTATGGTGCTTATTTCCCCCATATTATGTTATAGTTATAGTTATAGTAGTGGGCATTTTGTGATGGGGGTCATCTTTCATCAGAAACAGTGCACTATTAGTTCTGACATTTATATCTACATTGTTTTCAGTCCCTTACCCTCAAGCATCTACACATCGACTAACCAACTGTCAATTACGTCAAAAAATATCACATAGTGACACTTTATCACAGCAGCGGTTCTTTAAAACACTCTTTATTCTTACTTTTGTCTCACTCTGCTGATAATTTACTAAATACACCCCTAAGCTGATCTTCTACAAATGATTAAAAATGTCTTAAAAAATAATCACACTCCCTAAACATATTGTTCACTGCTGACAACAGTCCACATATCTTGCTGCAATTGATGTATGCAGCTTAATTTTCATTCAGAGCTTGAGCTGTGGTGTGTTCACTAACAATAGACATGCACATAATAATGAAGTGATGTATGCTACTATTCAGCTGGGTTACACTTCTATTTATAGATTGTTATTGAGCTTTTAAAGCAAATTCCAACTCAGACTTTTTTATGTCTAATAGCCAGGCCACCAGCATCCATTCTGTCACAGTGGTCTGGTATTTGCTTGATTAACAAAAAAAAAGCAGTCCTTTCAGACCATTTGTACCTGGCTTTATGTAATGTTCTGGTTCTCTGATTGGTTGTATGTTTTTCAAATTACGCTGATCCAGAGGCTGTTTATTCTATGTCTAATGCTTCCACTGTCTGAGAATCCAACTCAAGTCCACAGACAGTAATTCTTTGTATAGATGAGAAAAAGTCCAGGTGAGAATGTTTAGGCTTTTCATTTTGGTGCTATTTAAGCATTTTCTAACCCTGACAGTGTTTACTATGTGCTTATAGATCAAAGAAGTGTCCATAGAAGCTTAAAATCGTCTTTTTAAATTTTTCAAAACATTGAACTGTTTGGATGGTTTTAAATTCATGCCATAATTGTCAAACGGTAGAGTCTGAGTAGTGCAGTGAAGTAGCAGCCATCTTGTCTGGTGACGTCAAGGCCATCTATATTTAGCCATTTCTGCTGATACACACACTCCACAAATATCAATGTAAACACTAGCTTCAAATTGCATGTCAGAATGGTTTTATAGTGCTTATCTAACAGGTGATCAAGGAAGGAAATACCTGAGCGTCTGAGAATCTAATGGGCGTGTGTGATGTGTGTGTGAACCTCCAGGAGCAGGCCTACTGCCGCGACAGCCGCTCCACCATCTCTGGGCGAGGGGGAGGAGGAGGGGGCGCCGTCGACTACCTGGGCCGACCAGTCCTGCACAACAACTCACGCCGAGGCCGAGAGAGGCTCCTAGAGCGGGACGAGGAGAGCCGGCTCCGAGTAGAGAACTATGTGAGGAACAGTAACATGTCTCTGGTGAGTGTGAGATTTGCCTAGTTTAGTTTCTGCATGGTTGTGTTAATTGAACGTTGGGCTGAAGAGCTATTTCTATGGTCCAATGACAATCAAAGAAGAAAACGTTCTGCACTTTGTAATTAATTGACTGTTGATGTCACGTAATAGCACAGGATAATTAAGTTATTAAGTGACACAGCCGCTCTGTCACAGCGTGTGTCTTTATTTGAATTTAAATGAATTCAGGACATTTCTTTCTCTGCGCTAATGATTTACTGCTCTTCTACATGTCAACAAATCCAGGTAAATATATAAACATAACTGGCTTGTTAGTCAAGACCAGCCAGTGTGACATTAGTCCACGCTGGACATACAGTTCTAAGCTTTTATACACTATTCCCTTCAGATTATTGGGCATCTTGTAGAACATTCCTCACTTTAAGAAACAAATGCTTGCACTTGTTTCCACAAAGTAGACACTTTGAGTGAGTGGATCTATAATGGAGGAACATTCATTGACCAACAGACATAATCTCACGCATTTGATGCCTGTAACGTATATCCATCCACAGCCTGTTCTTTAGAGCTGTTTTTGGTAAAATCAGTCAGAAAAGCTGCTGCTGTGAGAGATGATTGTGAGAGCCCATTCAGAGCTGGAGATGTGTTGCATTCAGTGACTTTAACTCTATATGTAACATATGGGACTATTTGACCAAAACAGTGTTACTCAAATGTGACCATATTAATTAATTAGTCGGCGAGTGCCTTAGAGATTACAGTAAATTGTGTTTATCTTTCTGTCATACATATACATATACATTTATATACATGTATGTGATGAAATACACCATAAATGCCTATATTTAAATACTGAGGCAATTAAAATGGGCACAGTAAAATATTAAGTACTGGAAAGGTTTTAAGATCATCAGAATTGGCAGAAGTAGCTTTATTTTTCCCATCCCACCAGCTGTTTATATCTTTATATTGCACTTTTTGTGTTTCTTAACTTAGTTGTGCCTATTTTGAAAATTCAGCAGATTTGATTTTAACGTCATCTGTTCTGTGCTGTCCATAAAAAATAGATATATAGCAGTAACCTATTGCTTGTAGAGCAGCTTATTGAGACATTTGGTCCAACTGTGTCCAAATGAAACAAGGTTGTTACCTGGGAATTCGTATTAGTCAGAAGGCCTTTCCAAAATGAATCATAAAGCACCATAAAAAGCCAATCTGGTAAAGAGTTAATAAATGAAGTAAACATTTGTTGTTTTCTCAGCAGGAGACCCGGTACCAGCCTCCCCTCTTGCCCACCTCCTACCCCGTGCAGACCACCGAGGTAGTGCGACAGATAAACGGCAGCATCATCATCCCGACGGAGGGTGGTTCACGTCCCGGGAGCGTCATCAAAACCAACCACACGCTCCCGCCCATGAGCAGCCCCTACCCCCCTGTGACCGACGACGAGGACGAAGTAGACGAAGGCCTGGGGGGTCCCGCCAGTCAGGAGCACCCCGAGGACCAGGACAGTGAGACCAACAGCTCCCAGGTGTCCTACCCGCACAGCAACGGCTCTCTCAGACCCAAAATCAGACCATTGACTCCTATAGTGAGCCCACATGCTTCACTGATCCACAAAGCACAGATCGTCTAGTGGGAAAAGGCGGAATTACTTTGAGAACGGTTTACTCTTGGAGGTTTTATGCTGCGTGGGAACATAACAGACTTTGTAATGTCAAGACTTCATGTAACTCAAGATGTTTGGCAGAAACAAAGACGATGCCAGTACATGTTTCAGTATTTCAGGAGACGACTCTAAAAGCTAAAAGCCATCTGTCAGCGGAGAACGTGGAAAACCGCCTCATCAGAAAATTACGACACCTCTGCAGTGACACTGCTGGAGTTTTGTGGTGTATCAATACCTATACTTTCACAACACAGTTTGGGACGGGATCCAAACCGGGTTAGATTGCTGCCACACCTGCATACCTCCATATTGTTTTGTCACTGACTGCGCCTTAAGCAGAAAAGATTATGAAAGACTGTCAAACAGACCGCATATAGAGCAGAAATGGACTCTTTGTGTCTTTAATACAGAGGACAATATGGACTACCAATGTCTCTATTTTTAAATATTCTTAAATGTCCGATGCATGAACTGGAATTCAGAAATAGATTATATTTTGTACTAGTGATGTTACTTTTAAAAGTTTTGCATTTTTAAAATAGAGGTTTTCATTATGATTTTTAAACAATCCTCACAAAATGGGAAATGTATCTTTAACATGGAGGTGAATGTTACTTTTAGAGCACCCTCCCTCTGCCTGGATTTACATTTTCAACCCTAATTTTTGTGTGGACCTCAGTCATTAGGTGCTTACCAGCCACTGCAGTTGTTTAAAAGCAGCCGTGGCAGCTGCATGGCTCAGTGCATGACAGGAAAATGCTGACCAGTTAGCCGTGAACGGACACCTGATTGGCTTTGAGTTCAGTGTTGATCAAAAATGTATGTCACTGACACTACACTGCCCCCTACTCCACCTGCTCCCCCTTCACTCAGACCCCACTCTTCCATCATAGCTCTTTTTATGTTAAATCCAGATGAACAAAACAAGATTGAGTGATAGAAACTGTTTGGGCTGCTGTCAAATGTAAACAATAGTCACTTAAGAAATTGTGTGCAATAATGAATGACTATATGGGATATTAGTAAAGTGTATAATGTGCATAAATCCACAGACCTCTGTTTAAAGCACCATATCTCGAGTGCGCAGGAAGAGCACCTCATTTACAATAATACTACAGTAGTTTTACGAAAGGCAAAGCCCATATTATCTCAGCTAAATGGATTTATTTGACATATAAACCCAACACACCTGAGAACTGCACTTAAGACTCCACCTACCTTTGCCGGAATCAATCCAGGCGAGGCGAAGTTCATCTGAAACACACCTAATTACAGAAAAGAACCACGACAAAACTAGAATGAATGGCTAAAATTCATTCAAAAATAAATCTGATGTGACTTAAACTGATTGAGCAGGGAATTTTGGACTTGGATCAAGTTAAGTTTACAAATATCTCCCTGATAATCCTGCATGTTATGCCTTTAATGGATGGAGAAGGAAGTCTAAGACGGTAAAATGTCATGACAAGAATCATTTTACATGAAATGTTACAAATGTTTGATGTAATGTAATATACAATAGTTACATTGGATATGACCTGTGACATTAGATGTGCAGACTAACAGATGAATTTTAACGATACAGGTCTTTATATATTTATAAAGACCCACTGCTTTTCCTAAATCCAATAGCTTTTTCATAATAACTTAAGTATAACTCAATGCGTTCATTGTGATAAGGATATTTTTATTGTTGTTACTGCAATAATGATTAATTTGCAACATATTTTGCAGCAAAAGTATATATTTTGTTTGGTTCCTCTGTTACAGCTCTGCCCCTGGTCACGGGCAGCAATGTGCCAAAAAGCAGCATTTTAGCTCTGCATTTTGGTAATGAAGTATTAATTTGTCAATACCCCTCTGTGGATGGGGTGGCTCATGATAGAATAAATGTGCCCAGCAGGTTGAATCTAGGCAGTATTTGTTGTAAACGGCGCCCCCAGGTGGGTACAGTTGTACACTGCAGAGACTGACTGGCAGAGAGCTACTGCAGACTCCACTGTGATCCTGTTTGAGTGCCTGTATTTTTGATAATGAGGGATTGTGTGAATATTCTTTTGTATTGGTGGGTTGAAATAAATGTTTTCCCTCAAATAAAGATGAAAATGAAATGTTGTGGTATCTTTAGAGAAACACTGAAGGAAATGTAACACTGACTGATAACATATAGTTACGTTTTCGATATAGTTCTTACTGTTTTAAGTTCACAGGAGAATGTCATTTAATACAGTGTATTTTACAGCCAAAAAACCAACCAAACAACAACAACACAAAAAAAACCTTTTGATAGTTGCTCTTATGCTAAGCTAACTTCAGCCACACATGAGTAAAGTTGGCTGCATTGGGTGGGTACAGTTTTAGCAGTTGTTATGTAATCCCAATTGGAAAATACCATGTTTTGTGTTATTGCTCATTATTTAATTGGTTAAATCTAAAGCAGGGGTGTTCAAAGTGGGGCCTGGGAGCCATAATTGGCCCACCAAGGGGTCTGATTTGGCCCACCAGGGGTCACTATGTTTTGTGATTAGAACTGCTCTGACTAGTGCTTTAATCGATAATGACAGTTGAGCATACTTATCCATTGTATTGATAAAAAATTATGACTTTTTAAAAGGTCTCTGTCAAACAATGTAAGTTTAGGTCAAATAGCTTAAGTTTGTGGGCTTCCAGTCAGGTGCCCCCTCATCAGAACAAAATTGCAGGCGCAGAGGCGCACAGAAAAAAGGCATTTTAAACAAACTGGGAGGAAGAGTATTTCTTTTCATCACATGCAAAAGATTTTTGCGTTTGGCCCATGGACCACTAATACATTTCCGCTTTGCCCTACTGAGGGAAAATGTTTGGACACCCCTTGTCTAAAGAGTTTCAAACAAAATCTGCAGCAACACAATCTTAAAAAAACAAAAAAACAAACAAAACAAAAATCAAACATGAGGGGCTCAAATAATTGCAGTATTAATGAAGTTAATGTTGCAGGACAACCATTGTTCCAGGACGTTCTAATACATTACAATGTCAGATTAGAAAAATTATCTATGTATAATAATGCAAGTGATCTCATTCTACTTCAATTGTACAACACATAAAACAGACAAATTTCTATAAAAAGGTAGAGCAATACACGTTTATTAAGCTGACATTACATGTTGTTAATTACACCTTTGTACCACTAGATGGGAGTGCTGGCCATGAAAACAAAAAACAAAAAAACATAACTACACTACATTCTGCAAAACCTAGCTTCCTCACATCAGTCCTAGTCACAAGGATCCTATTTCTATTATAAAAACATAACTTGCTGATAATAATATGTAATAAAACAGCATGAAGCTACTGCTGTGGTACAGCCACAGTGGAGTACAGAGGAGCTGGAGCTTCTTCAGTTTGGGCCGTGTGCACAAACACGCCGCTGCTTTGGGTGAAATCTAGATCAGAGTATGTGACTTCACTCAAGGGATCTTCTGTCTAGAAAGGGCGACACACAGGTCAGAGAGGAACGAACAAGTCAAATTACATCCAACAACACAATAATAAAACAAAACCAACCAAATTTTAATTTTAGATTTCACAATTCAAGGAAAAAAATGGCCATGTGCAAAGTTTTCTACAGTTCTGACAATCACATCCACATGACTGCTGCATGAGTGTCTGTCTCTCTGGGATGCTATATGAACAAGCCAAAAAAAGTAAAGCATTTTAAAATGATTAATTCATATTTCTATATAGACTCAAAGATAAAGAGTGTCAGTTTTGCACAAAGACTGACATATATTTATAATAGTTCAGTGGGGATAAAGTAAGGACTGGTCACAGCCACCAAGGCCCCCTTCAGACCTGCCAATAAAATCCAGAGAGTGCTTTACAGTCCAGATCCAGCTCCAATACAAACCCAACAGGAAAACTGGGAATCTGTTAATGATACATTGTGCAGATCTAAACATGTCCATGTTTATACTTTCGATTAATATTGGAACAGTCGGCATTGTCTTGGAGGTAGTTAAGGCTGGTTTTTGGGATTGACAAAACAGGTAAAGAGCCCTATCTCTTTCTCTGCAGCTGCCTGTAACTTTTCTCACTTTTCTCAGCTCCAGACGAAGCTCTTTTTAATGAAACAGGTCTTGTTTATGAGAAGACAGAAGTTGTTTCTACTGTAATCTAGTGTTGAACATGAAGCATAGAAACATGTTTTTTATGTAAAAATTGATAATTTTGTACACATGAAACCCTAACTGCTTAATTCTTGAACAAAGCCTTCACTCATTACATTTAATGTTTACTTAATAAAGCCTCACATTTATTTTGCATATTTCCACTCATACCAGCAACACTGAAACTTTTACTGTGAGAACTTCCCCAAAACAAAGGAAACTTTGGGGTTAAAGATTACTGTAAAAAGAAAGAAAGAGGTTTTGTTCCTCTTTCTGTCATAGGTGGTGATTCCCCGGAAAAGGGTCCCTTCTTTTCAACTTAACAGCACAGATTATATTTGTGCTGAACTCCAGACAGTATTATTTTTGTGATAGTGAAGTGTTACCTTCAAATTCAACCACGTCTTTAATAAGCTGTAATTTGTTTGTCCATTTTACCGTATAGTTTGTCATTGGTCATTGGATTTGTGTTTGACTTTAAAACAGTTCACAGGGATCTCTTACCTAACCTTGGGGGTATTCCATGAAAGTCACTCAGAAAAATGTGGCTCAAATTCCAGCTAGTGTTAGCGCAAACATAAGAGTTGGTTTCATGAAGACCAGTGTGGACTCCTGCAGCTAGATTTATTTAGCTGCAACACTGAAGTTTAGTGTTGACTCAATTGAGCCACAACAAAAAACTACAGTGAGGCAAAGCCCACCTCCAACACCCCTTTAACACACGGAGCAAACAAAGGGACGAGGAGAAACACACAAAAAAATAAGTTGTTCACAGGTGAGACAATTATCACTCATTATCATGTAAATATTTTAACAAACCGTGTCAATCTCATGAGAGCCATAATATTATTTTTTTTTGTTGGCTAAATATTTGATTTATTTTCTTTGTTGTTCATTCACCTGATAAAAGGTTAGAAGGACAGTGAAATGTAAAATGCTGCTATTCATATTATTAGATGTTTATTAGAAGTTTTCTGGTAATTGAGTCTGACTCTTAGATTGGAAATTACAACAAAATATTGAAAATGTATGTATGTATGTATGTATTTATTTATTTATTATTCAACTGTATGAAAATTAGGGGGGGAGGGGTCTGAACTTTTCACTGTGCTGTTATTGTCTTATCTTTACAACACTGTGACTTTACTTAATTTCTAAATGTTTAAAGTGATAACTGTGCTTCTTGGCATCTCTTACCTGGAGTTGTCCGCTGGGCTCTGAGGCCAGACTGTAGATGTCAGAAGTCTGTTGTGTGGTGTTTCTGAAGGTGGCCGAGACATAAACTGTGGAGATTCCCACAGGATGAGGTCTGCTCTGACTGTTCTCATCTGGGATCTCCTCGTACAGATGGCTTGACTGAAAAACACACTGTTAATTTGACACACTAATAAATATTGAATGTAGGCTTCCATTTTTCAAGCAGACGTTGCAGAAAATGCTGTGTGTTTATTCTTTAGGTTTTACATTTATCATCTTGAGTTACTTCCAAATCATGCAACATTTTTATCCGCCTTTGAATGTACTGTTAACATTTGGATATTGTTTTGAAATTATTCTCATTCTAACACTTAAAAATGAATGCAAATAGAAATCCATTAGTATGGGCATAGCCTTTGATTTACTGACACTCACCTCTGGTATCTGAGCGTTCTCTAAAGCCTCAGGAGGTTCTGCAGGAAGTGATGCCACTACACAAGAATAAAGATATTTAGTTTTCTTATATGTTCACATTTTAAGATGCTTTTCACTCACCTTTTAGTTTGTCAGTCCCTTTCTTTCGACACAGTATAAAGAGAGTCAATGAGAGCAGGATGACAACAGCAGCCAGAGTCAGAGCCACATACAGCTGAGCCCCTGTCAGGAACATACACTCAGTATAGTGCGGTAAATGATCAAAATGCAGTCGTAACATTTGTTGTTGGGTTAGGAGATCTGACATAATTTATGTGATTTAATTGACAGTATTTATCAGTGTTTTATATTGCTTCTCTTTTCTCTGTTGATGCTTTTATTTTTTGAGCAGTTTTTCTGTGTTAAAAGATGTATCCAGGGGTGAAAATACACTTTATGAGCCGCTATTTAACTTCCTGGAACGTCATGACAATTCAGTGTAGATCAAAGGGAGCGCTCCTTTTTCAAGCATGTGATTGGCCAAGGTTATCCGTTCCTGAATAGAGGTTCTCACCTATTATAATCCCTTATAATAAATAGTGGATCTTCATCATCAAGCCTTTTTTCATAAATGAATGCTTTTATATTATACCATTTGGGGTTTAAACCATTTCCCCAACTAGAAAAAAAATTATTAATCTGTTTAATGCAGCACAACTTATCAAATTCATTAAACCCTCATCACATGGTGACTGGCCTCTATCGGACATATTCAGAAAAGTTGGAATGGTAGTGCAATGAATTGTGGGATGCCAGTAAGCTCCTATCCTTTTGGTAAGGAACGTCTAGAGTTTTCTGTGATAAGAGAGGCTCTAAAAGAAGTTCCTTTCATTACTGGAGAGATAATTCGGCAAACTTTTTTCATGGCGACCATAAAGTAACTACGCCTCACTCTTCAGGTGTTAGAAAGTTTCTCAAGAAATTCAGATTGAGCCACTCACTTCCTCATTCTGCTACAGTTTTCAAATGACTCCAAAAAAGAGGTTACTTTTAGAGTCAAGGAATACGGTTCATCAGCGTCAGTAGTTTAGTTAGTTTAGTTTAGTTTCTACTATTAATAGCGATTATGGAGACCAGATCACAACAAGCTAAATATCTCACACAGACAGAATACACAGTGCATCTATTTGGCCTTTTAACAATTTATTATCTAATTGTAAGATGTAATCATGATACTATTGTACGAAATGACAAGGGGGGTGAATTTTGATGAAAGTGAGAGTACCAGATGGTGATGGGTTCAGCTGATGTTCAGGTGGACGGGAGTTTACAGAGGAGGTCACATAGAATGATGAGGTGACAGCAGGTCTGGGAGTTAAACCTGAGTAAGCACATGATGTGATATCTTCATAAATGTAACATTAGTAAAGTACATTAGAAAATAAATTATTTTCTTTTAAATTAGATTTTTCAATTTGACCAGTCAGTCATTGGCTTCTTATTGTGTGTGGTGTGTAAAGTGACTGAACTTACCACTGGTGACTTCGATCATGAACTCCACATATTTATCTGTCTCGTTTGAGCCTGACATTTTTTGCAAAACACACCTGTATCGTCCAGAGTCAGAGCTGCTTACATTTGTAATGTTCAGATGCATTACATATACATTTTTACGTTTCTCATATTTAAGGCTGTATCTGCCATTCTTACGCCTGTAGCTTGTAGTATTAACCAAGATGTTGTTTTCTTTGTTACAATCATTTTTGCAGAAGATCTTCCTGTTTCCAGAAAAGTAAAACAGACATTTGACTGTGATCTCTTTTCCTTCAGCCACTGAATAAACTGGAATCTCTGCTCTGGTGAGGCCAGGTCTTCCATCCCACAGCACTGTTTAACAAATAAACTCAGAGTTAACACTGTTCAACAAATACACCCAGAGTTAACACTGTTCAACAAATACACCCAGAGTTAACACTGTTCAACAAATACACCCAGAGTTAACACTGTTCAACAAATGAACCGAGAGCTAACAACAAATGAACTGAGAGCTAACAATGTTCAAGAAATACACCAAGATTTAACTCACTCATTTAACGCACTGACAAACAACACTGTTCAACAAATACAGAGTTAATATAGTTCAACAAATGACCTGTAGGTTAAATTGTAACTGTTGTTCTCTGAGTGAAGAGACTTCTACAGAAAGTCCCCACCCAACAGGTCACTTGGATGGTTATTATATATATGTAAATTAAAACAAACCATCCTATTTATGGCACAGGTTTTCTAGGATCAACACCATCATCTGAGCTACTTTAAAGTGGAGTGACAGTCTCTTCACTCAGAGAACAAGGGTTACAATGTTACATGCAGTTGTCCAGTATTGTATTGCATATATTCCATATGAATGGTAAGACACCTCATGAAAAACTACAGAAGTGTCCCCAAAACCACCTCTAATGCTCACCCATGCTTCAAATGAACAATATACAAATGTACATAATTTACAGCCTTTACATACTCATGTGTGCATCACTAACCCTGCTAGATGGTAAGGTCAGTGACAACAGCGGTGAACTGCTAGCCTATAGAGATGCAAGACTTAACAGATACTTCATGTGTTCCCAAGATAGGCCAAGATCTCTGCATCCATATCTGACACTGCTCTGGAGATTTAAACAATAAATACAAATAACACACACACCTGCACCGTGCATGCCGGCACAGCTGGTATTTCTTAAATATTTTTTCTCATCTCCTGTCAGGTGGGGACTTTCCCTGTCAATGGAAAATGTAGCTTGGTGGAGACATAGCAACAAGCTAATCGAATACCATTCAACAAACGCACACACCAAACACTGTTTAACAAATACACAAATACACTCATTCATTTTCTATCGCTTATCCCTCTCATGGGGTCGCGGGTGGCTGGAGCCTATCCCAGCAGCTTTGGGCCGTGGGCGGGGCACACCCTGGACAGTGGCCAGTTTGTCGCAGGGCTGACACTTATAGACGAACATTGACAGACATTCACTCTCACATTCATTCACTAGGGATACTTTAGATTTGCCAGTTAACCTATACATGCATGTCTTTGGGCAGTGGGAGGAAGACGGAGTGCCCGGAGAGAACCGACGGTGACATGGGGAGGACATGCAGACTCCTCACAGAAAGACCAGAGTTAGCCAATAATGTTTGAGTTGGCTACAATCAGCCAACGATGTTTTGGGTCGGCCGGGATTTGAACTCACGACCTTCTTGCTGCGCTAACCACTCTGCTACCGTGCACCCCAAGAGTTAACACTATTCAAGAAATACACCAGGAGTTAATACAGTTCAACAAACGCACAAAGAGTTGACACTGTTCAACAAATACACAGAGAGTTAACATTGTTCAACAAATACACAAAGATAACACTGTTCAGCAAAGACACAGAGTTAACACTGTTCAACAAATACACAGAGAGTTAACACTGTTCAACAAATACACAGAGAGTTAACACTGTTCAACAAACGCACAAAGAGTTAACACTATTCAACAAAAGCACAGAGAATGACATCTTAATAACACAATTTTATTTAGTCATTTAGACAGTTCATTTTATTTTCTGTCCAGGCCTTATTACTTTGTTAAAACCAAATTCTCATCACCATGTTTAATCATGTAAACTAGACAAAAAACAATGGAATACTGATGAATGTTCACTACATGAAAACTGTGAACCAAAATAGTACAAGCTAATTAGGTAACATTATTAAGTGGATATTAAGAGGATACTCACTGAGAAACAGCATTAAAACCTGACTGACTCTCATGATGAGACGTTTCACTCACATTAACATTTTCAAACCAGGAACTCTGTTTGTGCCACTTCTCTAAATAACAGACCCCTCCTGCATTTTTTCTCAACCTATTGTGATAAGTTTAAGTGCCCAAATATACGAGTATTAAAGGGTTCAATCAGAGACTTCAGAAAATTTTAAAGCAACTGTATGTGAGATTTAAGCTTAATTTCTTCTTTTCATTAACTTTAATTTGATGTGTGAGAAATTCATAAATCACAAAATCAAGTTTAAAATTAGCTTCTGGTGGAGGGGTTATAAACAAAAAGGTTATGTTGCAGTCTGTTTAAGTGTGGCTCTTATCATGATTGCTTGACATCATCAAGCTGTAATCATTTATTTGATTGATCACCATTTATTCTCATTTTTTATGTAGTATCACACAACACTATTACCCCTTTTTAATGTTTAATTATTTGCATACATTTTTGAGATGTTGAGATGTTAACAAAGAGTTTGCCAGATGAGGTAAGGCGAACTTATGAGGACCCCCTAACCTGTTGCACTGTATGTGCAGCAGGTTCACCATCGTTACCTTATTATGTGAATGTCAATCATCCGCCAGTTCTCCTGTGGTGCTCTATTTAGACATGCTTCTTAGTGTTGAATTGTAGTGCTGTGTTGTTGTTAGGTTGTAGCTAAAATATACTGTGTGCTTCAATAGAAGAGACTTGAATTCATATCGTACGAGTGACTAAATAAAAACACATCTTATACTCAATACAATAAATCTCAGAATCTGTATTTTGACTAGTGCCGTTTGTGATGAGCCACAGTCAATGTCTTGTGTCACATGGGATTTTGAGACGGTGCTGCTCTTGCCCCGCATGTGCCACAGATTATGCCACTGTGCACCAATAACAACCCAAGTGCCTAAGGTTACCAGCCCCTGCTATAGTATGTGATGATACAAACAAGGAAGACACATAGATCAGCCAATGAGCAATTTACTTTACACATAGTAGCAGCATTTGTCTGTCTTATGTGACACAGTGTCAGGATGGAGTGAGCAACTCCGAGAGGGTGGAGGAGCGGCACTAATTCAAAGGAAATATGATATAGGATGCACAAAAATTAAAAACCGCTGTTGCTTTCAGTGGATGAAACTTGTTTTCAATTAAGAAAAGAATTAATGAAGACAGGCCGACCACCCCACCTGCCATGTGTCTATTCCCCAATAGAGGGGCACGCGCCACACTTTGAGAACCACTGTATTAAGACAAATGGTGGAGAAACATTACAGAGCATCACTGAAGATCCTGAAGACATCTGTGGGAGACATTGGGAGGGATAAAAACTTGTCAGGGTTTCTATTGAAAGGTTGCTGCCACTAGGAGGCAGTATTGACAAAGTGGGCATGTTTTACCAATGTCAACAGGGAATATATGTCTTTGGCCTAAAACCAGTGTGGCCTGTTTGAGATCAAGAACAAGGTTATGTCACAGTAACACCTGGCCCAAGAACACATGTCTGGTGCAGGGCTGATTCTTTGACCTGTATCTGCAACTCACTTTGTCGTGATTTTTTTGCAATAAACTTCTTCTGCACCAGACTTTGGCTGATTTGTTTGTTTCATCTCAGCACATGA
This sequence comes from Rhyacichthys aspro, assembly GCA_036850595.1. Classification (NCBI taxonomy): domain Eukaryota; kingdom Metazoa; phylum Chordata; class Actinopteri; order Gobiiformes; family Rhyacichthyidae; genus Rhyacichthys; species Rhyacichthys aspro. The sequence goes on along the minus strand of CM072165.1, from coordinate 13,463,927 downwards.
GACACAGAAGTTAACAAAAAAAACCTAGCTAGCTAAAATGTATGGATAATCAGACTCTTTTTTTCATATTTGGCCCAGATTTTAGCTTTTTTTTTTTTTTTCTTTTTGCCTCAACAGCTTCTTTTCTCTTTTTTTTTAATTTTTTTATCAAAGGCTTGATGGCAATAAATACTAAAACCACATACATTGCCAGAGACAAGCTCTGTGGACTCCATAGTTAGATCCTCTCCTTGTAAACCTCGTAAAGTAAACCTTAGTAAACGTAAACTAATATAATATGTACAATTGGCATTTTATACAACATTGCAAAAGAACGATTTTAATAGTAATCGCTTTGTCTATTTACAGTCAGTAAAACACACACTTTAACTGTAAAGAATTGGTTTACGGCAGTTTATCCTTTATTTGTACCAATATAATGTGTTCAGTTAAAAGTTTTTTGTCTCACTAACCTGTGAAAAACAGTGAAATATTGAGACAACTGTTGCGGTTTTACTTCAGTTTTGACATTACAACAGCCTCAGGCCTCATCAGACTGTCTCACACAAAGAGAGGAGCCCTTTATGTGGGAGAAACTGGTAAATACAAACAAAGACACAGTACAAGACAAAAGTTCACTCTATTTTACATCTCTAGCCTACATAAAATACTTAAAAGCTAATGTGAATATGCTTTATTGAGTCATTTTGAATTGGCCCAAGTAGAGACAAGAAAAAAGACATAAGCCTAAATGTATCTTAAGGCCCTTTATGGACTACCTCCATCCACTAGACAACTGTATTATATATTTTATTATCATCTAGACATTGCACACAAAACAAGGCTACTCTATTATCCTGCTGGCTATAAACCAGTTGTAAATGTCTGTCATTGTTGGTCTCTGGACAAACAGGGGACACACAACTCATGAGCCATATTGTCTGTCCCTCTGAAAGGTTCATATCAAGCAGTGGTTACAACATTTACAGTTATTCTGCCAGAAAATCTGAAGATGTTATGGTTCCACAAATAAAATAAAAACTCTTTATTTTAAATAGACCCTAAATATGTGCCCATACTGTTTTCATTGAATTTTCAAGTGCACTGTGTAGCCCTTTGGCGCCATCTGTTGGCAATAATATTGACTGCAACTCCACTCATTTCTGTGACGAAAGGACCTACAGACCGTAGCCCAGCACAGACATTCAGCCCAGTATGACAGAACTTTTGTACAAACGGTTCAAATGATGACTTTGTAGTAACCTTTACATTTTTTTTTAATCTGAAACTCTTCCTGGTTTTATGGGGATTCAAGTTTCAGTTGTTAAGAGAAATGCAGTGTGTAAAAAAAAGCAATATGTTAGTTTTATTCATAGAGTACATTTCGTAAAACAGGGAAACTAAATGGACTTTAAATAAAGCAGCCAAAAATTGGAAGAAAAGGCAGAAATGTTAAAAGGTCAATGATTAGGCTGACCAGCCACACCCACCTGCTTTCTCAGAGAAATCTAGTGGGTCTGGAACCTCACCCATTTAACCTGTCTTTCCACCTGAGCCCAACAACATCAACAACATCAACAACAACATCAACAACTAATTATAATAATTTATCTAAAATGGGGCAAGCTTTATGCAGTGACTCATAAAGAAGTCTCGCTGACGCATTGCTTATGTCAGGTCATTAATTTCTCTGAAACTGGCATTGAAACAAATCAGATTAATTCTTTGTACAGAATAGAAGAATTGGGATGGGTGGCCAGGTTAGTCAGTAATTATGGTTTATACTTAGATACTGCATGTTACATTTTGAATATTATAATATTGTAAAAATAAATAATAAAATTGAATTGTGGTGAAATGTGGCTCTTATCCAGCTGGACGATTCAGCTTGGCAATTAGCATAATAAAATTGATCATTCATTGACATACATTAAATAATGTTACAACATGTAATATGACAGAGTGGTTAGCACTCCTGCCTCATAGCAAGAAGGTTGTAGATTCAATCCGGGTCCAGCTTCCTCACACCATCCAAAGACTTAAATGTGCAGGTGAAATGGGGATTCCACATTGTGCTGTCAGTCCTGAGTAACTTTCTTGTGAAGCTGCTTTAATAGGGCCATGTTGGTTTTGGGTGTTTGGCTAGCACTACCACCATCTTTCTTGATGGCTTTGTTACCTAACCCAAACGTGGTTTGCTGAAAATTATGCAATCACTCAGCCCTAGTCTACTGTCTTGTAAAAAACAGAAATATAATGAGACAACAGGGAATGTTTTTCTTGTGAACTGTAAACGTCACAGCACCAGATAAACATGAAGAACGGCATACAACACAGGGCTGCTCACACATTTGCTCTTTAATTTGGAAGCTGGCACAAAGAAGTACAACACATAATTACTAAGAAGGCTGTGTCCAAAACCACTCCCTTGTGCCCCTTAATTTTTTTTTTAGTTGGTTTGACAAATCATGTAGCAGTGGTGGGCCGTCAGGGCCAGCAAGGCCTTCTCTGCTGGTCTAAACATGCTCAGAAAAGTCCATTTATTTTATTTTATTTTCATAAATATGTAAACAAAATTATTCTCTATTCTTTTTATGTCATATTAAATCCACTTAGTTGAGTGGCTTCCAATGTTGTTTATTATGGTAGAGTTTTTATCCAATTATATTTCAGCTAGCTTGTGTTGTAAGGCAAATTTGCACTGTAAGTGAACGGTCACAGTCAGTTACAATAGCCAATAGTCAGTTACACTGGCCAATCAGACCAAGGCCGGCTAGAAGGTCTTACGTTAAACTGGACATGTACGCGTCCTGTGATTGAATAAGCACTTGCTAGAGCCTGAAAGGCTATTGCGGGCCTTTCACGGAAAGCTGGATATCGTGAGAAGAGCTCGGCCAACCCCTGTGACAGCTAGTCTGGGGGTTTGTCCGTCATTTCCAGACGAGAAACTATGAGTGGTACATCACTGAAGGCCTAAGTGTGAAATGCACGGCCCGCCACTGTCATGTAGTCTGTGATCCCTCATCAGGTGCTGTTGTTAAGTGTGTGATCCCTAGTCTTTCAGTTGTCTTACAAATTTCTGCTGAAATGAGTCTGCTAGTGTGTCCTTCTAGCATTTTTAAAATCTGTAGACTGTGAAAGTTGTGTAGTGTGTCCCCAGCTTAAGCACAAGAAGCCATGAAAATTTGGTTTAAGTTGTATGTAACCACACTGCGCTCCCCCTCAAAGACTGCCGTTTTTTGTTTCCAGAGAGTAGAATAGGCCTATTGGTTGAAAGCATAAAATCTCCTGACTTCATTCAAACTTGAATGTTGGTTGCAAACTCCAGTGCCACACACAAAAGAAAGGTCAAAGAATTTACATAAAGTTAAAAACTGGGTAAATCAATTTTAAATGATTACATCTCCATCTGTATAATTACAGAAACGCTTCTCAGTACTAGACTGTACCATAAAATAGCATCATGGCAGGACAACAGAGGTATGGGAGCCCTGCTTTAATAACCACAGTTTTCAAGATGATTCATAAGTATCTAAGGGGTCAACAGTATTGAAGGCTGCTAAATGTAGATCATTTATTAGCTTTACCAGGGAGGTCTCTGTACTATGTACTGCTCTAAAACCCAGACTGAAACGTATTAAAAACGGAGTTAAAATTAATAAAAGATATATCGGTCTATGGTTATCTAAAACCAAGGGATCCAAAGTGTTCTTTGGCTGGTTGATAACTTGCTTAAAGCAGTCTGGAAAAGTGGCCAGTGAAATTAAATCAGCCCTGTAAATTGACGGTACTGTCGTAACAACAGAGTCTGTAGAGGGATCTGGGATGAAGCATTTAGTTGAGAAAGAGTTAATGGCTGGAAGTGGTCAAAAAATAAGGATGGAGTAAATATAATTGAAAGAGAGGTGGTATCGGGATGGGCATTGCCTCTAATTGTGTCTACTTTAACAACAAAGAGATAAATAGATTTAAACAAGATCTTTCTCAGAGTCAAGAGAGCAAGAGGGAGTGCTACAGGGCCTCCACTTGCCCCAGTGGTGGTGTATTACTCCAACATCCCAAACCCTCAGGACTCCAGGTGCTGAATAAGGCAAACAAAAAGTGACATGACAGAAGCCATCAGGTCCTGATGGCAGTGGAGCTGCCAGTTCCTCTCACTCAGATGAACTGTTCCTGACATTATCATGGAGATATTCATATACATTCTCGTGCACTTGTACATATGACTATTTGTGTCCTGGACACATCTATTGCACGGCCTGATCCCTCCTTCTGTGGTTCTCCCTGAGGTTTCTCTTTTTCCCCGGCTGGGTTTTTTGAGTTGTTCCTTACCCTGATGGAGGGTCTAAGGACAGGGGATGTTGTCTTGTTCTGCCTGTTTGCATTTTACTGTCTGTTTTGTGAAGCCCTTTGATTCAATTGTTGTTGTGATACTGGGCTATACAAATAAAACTGAACTGAACTGAATTGGAGCTGAGGACAACATTTCTCTTTGTGATGATGATCTTAACAAAAAGCTTAGAAACAATTAAAAAATGTTATGCATAAGTACAAAATAACAACCAGCAAATTAAAGTAAGCCATGTATTGGTATTATTCCAATTATTCTCATTATTATTATCATTATTCCCAAGTCTGGTTCTAAACTTGAAGCAGGTATTCAGTTAAACCAGTTCAGACACTTAGCCACCCAAGTTGATGACTGTAATTACTTGCAATAATAGACGACAGTGATTAACTGAAAAGGAAAATGTGGTAAATGTCAGCCACTTAACCTCGATGACTTCATCCTGGAAAATGATTTGACAACTTCTTTTTAAAAATTACGCATAAACATAAGAGGAATTAACCTAATAGTGATTCTAAGAGTAAAACAAATACACAAAAAAGTTACTGGTTCAGATTTAATTGACATATAAAGTCCTGTCCTCCATATGAGGCCTTCCAAAGGAACTAGAACAGGTGACATTTAGGTGATAAATGTGAGTCATTCAGCTGATGTAAATAGCCAATAATATTATGTTTCAATGATGTTTGACCTATAACCTGACCCTTTAATAATAGCACTCCCTACTTCGTCCTTGTTCTTATAGGCTACAATTAAAATATTTGACGTTGATTATTGAGCTGGTTATTTTATTAGTAGTGGGAGTTACTTTTCTCCATTTGCGTGTTTTAATTGCATGTAAGTATTTAGATTTGGTGGAGTACAAAGGCAGATTGAGCCAGAGATTGCAAGAGACTCACTTCTGTTGTCAGCTAGAGCAGCAGAATCACTAACTTCTGGTGAGTGTGGACATAATCTGTTTTTACAAACTGTTTTTTTTTTTTTTTTAACTATTGTAACATATAGGAAAAAGTTATACAGATTATTTAATTGATTTTTTTTTTATTTCAATTGTTTTTTTTCTCACATAATTTCTTCAGGTTGAAATTGTCACTCTAAGTCGACACAATGAGAAATTGGGTATAGTATCATTATTTTAAAAATGTCAGTATGCACTTGAATTACAATTTATCAAAACTGTGCTTGATGACAATTTGTCTTTCATTTTTTCCCAACAGATAATTAGTGCTTTAATAATTGTCCTGCTTATCGGTAAGTCTTTTTATCATTATGTTGCATTATTTTATAAATCTCTGGTTTAAATTTATGAACCAAATTGATCAGTTTTTCAAGTGGAATGCTGCAATAATGCAAAAGATTGACAAAATCTTTGAGTATGCTTTTTTTTTAATCTGATTATCTTATCTTACTCGAATACTACATTGTAAACAGAGATAGTCACAATACGGTCAAAATAGATCTTAAAGCGTTGTGTCATATGTTGATTGATGACAAATAATCACATTTACTTATTGATGTCCAGTGGTCTCCAGTAAGTAATCAATAATTAATGTAGCTGATATATGGCCGTCTGATCAGAGCATTAACTGTTAAAATTAGTCAACAACAGAGGGCATAAGTAAATTGAGCTGCAGTGAGTGAATAGTTTGAAAAAGGTTGGCTGGTGTCATTCAGCTGGGTCCTGAGATGCAGCTCTAACGATCTCATCCTGCACAAAATCTCTAACATTTTCACAGTTTAATTTAACATGATAAACCGTACTTCCCCTGGAGGAGACTTGGGCTGTGGCCAGAAACAAATTACGCATCCCTCTCCACTGTAGCTCACGTTATCGCTCGCTTTTACTAAGTTAATTCATTCATTTACACATTTGCAGCTGAAATACAAATCACATCACACTGAGGGTCAACCATTGTAATTGTGTACCGTTTTAAACCCGTTGGCTGTGATCTGAGACAAGCTGTCAGACATCAGCGCCCTCGCTACTACATTTATCGCCATGTACTTTCTAAATGTTTAGCCAATAGGCAGTGTTTGCCGAGAAACAACTTACTAAGAACCACCTGCGAATTATGATTGGCTGATTATTTCCAGAGCCGTGCCGATTTCACGGAACCTGAGGTGGAGACAAGTTTGTGGAATCAGATTCAGCCTCAACATTAATGTTATGATTGGCTATGTTATGAGAGATATAAAAACTGACTCTGGGTCTGCAGTAAATGCTCCAATTACATCTCAAATAAACTCTCATGAGACAAATGTAGTCACCTGCCATCATCTGCTTGGAGTCTGGAAATGCCACAACTCACCGCGCGTTTAAGCTCTAAGTTAGTGTGTATTCGAGACAATTAAGTCTAGTAATAGATACGAATGAGCAAAAAACCCAGTTAGATTTAGACCCTATTTTTAAAGGTTAGCTCGCACCTGTTGTATTGCAATAAGCAGAAGGTTTTTGAACATACAAAAGTTACTGCCACAAAACACTTCCAATTCACCAGCCTGGTGAGTGATTTCATTGGATGCCTGAATGTGGATTTCTTAAAATATTATACAGTTAGAGGATTTTGTGATTTTGTTTGGTGTTTTTATGTTTGGAGTTTTACGTCAATTTTTGTGTCCTTTCTAAGTTTGTACACCACGATACGTGAGGCTATATGGGCGGTAACCATCGGGACACCAAACCCCTTTGACTTTTAATCCTCTATAATTAATGCTTTAGAAAACAGAGTCTAATAGCCGTTTCTTTAAATAGGTGTACGCGTCATAAAGTCCTTTATGTTGTGTTTATATTGTCACAACTTCATTGTACGATAATGTTTGCTTTCTGTATGATAATTTGGTCTCGAGTATCTGGCAACACTTCTCCGGACGCTTCGCAATACCTTGATCAGCGTCCCGCTCCTGTACTAGTGTCAGGGGGTGCTGCTGCACTTCCCGCGGTAGGCCACTGGGGTGTGCTACCACTTGGAGTTCTATCCAATTTCCCTCTAAATGGTTTTTTAAAACGTGACTTACCGATGAGCACCCATGAAGCCTCCTCATTCTTCGTTTAATACATACACTTTGGTTTGACTGCCAGGTAGCATAACCCTCCGCACTTTGAATTTAGGGTCAAACTCGGTAAGTGGTGCCCAATATCGCATGCTCACGCACGAGCAGACTGGCACAGAGCTGAGCAGAGCCAGGTAAATGAAGGTAGAGACTCAGCACGATATATTCTGATGTTTACCTCGTTTTACTGTTCAATTAGCTTATTTTTTAGCAGCGAGAGAAAGGAAAGCTAACTTCATGTAGCCTACAGTTTATCTTAGTTTCACAGACCCCTCCCTCTGAGCGTTACCATGGAGACCCTGACAAGCGGCTTTGCTTACCAACATAATTTATACTCCTTTAGTGCACTTTGATTATGTGCTGCTGTGTTGTATTGCTACTGTAGAGTTTTATTTATTAAAATAAAACACATATAACAGGCAAATCCAAAACATGGTTTGTTAAATGAACGTACAGCTGTGAAGATAACATCTCAAACAAACCACGATTATTTATAAAGGGAAAAGCTATCTGAAGCTACATGGCCTTATGTGAAAAAGTAGTTGCCCCGCAAAACCTAATAACTGGTTGTGCCACATGTAGCTTCAGAAGTTCAGAGCTTTTTCCCTTAATAAATAAAATAATCACTTAAAAACTAAATTTTGTATATACTACAGTTATTTTTGTCTAATATTTAAATTTGTTTGATGATCTGAAACATTTAAGTGTGACAAATATGCTAAAAAAAACCCCCAAAAGCAAAACAGAAATCAGGGGACAAGTACTTTATAGTGTATATACTATTAATTAGACAGAGCAGTGATAAGACTCCAGTCTGCTTTTTTGACACATTGGGCACGCACAATAGGGCCTCCATATCCATTGGGATATCCATTGAGTTGTCCAATGAGAAGCAGAGGGATGTTGATGAAGTTTCTCTTCTACAAACACGTTAATATTTGAAAAGTAATAAGACAAATACTTGGATTACTTGTGCTGCAAAACTGATGTATTGTATTGTATTATTCTTCTACTAATTGACTAAAGTGACTTTGTTATGTGTTTAGTGGGATTCTGTGACGCAAAGCGTGAAGATAATGGCGAAGGAAGCAAACAAGGAAACAATCAGAGAGTGACTGAAGGAAAAAATGAAGGAATCAATCACGGAAAAGAGGAAAGAAATGAGCAGGGACGCAAAGGAAAGGATGATGGAAGCAAACAAGGACATAATGAAAGGAATAGTGAAGAAAGCACACAAGGAGGTAAACAAGCAAGGGATGATTGGAGCAATCAAGGAGAGGATGAAGGAAAGAGTGAAGGAAACAAAAAAGGAAGCAACCGTAAAAAGAGTGAAGGAAACAATGGGGACAGGAATCAAAGAAACAAAACTAAATCCAGAGGACATGACAGAGACAGGAAAGATGAGGACAGCGGTGAGAAGAGACACTCGCTCGAGGAGCACCAGCAGCGAAACAATAAAGACAGACCTGCAGACAAAGGAAAGGGCAAAGAAAAGAAGAAAGAAATAAACGAAGAAAAGGGCGAACAAAGAAAAGAAGCACAATACAGTATTGAGGACAAGAGTAGCCAAGACGAAAATGACAGCAAGAATGATGAAGAAAAGTACAAGAACAACAGTAACGAGAGGGACAGTAGAGCAAACAAAGAAAGCAAGGACAAGAACAGCAAGGAAGAGGACGAAGAAAACGGTGGACACCCTCGGAACAAGAAGTGTAAAAACAGAGGAAGGGACAAAAACTGCAAAGAAGAGAACAGCAGCAAAGAAGATGAGAAAAGCCAAAAAAAGGAAGATGAAAAGAGTGAGGAACATGAGGACCCACACAGTTCTGAAAAGAGTGAGGAACATGAGGACCCACGCAGCTCTGAAAAGAGTGAGGAACATGAGGACCCGCGCAGCTCTGAAAAGAGTGAGGAACATGAGGACCCGCGCAGCTCTGAAATGAGTGAGGAACATGAGGACCCACGCAGCTCAGAAAAGAGTGAGGAACATGAGGACCCACGCAGCTCTGAAAAGAGTGAGGAACATGAGGACCCGCGCAGCTCTGAAAAGAGTGAGGAACATGAGGACCCGCGCAGCTCTGAAATGAGTGAGGAACATGAGGACCCGCGCAGCTCTGAAAAGAGTGAGGAACATGAGGACCCGCGCAGCTCTGAAAAGAGTGAGGAACATGAAGGCCCGCGCAGCTCGGAAAAGAGTGAGGAACATGAGGACCCGCGGAGCTCGGAAAAGAGTGAGGAACATGAGGAACCGCGCAGCTCTGAAAAGAGTGAGGAACATGAGGACCCGCGCAGCTCGGAAAAGAGTGAGGAACATGAAGGCCTGCGCAGCTCGGAAAAGAGTGAGGAACATGAGGACCCGCGCAGCTCGGAAAAGAGTGAGGAACATGAGGACCCGCGGAGCTCTGAAAAGAGTGAGGAACATGAGGACCCGCGCAGCTCTGAAAAGAGTGAGGAACATGAGGACCCGCGCAGCTCTGAAAAGAGTGAGGAACATGAGGACCCGCGCAGCTCTGAAATGAGTGAGGAACATGAGGACCCGCGCAGCTCTGAAAAGAGTGAGGAACATGAGGATGGAAAACATGGAAGACTTTGGAACAAGTGTAAAAACATAGGAATGGACAAAGGCAGCAATGAGAACAGAACAGAACTGCATAGTTCTGAAAAGAGTGAGGAACATGAGGACCCGCGCAGCTCTGAAATTAGTGAGGAACATGAGGACCCGCGCAGCTCTGAAAAGAGTGAGGAACATGAGGACCCGCGCAGCTCTGAAAAGAGTGAGGAACATGAGGACCCGCGCAGCTCTGAAACGAGTGAGGAACATGAGGACCCACGCAGCTCTGAAAAGAGTGAGGAACATGAGGACCCGCGCAGCTCTGAAAAGAGTGAGGAACATGAGGACCCGCGCAGCTCTGAAAAGAGTGAGGAACATGAGGACCCGCGCAGCTCTGAAAAGAGTGAGGAACATGAGGACCCGCGCAGCTCTGAAATGAGTGAGGAACATGAGGACCCACGCAGCTCAGAAAAGAGTGAGGAACATGAGGTCCCGCGGAGCTCTGAAAAGAGTGAGGAACATGAGGACCCGCGCAGCTCTGAAAAGAGTGAGGAACATGAGGACCCGCGCAGCTCTGAAAAGAGTGAGGAACATGAGGACCCGCAGAGCTCTGAAAAGTGTGAGGAACATGAGGACCTGCACAGCTCTGAAAAGAGTGAGGAACATGAGGATGGAAAACATGGAAGACTTTGGAACAAGTGTAAAAACATAGGAATGGACAAAGGCAGCAATGAGAACAGAACAGAACTGCATAGTTCTGAAAAGAGTGAGGAACATGAGGACCCGCGCAGCTCTGAAATTAGTGAGGAACATGAGGACCCACGCAGCTCTGAAAAGAGTGAGGAACATGAGGACCCGCACAGCTCTGAAAAGAGTGAGGAACATGAGGACCCAGCAGCTCTGAAAAGAGTGAGGAACATGAGGACCCGCACAGCTCTGAAAAGAGTGAGGAACATGAGGACCCACGCAGCTCTGAAAAGAGTGAGGAACATGAGGACCCAGCAGCTCTGAAAAGAGTGAGGAACATGAGGACCCGTGCAGCTCTGAAAAGAGTGAGGAACATGAGGACCCACGCAGCTCAGAAAAGAGTGAGGAACATGAGGACCCGCACAGCTCTGAAAAGAGTGAGGAACATGAGGACCAGCACAGCTCTGAAAAGAGTGAGGAACATGAGGACCCACACAGCTCTGAAAAGAGTGAGGAACATGAGGACCCGCGCAGCTCTGAAAAGAGTGAGGAACATGAGGACCCGCAGAGCTCTGAAAAGTGTGAGGAACATGAGGACCTGCACAGCTCTGAAAAGAGTGAGGAACATGAGGATGGAAAACATGGAAGACTTTGGAACAAGTGTAAAAACATAGGAATGGACAAAGGCAGCAATGAGAACAGAACAGAACTGCATAGTTCTGAAAAGAGTGAGGAACATGAGGACCCGCGCAGCTTTGAAATTAGTGAGGAACATGAGGACCCACGCAGCTTGGAGAAGAGTGAGGAACATGAGGACCCGCGCAGCTCGGAAAAGAGTGAGGAACATGAGGACCCGCGCAGCTCTGAAATGAGTGAGGAACATGAGGACCCGCGCAGCTCGGAAAAGAGTGAGGAACATGAGGACCCGCGTAGCTCGGAAAAGAGTGAGGAACATGAGGACCCGCGCAGCTCTGAAAAGAGTGAGGAACATGAGAACCCGCGCAGCTCTGAAAAGAGTGAGGAACATGAGGACCCGCGCAGCTCTGAAAAGAGTGAGGAACATGAGGACCCGCGCAGCTCTGAAAAGAGTGAGGAACATGAGGACCCGTGCAGCTCTGAAAAGAGTGAGGAACATGAGGACCCGCGCAGCTCTGAAATGAGTGAGGAACATGAGGACCCACGCAGCTCAGAAAAGAGTGAGGAACATGAGGACCCGCGCAGCTCGGAAAAGAGTGAGGAACATGAGGACCCGCGGAGCTCTGAAAAGAGTGAGGAACATGAGGACCCGTGCAGCTCAGAAATGAGTGAGGAACATGAGGACCCGCGCAGCTCTGAAAAGAGTGAGGAACATGAGGACCCGCGCAGCTCTGAAAAGAGTGAGGAACATGAAGATGGAAAACATGGAAGCCTTTGGAACAAGTGTAAAACCATAGGAATGGACAAAGGCAGCAATGAGAACAAGACCATTAAAGATGAGGATCCACACAGCTCTGAGGACTCGCACAGTTCTGAAAAGAGTGAGGAACATCAGGACCCACACAGTTCTGAAAGGAGTGAGGAACATGAGGACCCGCAGAGCTCTGAAAAGTGTGAGGAACATGAGGACCCGCAAAGCTCTGAAAAGAGTGAGGAACATAAAGATGGAAAACATGGAAGCCTTTGGAACAAGTGTAAAACCATAGGAATGGACAAAGGCAGCAATGAGAACAAGACCATTAAAGATGAGGACCCACACAGCTCTGAGGACTCGCACAGTTCTGAAAAGAGTGAGGAACATCAGGACCCACACAGTTCTGAAAGGAGTGAGGAACATGAGGACCCGGACAGCTCTGAGGACCCACACTGTTCTGAAAAGAGTGAGGAACATGAGGACCCAAACAGTTCTGAAAAGAGTGAGGAACATGAGGACTCACACAGTTCTGAAAAGAGTGAGGAACATGAGGACCCACACACTTCTGAAAAGAGTGAGGAACATGAGGACCCAGACAGCTCTGAAAAGAGTGAGGAACATGAGGACCCGCAGAGCTCTGAAAAGTGTGAGGAACATGAGGACCCGCAAAGCTCTGAAAAGAGTGAGGAACATGAAGATGGAAAACATGGAAGCCTTTGGAAAAAGTGTAAAACCATAGGAATGGACAAAGGCAGCAATGAGAACAAGACCATTAAAGATGAGGACCCACACAGCTCTGAGGACCAGCACAGCTCTGATTGCCAGCACAGTTCTGAGGAGAGTGAGGAACATGAGGACCCGGACAGCTCTGAGGACCAGCACAGCTCTGAGGAGAATGAGGAACATGAGGACCAATTCAGATATGAGGAGAGTGAGGAAGATAAGGATGTGGACATGGACAGTGATGATGATGATGATCAAGATCAGGACTTGGTCGATGATATGGTTGAGGACAATGGCAGCAGAGGAAAAACAAAATGCAGAGGTAACCCTGACAGATACTGCGATGAGCGAGATGTTCCCATTGACACTGGTGAGTTCTTACACCAACTTAAATCTGTACCATATTATTAAATGTAAGTCCCATTTAAATTCTATATTTCTGTTGCAGGTTGTTGGACTGAATGGTTTGACAGAGATGACCCCACAGGAGAAGGTGACTGGGAGACCCTCGATTACCTTCACATCGAAAATCTAGCAAAAGTCTGCAACAACCCTCTTGAAATTGAGGTCCAGACTACAGCTGGAGACAGTGTAGCTTCAACAGGAGACATTATTGCCAAGTGCGTATTTTTAATATTCTTTACTGATTTGGTTTCACTGGTATAAAATCCATCCAGACTGTTTTTGGCTTTGACTGTGGAAATGTAACTCAAAAAGCCCTTCCAAGAATAATGAAGTTTCCTCAAGTGTCTGAACTTATTTTTCTTCCATCAACAGATCTGACACAATCACCGGATTCATCTGTAAAAACTCTGACCAGTCAGGGTGCAATTGTCATGATTATAAGGTTCGGTTCATGTGCCCAGAAGAGTTTTGCAGACAAAAAGGTTTGTCTAACATTTATGAACTTGTTTTTAATGTAGCTCAAAGTACCACTGCATAAACCTTTAGCCCAAAAATATATATTCTCAAAATTTTGTTGATGGTTCTTAGACATGAGATCAGTAGAATCATGCCTATCACACAGTACCCTCAACTGGACAGAAACCTCTAATATAACATTCCTTTCACTGGGACCATGGCATATTGCAAAAGATTTATGAGTGCTCTCATGGCAGTATGCCACACTATGCATTTAATGAAGAAAACAGATCAATACACTGGACCCTAGCAAAGTCATATTTATACAAAATATACTAAAATGAGCCTATTATTTCAGAAGACATGCTCTTTCTTGACCTCTATCCATGAGTTGCACAGAAAGAAAGTTACGCTAAAGTTACGCAGGGTTGCTCCAAGGCTGCATTCATGTTGTTCTCGGACGGTTTGTGTTTCTGAAAAAGGATGTACTTTATTGTGTTCATGTGCTTTCATTTTGGAGTTTCCAAGAACCACATTAATGCAGCATCAGACCATCTTTCATTGGTGTTGTGATTAGTGGCTGAACAGTCTTCTTCTCTGGCCAGTGTGCTGGACCAGTTGGTTTAATCGGGACAGACCTAGTGGCATTGGTGACTGGGAACTCCTCCCGAACCTGAGGGAAGAACATCCAGGTGAAATCTGCGAAAAACCTCTTTTCATTGATGTTAAGACCGCAAACACAAACACCGCACCCGACTTCACTGGACAGTCATTCTTTCTGTAAGTTTAAAGAATATTTTCATACACAATACTAATGTTTTGTAGTATTGTATTGTAATATAATGAAATTATAGAGATGAAAAGAATGCACTGAAAATCTACTTTAAACAAGTTTACAGCAGGTTTTTAGGCTGCCTCATCAACATGTAAGACTCTGAAACCCTTACTGAGCACATTTACTGTTTCAGCTGGAGCCCAACTGAGGGATTTGTCTGTCGCAATCGTGATCAGAGAGGACGCCGTTGCCAAGATTACAAAGTTCGCTTTGGCTGCCCCTGCCATGATTAAACGGTGTTTAATCATGGCAAATATGGAGTACCTGAATCAAATCATCGGCCTCATTTTTTTGGGCTTGTGTCTTGACTCGAACATCAGCCACAATAACTTGCATTTGTGTATTCTCAGACTTGTTAGTCAACTAGACCTGTGCTACACTCAAATCCAACAAGGATATAATAGTTGTGTTGTGAGTCAACGCACAGTAGAGGGGCTCCTCCATTAATATGCAAAAGATATGATTGATTCTTTTGCTTTGCCTTTATTTATGTTGTATTTTTCTTGTATAAATAAAAAAGGATCATGCAAACATTTTTCTGCCCTATTGTCTGTAAAAATAATTTCATTAATAAACACCTGGTAAAACCTTTGTGTAACCTGTGTTAAAAGACAACATCATAAATAATTAAAAGCAGCACTTAGTTTGGAGATTATGTGTTTAATATAGCCAATGCCCCAAAATCTTCAAGGAGTAGTATTTTGTAAATGGTGCTCTAGTAGATATAACTGGAACCAATTTATTCCCTACAATAGATAGGCAGCACACCAACGCCATAGAGACTAAACAGGCCTACTGCACAATGGGGCAAGGATATTTCCTCAATATACAGTGCTTGTCATACTTAACTGTTTCAAATCATTAAAGAAATTTAAATATTACACACAGATAACTCGAGAAAAGAACTGCAGGCCCCACTTTCATCAGTTAAGGGCAGTGTTCATGACTCACCCATAAGAAAGAGACACAGGAAAAATGGGCGTCCATGGTGTTCCAAGGTGAAAACCACTACTGACAAAAATAACATAAAGGCTCGTCTCACTTAATTGAGATGTTAAACACGACCGAAAAAGGCAGTTCATGCTCGAAAACCCTCCAGTGTGGCTGAATTAAAACAATTCTGCAAAGAAGAGTGGCCCAAAAAGTAAATGCTTGATTGCAGTTGTTGCTGCACAGGCTGGCACAACCAGGTATTAGCTGAAGGGGGCAATTACTTTTTCACATATGGCTAGCTAGGTTTGGATAGCTTTTGTCCATAGTAAATAAAAATAATTACTTAAAAACTGCATTTTGTGGTTACTTGAGTTATGTTTAATATTTAAATTTTAAAAAAAAAGAAATCAAGTACTTTTCACAGCATGCTGCTGACAAACGGGCTGTTGCCACATACGGAACCATTTGTATCGATATCTGGAAGAATAGAAATTATGATAGATGTCATGTAAAATTTGTTAAGGCATATCAATAAGTTAATCAATTGTAATTGTGCCCCCCCCTCTCCAACCGGAAGTGCGTAATGAATGGCGTACTGTTGGAGCAGGAAACAGATCTAGAAGCTAAGATGGCGGAGGAACAGCAAGAATCATCACAGGGGGAGATGGAGGGTGAGACAAACACTTATAACACATATTATTTAATAACCAGTGCCTTCGTTTTCTTACACATAATCCCGCATCCATATACAGGCCTTATAAATCTTTCAGACCTTGCACTCCTTGTGGTTTTAACCGCTGTCACGCAGCGATGGCAGGCACTGAGGCCACAGCTTGTTAGCTAACCTCTTGTTAGCAGCCACTGCTACACAAAGAAAAAAAACGCTAGTCTTGTTATTGAAACAACAACAACCGATGACAGTCACATGCTTTATGAACTGAATAAATAATTATGGCATAGGTGTAATACAAAAACGGGACAGTTTAAAGATCGTGTCATAAGCTCTCGCTTTTATTCAGTATTCGTTTTGTTTTCCCTCAAGACCTGCTAGCAAAGTTTAGCAGACAAGCGTTAGCTAGTGTTGTGGAGCAACTAGTTGTCCGGCTGATTATTATGGTCTTTTCTTTCAAGATATAAAGAAATATTGTCGTTTACAGCACAAACACTTTACAAAACGACTATTTATAATCTGATTCCTATAAACACATTAAATACCCATAGCCAATATAATCCCTTGTATGTAAAAAAAAACAAAAACCCTAACCCTACTTTGGGGTACTACACTACAATTGCTTGCCAGTTTTGAAGTAGTATCTAACTGGTTTATTTTATTTTATTTCACATTTAAGTTAAAACTACATTAATAAATAGTAAAGAGAAGGATTACTGCAATGGCCATAACTGAACAAACTAAACAGTAGTACAACAACCTCCCAACATTTTATTCTTGTATGGCTGATAGATGGTCTGACTCTCAGTTCACTTGTGCCTTTATTCTTAACCATAGTTGCACCTGAACACTCTGTGTGAGCTACAAATAGATCAATCTAGTGTTACAGCCTAGTAGCCTCTTACAGAACACATTTTAACCGTCTAATTACCTCGACCATAGATTCCTTTTTATGTAACTCATGAAATATCTCCTTTTATCATGTTACCTATAATATAACCTAACTCTAATGAAGTACAACATTTACCACTTTAAAACTATGAGCCTTTATCAATTTTGGGGCAATGAAATATAATGGTGACAACAGAGAATAGTAATGCACAATTATAGCCCTGTATTACACCTATTAGAGCTGCATGTTTGTTTACGCACTCTAGAGATGTCATTGCAGTTCTATTTATAGCCACAGCATTTAGTTTAGCTTTAGTAGCTTAGCTTAAAATATTGCATAGCATTTTATAAAGAAAATGAAAACCATAGCAAACAATATTGAGCTGTAATACAATAATCATCAAGATGTAAACTAACTTTAAACTTTTATGCAAACATGGACAAGTGTGTGCTGTATTCCCTGTGTTTAGTACACTTCTTTTCATTTCACAGCTCCCACTGGTTTTACATCAATAGCTGATATCAGATCTAAAAAAGTT
Source organism: Rhyacichthys aspro (assembly GCA_036850595.1). Lineage (NCBI taxonomy): Eukaryota > Metazoa > Chordata > Actinopteri > Gobiiformes > Rhyacichthyidae > Rhyacichthys > Rhyacichthys aspro. The sequence goes on along the minus strand of CM072165.1, from coordinate 13,446,469 downwards.
TGTAAATAATACTGTGTGTGTAAAAAGTATAGTAATTTATGCAAAAGTTAAATATTTTTTTATTATATTTTATCATTTAAATTTAACATGGAAAACTGACTCTGCCTGCTTTTTGTTTTAGTTTTAGACTGTTAAGATCCTGGAATTATCTCTGCTTCATTAATTATCACATAAATGTATTGCTAACCTTTCTGCTCATTTCACTTTGCTCGCTTTTCTCTCTTTCTGTTTTACATCTTTGTGCTTTTTTTTCTCTGTAAACAGATTCAGCAGGCCCTGCAATAGATAGACACTTATCCTGTAGGTTTTTTCGTCGCCATTGATTCGTGTTTACAAGCAGAGTCCCATCATTTAAATGGAGAAGAAGAGAAGCCAATGTGAATAAGTGCCAACATTTGATTGGAAAATACAGGCTTTTTGAAAATTTAAATGTCTAATAACAAAGCCTAGATGGTGTCTTAAGGTCTTGTTTTTTGCACAGATTGCTCCTTTTAGAATATGCTACTTGTTAAAAAAAACAATTTTCCTCCAATGCAAGAACAAAATTGGGTACTGTCTGTTTAATTGATGATAAGGCAGTCAGCACTGCCAAAAGACATAACCTCAAATGCAGCATGACTTACATTTATCCACATTAGGGGCGATAATGTAGTTAATTTGAGTATTTTAAGCTTTTAATCTTGAATAATCTAAAAAATACTGGGAAATTGAATTTAATAGGAAAATGTTTCTTCCAGCCCTTTATACTGTGTTGTGGCTAATGCTGCTGCTACCAGAGAATGGATTCATATACCTCTGCAATGCTTTGTTTTAGTGAAGTGTCAGGAAATTGACATGAGTGCAAACATTGTAGAGCCTGTGCAGTGTAGTACTTTGTTGATTGATGCAAATTAGCCATGTGCAGAGCGTTTCATTTAACAAGGCCTGGTCTATGGGACAGTGACGGCTAAAGCTAAAAGTTATACAACCTAAACCGACCGTAATGCACACTGCTGTTGCTGCTAGTGTTGTTTTGTGTTGATGCTGAGCAGAAAAAGAAAGAAAATATTTGAACAAAAAATAAAATTTATTTGAATTTTTAGGTCAGTCGCAAGAGGGAAAAAATCAAGCTGTCTCACTTATACAGTGCTGGAAAAAAGTTTTTGGACACCCCATGCATTTGTGTAATATTGCATTAAGAATCACTCTTAGATCTTCAAGTGAATTTTTTTAGTGAATTTTTTGTTTAGTTTTGAAACACATTCTCTGTTATTTGTTGACTTTGATACTGATAATGTTGAGAACTGACATTGAAACTGTCAAGAATTTAGTTTTGTTAGTTTTTCTTGTAAACAGTAAACAAAAAATAATTTGTATTTGTTTGTGTCTGTCTAATGCCATGTCTAATTGAGCTGATTGTGATCTTACTGACCAATAAATCAACCAGAAGCTGTCAGCCCAGATGTTTAGTATGGTATAAATTGTGCTTATGTTGGTCTATCTCATCTGTTACAGGAGTCAACTGCCTTGCCTACGACGAGGCTATTATTGCTCAACAGGACAGAATTCAGCAGGAAGTAAGTTTCCGTTATTCAAAGCTGCTTTCATTTGAACACAAACCCAGAGGGTGGTATTTATCTGTCCCAGGACTAACTAGATTCCGGAACAAGCAATTATACTATTTTCACACAGAAATCAATTATGAAGGTGGGTCTGTGCCTTCCCTTATGTTCCTCTGTGTACCTGACCAATACATTTTTTTACATGTGTGCACAGATAGCCAACAGTAACCCTTTAGTGTCGACAAGACTGGACCTGTCCGAGTTGCAGAAAGAGTACGCTGAGGAAGACACAGTTTATCAGCTCAAGATCAAGGTCAGACACATCACACCGGCCGCTCACATTACTGCTGCCGCATCACAATCCAAGTGTCAGGAATGCACCGCTAAAAGCCATCTTCTACTTTTTACTAACCGTTCTGCTCATTGTCTTTTTTCAGGACCTTTACAAAAAATACATGTACATTCGTAAAACCCGACCAGATGGGAACTGCTTCTACAGAGCCTTTGGTTTTGCACATCTCGAGTCGCTGCTGGACGACAGCAAAGAGCTACAGAAGTGAGTACTGTTTTGGCCCTTGTGGCTTATAGTTTAGCTTTTTACCTTTTACCTTTATTCACTTGTATTTATAGGGTTATGGTAAATATATAAACAGCCAAAGGATTTTGTAAGATCTGCCGAGGCTGCCATTATCAAGCATCACTGTGGTCTAATCAGCAGTCCCCCAGGATTGTAGTCTTTGCTTAGGTCTGCTGTTTGCTGCATCTCACACAATCTAAATGACAAGAGAGAAATTTGAATTGGTGAGTTTTCACACCTCAAGTCTGCTCCAAGTAGGGGCAAAAGAAAGAATTGTCTTTCTGTTGCATCCCCGTTTTGTCTTTAAAGCGATTCTGAAAAGCTATATGAAAAACGACACTACCGACTGCAGCCAGTGTTGTGGTGAGAAAAGCACCCCCGCTGTCATGTGCGAATCTGTTTGTGCACATATGAATTTCCAGCCATGAGCAATAGCTATTGTTTTAGTTTTACAGTACGTTAGAGTCAGCTCCATTTTAGATCTCCTTCAAATATGCTTCGGCTAATGACCTACTTTCCTGAGCTTAGTCAATACATGATTCTGTTGATTAGCTTTTACCGGCTTTTGCATCCCAGCATGATTCTGCTTCTGTTCTTCTGTCAGTTTGAAAGCTTAAAATGATGACTTTTATCCGCTGTAATACCGTGATATGACTGTGGCACGTGTGTTGTAATTTCAGAGGCTCATTTGATAGTTTAAGTAGACAATAAATGAACTAGACCTACACAGCAGCAACTTCAAATGCGCTTGTTTAAGATTGTTACAACACACACACAAGAAGCATCGGTCATGGCATAACTTTAAAACACTGTAATATGAACCGTAAAATAACTGTTTTCCCCTTCTCACCCTCAGTTTTACATTTATTGTTTATTTATTTGCCTGTGTCTTATGACAGGCAGACACTTAATATGTTTTCACACCGTAAACAAACTGGACCCTGGTTTATTTTGGTCTTTTGTCGGACTAAAAAGCAAGTTCTTGGTCCAGTGCATAGTTTGCTGGAGCTTTCACATCTCAGTATTTGGTTTGAGAGAGGGGAATGGCTGTTTTCTGAGCTTTTTATTAGCTAATGCTTGTATCGTAAATGAACAGCCCTTTTGGTTTTTGTAGTCATTGTGTCTTATGTCTTAATATATGTATGTAATGTTAGGGAGTGTACATATATGATATATTTCATAGACCATATATAATTATAGATCTTATTGTACATCCATGCTTCTACAGGTGAAGTGGTGTCCCATTTCTCAGGGGTAGCCTGTAATCATAGCCCCACCCTTTACCCCTTCACTTGGAGGGCTTTGGGGTAAGGGGAAGGGAAGTTAGATGATTGGGATTGGGCCTTACTCTGAGGAGTCTGCATGTCCTCACCCTCTTGCTGTAGGTTCTGACAGTTTTCTGCCGCTTTTAACATGCAGCAAGTAGGACAACAAAGTAATATGCAGTGTTTTGGGGATTTCTGTAATCCGTTTTTGATAATCTATTGCGTATTAGCTGTACTTCCATACCAAAGCTTCAGATTTTATCAGCACTGCTCCAGAAAAAGCCAGATTTGTGTTTTGGTGTGGAGTTTGCTTTTTGCTTCTTTTTGTGTGTAATCACTGCATTATAGTAGCAAATTGGAAAGTCTGGTGCCTCTCAATGCACTTTAAGCCCTGATGGCTGATCTGCACCAACATAAATGAACTATATTGTATTAAGTTATGGTATATTTTGTTGTTTTATATTCTTCATTCTTCTGTTTTATATTGTATTAAAACATGGCTCAGCGTTGTGTTTTGGTTAAGACTGATGTGTCCGGAGAAATTCAGAATTCACTCCAAGAGGGCACATTTTTTGTCAAGTACACAGTCTGCTGCATTTCTGCTGACTGCTTACTTCCTCTGTATATCCATTATAACTGGGCCTTTGTTTTTTGTCATTTCAGATTTAAAGCAGTCGCAGCTAAAAGTAAACAAAACCTGGTTGACGAAGGCTTCACAGAATTTACCATCGAAGACTTCCACAACACTGTGAGTTGAACACAAATGCCAAAGTCATCTTTTTGTCGTGGTCTGCCCCTAATTGTGTTTTGCATGTTTCTCTAACAGTTCATGGACCTGATTGAATTGTGTGAGAAACAGCAGAGCCTGGAGGAGGTGTGGAACTCCTTCAACGATCAGAACGTGTCGGACTACGTGGTGGTGTACCTGCGGCTGCTCACCTCCGGCTACCTGCAGCGAGAGCATAGCTTCTTTCAGCATTTCATAGAAGGAGGACGCTCAGTCAAAGAGTTCTGTCAGCAGGTGGGCATCTCGGTTCTTATTCGATGAACCTCAGACATGAGTCATGAGTTACAGTCTTTCCTAACTCATGGAAAATAGGGGCAGGGTTTGGGGCGGACTTGAAAATATGGTTGTGTCATGTCGGGTGTAAATAAAATGTAAGACAACCTGTATATGCCAGAAACCTGGTTGTACACCCATTTTCACACAAACCTTGGCAACTATGAATCTGAACGTTGGTGGATGGTGCACTTAAATCCAGCGCCAGGTTAGGATTTGGTGTCAATTTACGCAAGTTTTAAGTTGGCACCAAGCTTCGCAGCAAAGCAGTTAAAGACCCTACAACACATTGCCACTTCAAATGTATTTGGTATTACAGTCCTCTGTGATAGTAATCTTACATTTTTTTAATTAGTATGTGCAAAAGTGCCACTTCTCAGATGATTTTCTTTGTTTTATGGGCTATATAGGACGCACTTTGTTTATTTTGTCTTTTACCAGAGGTCACTTGATTTAGGCAAAAATCAACAAAAATGAGACAAAGCTGTGGAAAATGGATTGAACTTTTATTTGATGCTGAACTGCAGACATCAGCCAAGAGCTGGTCCCGGTGCAATGAGACGGAGACAGGAGCTTGTTCAGCTATGTTTGTTAGTGTACTATTACAAGTGACCTGATCCGACATCTGCTTAAAAACAAAAAAAGTAGACAGTGGTCCATATCAGAGATTTTGGTTTCTCCCACCAGGACTCTGTAAGTCAACATCGAGTATTGCTGTGGCTTCCCGCAGGAGCTCTAATGTGCTCCCCTGACTCTGTGTGGGGCTGTTAGTGAGATAGTGCAGTCAAGGAAATACTTTGTCATGGTGGCATTTTAATAGTGTACTGAAAGCTTGTTCTGCTCGACATACAGGCAGAAATGAAAAATAATCTGACTGTACAACCACTACTGAACTAATAGTAAATACAATTTTGGATGATGACAATTGTGATTAGAAAGCTCTATTTGGAAGCTTAGTATCAGGGTTTAGAAAAAAATGTAAAGAATCTTATTTCATCAGATTTAGTATGTGGTGGTGTTAGATTACATATTCTTGCATAAAATTGAGACACTTTTGCCTTGTAATACTAGTCTAAAAAATCACTTTATCACTTAACCTTAAATGCATACTTTTTTCCCCTTTCGCAGGAAGTAGAGCCAATGTCTAAAGAAAGTGACCACATTCACATCATCGCCTTAGCCCAGGCCTTGAACGTCTCCATCCTGGTGGAGTATATGGACAGAGGAGAGGGAGGGACAGTCAACCACCACGTGTTCCCCGAAGGCGGCGACCCACGCATCTTCCTCCTCTATAGACCCGGCCATTACGACATCTTGTACAAATAACACACTCCCCCTCAGCTCCACGGCCGTCAGCGGGTTTGAAAAAAGAAAAAAAGAAACTTGAGCAGCCACGTTTGAAAACGCATACATCTGTGTATCCGATTACACTTATGTATTAAAAGAATAAAAAATTAAATAAATAAAAATAAGAATCACAGTTCATGGCTCCTCTCCACCTCCTGCCCCCACATTTCTCCTCAGTCATCACACCATGGTTCATGACAAAAAAAATCTTAAAAATAGAAGTGACTCCAGGCATTTAGAGTTGTACAGTTATTTTCTTTTGTGGTTGTAAATGTTATCTACTTGCTTTTGTTGGACTCTTTTCCTTTGTTACACTGCGATTCATTGAGTTTTATTAAAGGGATTTACATCTTAATTTATGTCTTATGTATTTTTCACTAGTCTCAATCACAGTATCCAAGAGCAGCAGATTGTGCTGACTTACATGGATGGATTCAGGGATAACACATATCACAAAATGTAGGCATATTTATGATAAATTCAGAATAGGCTTCCTAATATAGCTATTTTAAATGCAGATAATAGGTAAAGCCTTTGCACTTGGAGACACTAAAATCTTATGAGGTGTGTGAAAAGATTTGAAAAACTGTCAGTTCATTACTTGGGGGAATAGTAGTATAGATTGTTAAATGTTTACCTACCTCAATTGTGGACTATAGCTGTGTAACGTGTAAGCAGCAGGGCCTGTAATAAAAGGTATAATAATGCACATCAAGTAAATTTGAAAGTTTTGGATGGATTGGTGTTGTGTTGGGAAAGGCCTTTTCGAGTTAAGTCCAACAGCTCCACAATCTTTGCTGTATGTTGAGGTATTTTAGCCAAACAAGAAGAGAACTGGAACAAAATTTATTATTTATGTCAATCATGTGACAGTTATAAACCAATAAACTCTGACAGTATCCATTGTCTACGCTTGTATCTAACCTTAATTACGAAAGTCCAGCTTGGTTAATTTTTATGACTTAATAGATCACAAAAACATGTTAAAAATTATTTACGTTTATTTGGGAGACACTGAGACTGGATATATAAAAGGGTTTAGAGTACTGTAGCTATTACCTTAGCCTACTGGACCTCAAAACTATGTATGGCCATGACTGCACCTTGGAATATAGTATAAAATACTTTAGACTGAAAGATTTTATTTGTTGATAGACTTTAAAAAAAAAAAAGACTAAATAAATAATTTGCTATATATGTTGCTTGTCTGAATCAGTTTCACAAAATGCCTCTCAGTAAATTTTGTTGAACTTTGTCGTTTACTCGAGTTAAAGACCGCAGTACTAGAAACAGGCCAGAAGGTGGCGGTAATACGACAACAGTATAACTAATACGATTTACCACTGCATGGATAAGGAAGAAGAAACAAGGGTTCAGAACAACTTCAATCAAAATGACTTCGCTTATAAAACTAATATCTAGAAGAAGAATAATGGCAGCTTGTGCACGGAAACACTCCTCCCTTACAGGTAGGGTTAAAGCGGGTTGTCAGCCTGTTTGTTAAAGAAATGCTTCGGGTGAAAGTAAATTAAAAGCTAAGGCTAGCAGTTAGCCAACATGCAGCATTGGGCATTGCCTGTAGTACAACATTGATGTTTTATATAGTGTCCTTGGCAAGTGCCTTAAAGTTAGTGGACTGGGCAAGTCGACTTTTTAAATTCTAGCTTATTTGCAGAATTTGCTCTCAGAAATTATAACAAAAAGCAACATACATCACAACAGAAGACAAGTTCTCACAAAGCGTGTTTTTTTTTTTACTTCAAATACTTTCACTGAAAGCACTGATTTGGTTTGTATACCATTTAAAAATGCTTAAACTAGAAACTAAGTATTTATGCTTTATATATGTTGTTAACATTAAGGCCACACAAAGTCCAGACTAGACAGTCATTGTGTTATTTTTGTATCTTATCTAACTAGACATTCAAGGAAAACTTATATATATATCTGATCTTGAATGAGTAAAATAAAATTAAATATATATAGTTTGATAATTTAGTTTCTTTTAAAGAACTAATGTTATGTGATGGCATTTTTGTCATACATAATCCACCCTATACATTTTTTACATTTAAAAAGTCAATATACTATCTATCATTATAACATAAAATATAAGTGCAATAGTGATACTTATTTCTGCACATTTACATTAGCATTGACAAACTCAAAGCAAAACTACTATATTAAAATATAGTCTCAGCCATTTCAATATTTCCCTCTTTCATAGACACAGTGGCTCAGCTCAGATGCTACTGAATTAAAATGTACATTAGGATATAACAGCTCCACATATGTTTGTGGCCCAAAAGTTATAGTCCTATAGAGGCCCTTAAAAAAAATCCTTAAAAATTGCATGTTGTTTATTTAACTAATTTGGAAAGTCAGTGTTTAGATATTGTCATAAAATCTGCTTCTGAGTCTTCTTTTATTCTTTTGTCCAGCTGAACTGATTGAAAACATGGATAAGAAGTCAACCTGGGACCGCTTCTACACTGAGAACAGCAGCCGGACCCGCTCCTTTAAGAACTTTGAATGGTTCTTCGGCTTCGACTCCGTACGACACCTCATTCTCCCTTTAGTACAGCCCGACAGGTCCGGACCCAGTGAGCTTTTCCACATCCTCGACATGGGCTGTGGCACTTCAGCGCTGGGCCCTTGTATTTACAAACACTCTCCTGTCGCCGTCCAAGTCTCGTGTGCCGACATCTCCCCCGTAGCTGTTCGACTCATGAAAGAACACACCAAAACTAAAGCTACTCAACCTCTCAATGTTTCCTCTCAGCTCAGGTTTGTAGAACTGGACTGCACTCAGCTTCACAGTCACTATGGTTCCAATAGCATCGACCTCATAGTGGACAAAGGCACTACGGATGCTCTGTTGAGGTCAAAGGAAGGCAGAGGTAAGGCCAGCCTGGTGCTGAAGCAGTGTATGGAGGTTTTACGAAACTCGGGGTCACTCTTGCAGTTTTCTGACGAAGACCCTGATGCCAGACTGTTGTGGCTGGAGACCGAGGCGCGGGAACAAGGGATTATGGGGGCTAATGTAGCGGTGCAAGAAGTGGGGGAGTTACGAGGAGTTGTTTACTACTGCTATCAAGTGTCACCACAGACAATTGTACATTCATAACCACTGGGATCATATAAAATAAATTATTGATTGTATTTTTTTCTTGTTTTTCTTGTAAAGGAATATCACCGGTTTTGACCTACACTTTTTTTTGCGTTTTTGTGCTTCATGTAGCTCCAGTTAGAGCCTGTTGTTTAGTACAGTACAGTGAAAAAAATACAATTGAGGACAAGAAGCAATAGTAATAAGTTATTTTTTGTTTTGTTGCCTGTTAGTTCTTAACAGTGAAGAATAAATTAGTAAATAAAAAAGAAATTATGAAAACTTTTCCTCTTGTTTAGCCTTTAGTTTGCCAACTCCCATTTTTTTTTATCTTTAAAATAGACAGTGTTTTTAAGATTGGTAAAATTACTTATGGTACTAAATACATCCTATGATTGCTTTTGGACAAAAATACTTTGAGATATTGGCTAGACTACATATTGAGACATTCATAAGGATCATTTAGAATAAAAAAGCTTTATTCACATTTTACACTTTACCCATATTCAGCACAAAATATATTGATCTTTTTTAATGAAAATGCATCTACCAATCGGTAAAATATATAAGCAGAATGATCAGTTATGTAGAAATCCTATAACACTTGCTCAAGTGTGGTAAAATAGAAATGCCCTGAGAATAAAATAAAAGTTTGCAGTTCAGTTTTCAAAAGAATTAAAAAGTTTTTTGTTGTTCATCATCAAAGTGAACAAATCGACTGGCTTCCCCTCTGGCTTCACTTCCAGATCTGGACAAAATGATGGAGGGTTGAGCGCACTAGGGTCGACAATCCCGATGATGTTGTTGATATAGCTATGAACAGGAAGACAAACTTAGAAGCTATACATAACAATGCCTCCTAGAACCACCTAGACATTTGACAACTCAGTGCGTTTCAATGAAGTGAAAGGTTGAATAAAATATGCATTAGAACATAGACAGTTATACATTTTCATTTAAGCAATAAACCCTTTGACATGTGCAGCTCATTAAAATCATTCTCAACTGCTTTACTTTGTTGTCTTGTTATAAAGGTCAGTGATTAACACTGGTATGTACAATATACTAAACGCTGGGTACGTAAGCTAAAGCTGTATTAGAGATAAGCATACAGTTTTTAATTGGGAAGAAAGCTAACAATAAATCTGACTTGCAAGCCCTGTTAAACATGGAAAAATAACATGACTAACTAATACTTTCCTCGTTCTGGGGAATCATTTGTTAATATTCAGACTTTCCAAGATGAAAGCACAAAGAAGTTGGAAAAATGACCGTGTCTCAGAAACACATTCGAGAACCATAGTTTTTTGGTTATACTACAATAGTATAAAGCATAAAGCTACAACAGGTTTATCTTTAAAGCTTATAATTTTCTGTTAATTGCTGTTCATCTCGGGAACCTCAGAACTCTGATTGAGTTACAAGAATTTAAAAAGGGGAATTGGGTAAAAATGACCCCTTAATGGTCAGAAAATTCATACACAACACAAACATACAATGCTGCAGATGCTCATACAAACGTAATTTGCCATCTAAAAATGCAGTGTTCCAATGACATCTAATTTGGCTGTCAAATTATAATATGGTGGTCTACCAAGTTTTCTTCAATATGTGAAAAACATGTATACATCCAACAAAATGTAAGTGTAACAAAAAGTATTTTGTATGGCTTTCATTGGACTTACCTAACAAGCACCCATCCAAACTCTTTGGTTTGGTACACAGTGCTCACAGGAATGCATCCAAATTCTGTCACCGTCACCATGTATTGACCTGGAGAGATGGTGAAGACAAATGTTACAAAACTTCATAGTGGGGACATCTGAGTTATTGATTGGTCTCCTCTGACCTTCGTCTGGGGTTTTTCCTGACCAGGTGTTGACCAGGAGTCCTTGGCCGGGTCCAGATGAGCTACCAATGACAAACTGTCCCACAAACGATGCGTTGTGGGGGACTCCCAGGGGCTGGAAGTCTGCTTTTAGGGGCTTCTTAGTGCATTTTTTGGCCTGGCCATCTATCTCGTACATCACACTCTGACAGAAGTATAATCATTGTAATTATTGGGTCTTTTTCAGTTTTACTTGAAGTATTGTTAACATTCTTACGTCTTTGTAGAGCAGAAGAACGTTGTAGGTGAAAGACTGATTCATGTATGTTCCTGTCTCATAGATTCGAATGCGTTGTTGCATTGCATCGTACTCGTATCCGGCATAGGCCCATGCCTTTTCATTCTGTGAGGACTATAGGCACAATTTAAAGATGAGGCAAACTTTTCTAGAACAATGTAAAAATAAAAAAATAATACAATTGCATTTTGAAAACAACTTCTATAATCATACAAAGACTAATTCATTATGCTAATACTAATACTAATGGTACTGTGAAGTACTTTGATGTTACTTTTTGGTAGAAATATATGTGTTCTTCAATACCAATTATAATACTAATGCCAATAGTGAATTGGTAAATGTATTCTTTAGTAATTTAGTACTTTTGTGCCTAAATTAAATACTTTTAAGATTAAAATTATTTATTTAACTCTACAATATACAGTTGAATGTTAGTTGCCAAATTTATTTTAAAGTAATTCAACACATCACCAACTACCTTAAAAAGTAATTTTGAGCAGAAATTTTGTTTTGTTTTTTTGTTTTCCCCTTTTTTCCTTTTTAATTTAGTTAGGTTTGGACCTTTTATTTCACAGATCAGCTGTTTGAAATGCTGCACACTTTATTCTTTTAAAACCTGAAACAACAAGAAAGTTCAGAGTTTTGGGCCGAGGTTTTCTGGCCTCAGGTCACATGGTCCAAAAGTTTACTAAATGAAAGTGAACTTTTGACCATGTGACTTTGACTTGAGGCTTGTGGTCAGGTGTCGAAAGTGCCCCTAGACTTTTTAATGCTTACATTTTTATGCACCCCTCAAATGCCTACCCTAGCTTTAATCATTTAACAAAAAATGCCTACCCTAGCTTTCATCTATTTACAATTTCAGTGTAAGTGCTACATTGTGTTGCATAATGGGCTCAATCAGACTTACAAAAGTGAAGGCTCCAGTCAGCAGCGGCGGACTTTCTAAATGAAAAAAAGAAATGCAGTAATGTAAACATATAATTTGAAATAGAAAACTGTAAAGCATAAGTGTAATAAAAGTACTTACTGCATTGATTTGGCTTCTTGTCCAGGCTGGCTGCCAGGCTACATGCAAATAAACAAGCTAAGACCACAACAAGTCTCATGTTTAAGGCTTCGGCTTTACTGGAGTACACTGCAGATGCAGAGCTGAGTCACTTCCTTATAAACATAAAACTGAGAAATCCAGGTTACAAATCCTTCCTCCGGGCTTTGGTTTCATCCTCGCTAAGTCCATTTCCGAACGTGTGGGTGGAACAGCTCCGAGATAACAGTAATGACCAAAGGGACCAAAGGACAACTAGAGTGTATTTAGAAGTGGCCATTTGTGGTTTATTTTGTTAAAATATTTACCTACAGACTAAACATTTAAAATTAGATTCACTGTCTTTTACTGTATCTAGTAAAAGTATTGTTCATGGAGTGGTTGTGGGGCAAGAACAGAGTGGGCCAGGGGTAAAGAATGTTGTTTGTTTTCTCTAAAGGAAGCTGCTAAACCCTGAAGTGGATTCAAGTGTGAACTGGAATGGAGGCTCTCCTTTGCTCCAGTAGTGACATCAGTGTCATCTGACTCAAAGGTAAGGTGTGGGAGGGTGCATTGTGTAAACAGTAGAGGTTATCTCACTGATCTCTCACATTACTTTGAGAATAGACACTCGGTTTATCATGTTGCATACACTTTCAGTTGCTTTTTTTGTAATTAAGGTAATAAACAATATAATATAAATTAAAGCTTCTTTGGAGAAAAGCTCAGAAAAGTTCTTTAGTTGCTTTTTAAAAGAATCAACAGAGTCAGCCACGTGCAAAGACGGGCAGGGCGCACCAGAGTCTGGGACTACTGTGCTACATGATAAGGTTTTGACCTGAGGAACAGAGTGCACAGTTTGAGGAGTAAGGGTTCTGGAAGTCTTTGGTGTGAAACCTACGTCAGACTAAATATGCAAACCATGAGATGATTCCTGAATGGAGGAGCCAAAATAAATTAATAAAATTTATTATCATAAGAATAAAACTGTAGTCTGGGTTGGTCTTGATTTAAAATCGTGAGACCTTTTTGTATGAACTAAGCAAAATTGAGTTCAGGTTTGAAACAAGACCAAGACCTTCAAATAGTTGTCAGTATTAAGACAATTGTTGAATGCTACAATAATAATGCCTTTTATTAATGTTTTTTGGCATTTTTGGTTCAACATATTTACAGCCACTGATCTTGACCATAGTTCAATGTGGACATCAGAGATTAGCTGTTAGCATTTAGCAAGGAAAGTGCAGTCTGGAAATAAAGCTTTTTTTCACAAAGGCATGTGACTCAAAAGTTAAAGTGTGTGATTGTACTGTGTTAACAGTAGAGGTTATCTCACAAGTCTCCGAGCTTTCCACATGACAATGCAAATATACACTTGTTTTTTCCCTGTTAAATACATTTTCAATCAGATGTCATTGCTTATCATGTTACAAAACCTGATTCAGATCATGGATAAGGTTAATCTGATAAAGAACAATTCAAATACTTTTAATAAAACACTCAGTTTACAATGGAGGTCACTAGATCCCTGTTGTTTATGAGTTAGGCCAGTGCATTTTGACCTTCAGCATGCATCTGTTGCAACATGTAGAGCTCATAGAGTTCCCCTAAACCATTACCTCAGAAATAAAAAGAGGGCAAGTATTACAGTGGCATGTGGTGTTATCTTTTACACTTTTTATGGGACTTGTTTGTGTCAACTTTTGAACCCATCAAAGTGAAAATGAGTCAAGGCTGAGACTTGAGAAAGCTTGGTTTACAGCAGAACTTCTAGTTTGCGTGAACTGAAGGGCTAAGGCTGTTTCATGAAGACTAGTCTGGACCCCTGCAGCAAGAATTACCCCAGTCAGCCTCAATGAGAAACTCTGGTGAGGAAACACCCACCTCCAACACTCGAAGTAAACAAAACTGCACAAAGTGTGGAGAAAGTCAACTCTGTCTTTTACCATAGTTTGACAAGACGGAGTAAAAAGGTTTATCCGTTCTGAATTTTGTAATTGCCTGTAATGTAAATTCCTCTTTCCAGTTGTATAGACACAGAGGTAGTGCAGAATAAGAGTGGTTAGGATGAAATGTGAATGATGAGGAAACTGGATCATTTCTGTTCAATGCTGTGGTTTTGTTTTCTTATTCACCTGTTTAATTACGCATGTGTTATCTTAGCTGTCAGGACACACGCTCAACATGAAGCATACAAAAGGTGTGTTAAGTCAGTCACATGTGCAGGCATCTCATTGTTACACAGGTAAAGTCTCATTAAGCTCGGTGCATTACTGTCTTCTCTGTTATTGTTTTCAGTTTTAAATAACTCTGGATTGGAGATATTTAATAAGTTATCATATACATTCATGTGTGAACATTTTGTTATTTATCATAAGGTAATTGTCCTTGTAACAGTAGAACAACATTCCCTTCATGCATTAGTTTCAGGTGCACCTCAGACATTCAAGTTAGACCACAATCCAGGTCGGGTTGATCAGGTGACACAACATGTCAAGAGTCAGATGATGTGGATTCAAGTGATCTTTTTTTTTTTTTTTTTTTAAACCACTAAACATTACAGTTAGTTTGTCATTTACAGCAAAAACATTTCACAATCTCTGTATTACTTGACTGAACCTTGAAAACAAAATGGCTGGAAAACTTTTTTTCATATCCAGGTAATCTTTGTATTTTTTGTGGAAAATGTCAGTTGTAATTTTTAACTTTTACAAGTTAAAAAAGACGAATAGACAGTATTGTTGTACAGATGGAGGGAGTGCTTCTAATACAAAAAAGAGAGCTTTACAATCACATAAAACCAGGTCAGTTAGAAGAGGCAACGTCCTATTTCTGTTCCTGTTACTGCCCAGTGAGGACAAACTGAGCACTGCTGGAGGAGAAGCACACTCATTTTTCTTCTTGACACACATTCAAAGAAAAACATTCATACAAAGGTGAACTCACCTTGAGTTCTCTTTCCTCTAAGTCTGTTTGTAGAAAAAAGCATACAGGGCTACCATACCTGACATGCGCTAAAAGGAAGTTAGAGTTGTTGATTGCAATCTACACAGCCCCCCTGTAAGTCAAATATTACATAATGTAAAGAAAATCAATAGCACTCCAAGATATTGTTAATTTTTTAAAAATACTTTAAATATTACAAATGTACCCTAAAAAAATAAGGATATAGTTAACATCAATCCAGATCCATCCAGTCAAAATAAAGTAAAATGTAATCTATGTCTTATGAATATGTTTATTGTAGTGAATGAGGTATAACTGGTCTTGATTGTCTGGTCACTGGAGGCAGCTGTAGCAAATGGCAGATTCCATTACACTCTGGTCCGTGTTGCTCTTCTACAAAGTACCTCAGGCCTCTGTCGGCGAAGTTAGATGGTCCTCTGGGCGTCTTGCTGGAGTGGATCTGTGGATCGGTCAGGTAGGTGAGCCCTTTCCCATTGGCCGTCACCCAACCTGAGAAGAAATGGAAACGATTTAGGCAAAAGGAGGTTGAAAAAATATATTTCAGGGTTGAAAATAAAATACCTTGGAGATCCACGACCACTTCCTGTCCGCCCGAGAACAAGTAGGTGAAATGTCCGAAGGCGAGGCCGAACTCTGTGGCCTGGAAACGCTGGTCTTTCTTCACAGTGTTGTTGGTGAGCTTCACAAAGTCTCCCATCATGAACGGCTCCACTGTTACACAACCTACGATCTCATGTCCCTCCAGGATCTGTTTCAAATCACAAAGACTTTGCCAAACAGTTCCATTCCTCTATTGCTTAAAAAGTTGGAGCCAAATTGTAAATGTATATAACACATTTCTAATCATTCTCATTTACTCTATTGAATGTATTGAGTTTGTCAGATGTTGGCCTCACCAGCAGTGCCTCTGAGGGAATAAAGAAGATCTGAGCCAGTACGTCTCTGTCATACAGACTCTTGTTGAACTCAGTCACATAGTACTGCGCTGTCATCTGTCTCTCCACATCCTTCAAATGGAACTGCAGCTCCTTTGGTTTTAGGTAATCTTTCCCCACGTAGCTGAGGACAAAACAGTAAAATACAAAGTGACTTCAGGTCAGAGGGTACACATAGGGTTAGACTGTGCTTCTCACCTACTGAGGCGCTCCTCTTGGTGTAAAAACTGTACCCATAATGCCCTTCTCTGCTTGCCCTGCAGTCCCATTGGCTCTCCGATGTAAACGCAGGTCTCTCGGGCCGTCCACAGCTCTGTGACTTTGGAGAACTTCAGATGCAGAGCAGCTGTGAGAGGAGAAAAACGATTTCTAATATTAATGTTTTTAAAGCCTTACTAATATTGGCAATTGTAGATGCTACGTAAATTCCAAGCGATTATTTTCTATTTTTGTATGCTTGTTTAAATATTGTTACTTTTACTTTTATTTTGGTGGTCAATTTGGCTAGTAATGATTGCGCGTTACAGCCAAAGACAACTATGAAACTATTATGTGTTTTAAATAACACAAAACAGAATATAACATTATAAAAGTACTATACGTGTATTGTTTAGCAACATTAAATCCAGCCACAAGGGGTCATAAGCCAGAGTACTTTTGTGCTGGTCCCAAGCCTGGAAAAATGGAGGGGGAAGGGTTAGGAAAGGCATCCAGCATAAAAACTTTGCCAAATTAAACATGCTGAATTGTTGATAATGATTTACCAAGGCAACCCTGAAGGGACCAACCGAAAGGAAAAGAAAAAGTTTAGCAACGTCGAGTTGAACAGTCTTTGTTGTGAATCAGGTGCAATTGTAACAGAAATATTTGAAGGAAGGCAATTACTTAGCCATTGCCACATTATGACATGCACTTAGCACTTAATGGCAGCTATGTAATCTATATAATACATACAGTAATGTCCAAACAGAACTTACAGTAGGCTGTTCGGTCTTTCTTCAGTTGGAACTTTATCGTCTCACTATTGAGCCTTTGGAGCAGACACTGGTGACAAACTCCAGCGAGGAGAGCGTTGTAGTCTTGTTCTGTTAAAGAATACAACCTCTCTGATGTGCCCTCACTGGCAAAACTCCCATTTATGCAGCTGTGACAGTGAGCATTCTTCGCCTCCTTTTGGCCATTCTCTTGAACTTGAGGTATGTTCTTGCTTGGTTCCACCATTTCGAACGAACTGTCGGTCGAAGTTTCAGTAGAAGCACATTGGTCAGACAGCGCTAGCTTAGGTTTTGGGCTAACAAAGTCGTTTCTATTACAAGCATTTCCTTGTTTGTTACTTGCTGGCATAGAATCTGAGCTTTCAGAATCAACCGTTTCCAAAAGGAAGAAACTCTCACTAGAATCCGACGACTTGCTGCTCCCGACTTTTGACAGACTTACTTTCTTCCCGTTTGTGGGTGAGGTTAGATTAGCCGACAGTTTTTCCCACGAGGAATTAGAACCAAAACTGTCGCCCAAAGACTGCACTATTCCGGGATTTTCATTCTCTGTATCAAGTGTCTCTATGGCGGCTTGGATCATTTCGAACTTCCAAGAATGAGCGCTGGAATTGGAGGACGAAATAGTTTGAGGTTTAGCAGAGATGCTCACAGGCAAGTTGTGCTTCTCGGACTGTACTACACCGCTTTCGTCATCTGTCTCGGTCGTCATTAAGCTTTGGTCGCTAACAGCAGCTGCTACACCTCTAGGCCTTGGAGAAATGCTTAAAGAGACATTTTGCCAAGACGAACCAAGATTATGACTAGACGACAAAGCCGAATTGTTCAATTTTGGTACCTCGTGTTTAGCTTCTGTGCTACATTCCGTATTCAAAGTCCCAATAGTCGTTGCTAATGCTGTTATACACGATTTAGCTCCTTCTGTTTTGCCGTTAGCGCTTTTGCAGCTTCGGTTTGTCTCGGAGAGTGACGCGTGAAACTTCTTGAACTTCTGAATCATTTTCGAAAACTCATCTAGATTAAAACTGACTGGCCTTTCTTTGATAATCCTGTAGCTGTCTGGGATAAAAGAACCTTTGTCTGAATTATAAAAAGGCTTAACTTGCAGCAAAACTTTAACTTTGCTAACAAGGCGCATTATATCAGCGCACAATGAGTCTTTGTCTTGATTTTCAGTATTGGAGTAGTTGTAAAAAAGCCCAAGAGCTTCCTGACAGGCTTGCGATGCTTGGTTGATAAGAGTTAAGTCGTAACCGAGCCATTTGTGAGTGACATTTAGGGAATAGGCCGCTTTGAGGAAAGTGTGCAGCTCCTGGACACTGGTGACCGGTTCGCCCTCGGATTTGGTGAGAAGGCCGATTTGGAAAGCCTCTTGGGCCTGGAGGAGGTAAGAACGTCTCTGGGAGGGTGGGCAGTGGAGGGAGAAGCTGTAGGAGAGCAGACATGTCCCCTGAGCCACCTGGAGAATACAAACAGAAATGAATTCAACTGAGTCATATTTACATGTAAGATTTATTAACAAGCAACCCGGTTTCCCAAAAGACCAAGACATACATGTGCAATGTTTTGTTGAAGCTTTACAATAATGTTCTTTGTACATCAAACACTTATATACCTTCTCATTACTATTTCTCTTCACATAACACAGTGGTTCTCAAACTGTGGTATGGGATACAACTTTTCTATAATATACTTTACTGTACCACAAAATGGACTCTCAAAAAGCTTTCAAAATGTGTTTTCAAAGTAGCAGCACAGCAAACAAAATGAATTTAATAAAAGGTATATAGGTATGTGTTCATATAAAACTTAAAATGACATAGATCCGTATCGGTATAGAGATGGTACTTGGAAAGACAAATATTTGACAACCAATGAAATAATATATTCTATAACATAACATAATATATTACCCACGTTCAATGTTATTTGCTGCAGTAACAACGCAAGTTTTGTATTTTATCTAAATCTAACGTGTCTATGACTGTGTCAGAGTGTACCCCGCCTCAGGCCCAAAGTAGCTGGGATAGGGTCCCACACATACCACATTGGTGAGTACGTAGAGTGAGGTGTACTGGCTGTAGACCACGGCCATCTTTGCTGCCTGAGCTGCAGACAAGAGGCGATGGCTGCTGTCTCCAAGTAAGGACTGGATGATATTCGATTTAGGAAAAAAAGTATGAGTTTCATTTAAGAAAAGTGCAATAATAATGATATGATAATGATTGAAATGTTCACCTACCAGGTCTATATCTGGATTAGCCTTAAAAGCACTGAAGTCCTCGTCGTTCATAGACGCTAAAATGTTGGCGAGTAATCCCAGAGAGGTTCCTTTGCCCTGTACACACACATTTTCAAAACACATAAGCAACTGAAATTGAGTGTTTTTACAGCACAACGTTTGGAAGGGGACTTAAAGGTGGGGTGCTTAACCTGTTTCTGGAGTTGCCACAAAAATTCTAATTCCATCAATTAAAAAAACATGTTTGTGACAACCCTTGAGGTAAATAAAATAGTGAGTTGAAATATAAAAAAAAAAAAAGACACCCAAAGGATTCAAAACTTTGGAAGAAATAGAATGAAAATGACGATGAAATTTGATTAATAAATTGTCTGCTTATGTAATTGTCAGAAGGTTTGTATATAGTTGTTGTTATTGTTGTGCTTTATGTTATTTCCATGACACAGATGATTTGAGTTTATGTCATGCTGCATTGAAAGCAAATTCCATGGACTTGTTATGTAAGTTAACAACATAACAGAACATAATTCTGATTTCCATTATGTTTCTGGGTCTTTTGTAAATATTAATTTACAATGGACATCTGTTTGTACAAATAAAACTGGATATGAATATGGTCAGTGTTACCTTTTTATCAGGTTGAGGAAGTGCATAGTATCCGACGACAGAAGCCCATATCAGCTCTGCGGCCTCCAGCCACAAACCTGAGACAATACGAAAATAAATGTTTTGAAAAATAAATCACATAATATTATATGCTTTAGTTGGTCGAGTACAAAATCAAACTTTACCTAGCTTTTGCAAAACCATTCCTCGCACTTGCACGCTGACAGCCTGTACCAGAGCCCTGTCACTGTCGTTCTGATAAACCCAGCAGCCTGTAGAGGACATTTTTTTTTTTTTTTTTTTTTACATTTACTACATTTGTGGTACACCATTTTCATAATAAACATTTTCCTGACCAATGGTTTTGTCCTTAAAATATGGATTAGAAGGCCATAGTAAAGCTTAAAGGAAAACTATATTGTATATAATATATATATATAACTAAAGATATTTATAGAATTAAATGAAATGACCAGAACACTCTTCATCAAATCTAACCCCCATCAGCTTTATAATTATGTATAATATATATAGAAATAGATATATAAGTTTAGCAAAATAAAGTGTATATGAGTGTACATATAAAATGAATATATATACACATTTTAGGTAAGAATGAAACTGTAATTCACTTTTTAAATGTAAATGTATAAAAATGCAGTGACTGAAATGATAGTATTAAAAGAATGAGCATTGCAGTAAAGTAATGAAACTTTGTCGGTTTTGTAAATTAAAAATAAAAGCACATACTACATATAACTATTGTGTCCATGTTAATGAAATAAAAAGGCAATTTATATCCATATACAAGGTTTAGTTTAGAAATACTTTTAGCAATTTAGCAAATTTAACATTGCCAATAGTGGGTGTTAAATAGTGGGTAGAGTTTTAAAAATAGCCTGTGCCACTTGTTGCCAGTTTGCACACTGACGCAGTTTTATCTCCTGCAAGTTTGAGGGAGGAATAGTGGTCGCTAAATTAACTCATTTGCAATTTCTCTGTCTTTACATATTCATCAAGGCACTGGAGCAAAATCAGTTTTTGCAAACCTCAGCTGCTCAGGCCGAGTAAATCACTCTGCTCCAAATTTTTTGCACACATTACCCTCTTAGTGTGTGTTTAAGTACATACAAAGCTTTAGTATATAGTTAGATAACAAAAAGGGTTTCTGAATGACAAATTGTGTGTATTTAATTCTCTACGATAATGTTGTTCACCTTAAAGCCCTGTAGAAATGTATCTGTGTTCTCCATTACATGTTATGATTGTGCACTTGCAAGTTACATACTGCAGAATAAGCTCTTTATGTCAATTACCTGTGACTCCGCTGTTGTTAATAAGACGACTGAGGATATATTCAGCCTTCTGCAGTTTTCCTACAACGACAATAATGACAAAAGCATATGAGTTATCCTACATGATTTCTCCCATGTGCTTGTTTTCTGATGATGTACCAGAGTTGAGGTATAATCGGGCCTGTCGTATGACCAGCTGAGGGGCCACAGGAGCCTCAGGGAAGAGTCGGTGCAGCAGTTTGGTGATCTTCAGCAGCCGGCCAGACTCATCGCTCCAGTAAAGGAAACGGTCGACTAAGAAGAGAACAGCCAGGGCTGAGTGGGACTCTTGAGCCAAGATGGATTCCTTCAGGAGAGACTAGAAACGAGAGATAATCCATTTTTTTATTGAAATGACTGAGAAAAAAATATTGTAATGAATGTACAGTGTGCTCTGGTGGAGAAGTATTCATGTTTGTGCACAACACTGGAGATTTCAGGTTTAACATTTTTTTTAAACAGGTGCATAGGAGAAGAGGATAAAAAAAATTAAAAAACTGAGACTAACGTATGCTGTTAACCTGAAAAAAGTGAAACTGCCATTCAAATGGACCTTTTCCCTGATGAAGACCTAATGTCAAAATGTCAGACTAAAAATCTCCCTTTTGCAAGTTAGACAGTGGGCAGGAGTCTCTGGTTTTAGGCTCAAAGGTTCAACAAATAGACAGAAATTAAAGAGATTAAAGTAAAGATTCTGTGGGGAAAAAGTATTTAAAAGTAAAGAATTTTTAGAAAAAAGTCAGAATTCTGAGAAAAAGAGTCAGAATATGAGATTTAAGCCATAATTCTAGGAAAAAAAAGACAGATTTATAGGATCAAAGTCAAGGATCAAAGTAAAAGCCAGAATTTATTATAGTCAGAATTCTGAGGGAAAAGAGTCAAAATTTGTAGATAAAAAACAGAATTCAAAAGATACAAAAAGTAAGAATTCTGAGACTGAAGATTGAATAATTTGGTAAAAGACAATCTTGCAAATGAGAAATTTGGCCCTGATTTTCATTGTGATATAGATTTATTTCAGTATGAAGTTCCAACACTTATAAAGGATTAGAGTATTTGATCAGTTGGTTCATGTTTGTGTTGGTTTATCTGAAATAGTTCTATACCCAATGTGAGACAACATATAAACATAGTCATCACCAGTAACTGCGGCAGGTGTTTTCTGATCAGGTCGCTCAGATTGGTCTTGTCATGGGCCTCCACCGTCTCTTTGTACTGCCACTTCTCTGGAACGAAGGGCCACTTCATCTGCTCAGCCTCTTGCAGCAGAGACACCAGCTCCACACACACACCATCTGCATCAAGACACGACACCTTACAGTCATGCATGAGACATATACCTGGCAATATGGAAACAAAACATCATCGTTTGATATTGCTGCTGATCGAAGAATTCACAACCTTGTCAAAAGACTCGGATCTTCTGGAACCTCATCATTTAAGGATACATGATATCTTCATATCATGTATCATATCTTTTTGTAACATTATGAAATCAGAGAGATATTTCTTTTCCGTGTCTTGAAATTAATTGAAATAAATGTTAAAAGATGGTGTCTTTCCAGGTTCAACATCTGGGTTCAGTTTTATCCTGCTTCTTATCATAGAATTATTGTAATCCAGCCTGTAGCCTTGTTTCCAATGAGACGTATGGTGCAGGTTGGGTCGGTTCTACCTACAGGGGGTTTGTCCCTAAAAAGTGTACCATACCATACCGCATACCACCAATAGATAACCCTCACTCTGCCTATTATCTGTTGTTTATGGAACGCTGTCTGTGTCTAAAAGTATTTAAAAAAAGAAGATAATCCTCAATTGAGGGAAAATGAGAAGCAAAAGTAAAAACAAAGAAATATTTTCACATAAATTACACAAATAAATTACCTTGTTCACGATAAACGTCATATTTCAACAGAAAAAAAAACAGATTGTACTTTTCCCAATGACAAAGCTAGCCTTTATCAGATCTCGAATTTAAACCTTGCCTCATCATCTACACTGCATTAAAGTAGCACCGCATAACTTGTAGCCCAAATATATTATATTAATTATATTATATTAATTATATATATATATATATATATATATATATATATATATATATATATATATATATATATAAATAAATAAATAAATAAATAAATAAATAAATAAAAAAAAAAAAATTTTATATATATATATATATATATATATATACACACACTCACAATCATTTTGATGGTTCTTAGACACGAGATAGAATCATTGACACAGTGCCGTCATCTGGACAGAAACCTCCAATGTAACTTTCCTGTCCCTGGGACACTGACCTATGGCGAGAGATTATGTGAGTGAGGTGCTCTACCCCACTATGCATATAATAAAGAAAGCCAATACATTGTATGAAATACACTAAATTGACCCTACTATTTCTTATTTCTTCCAAACTTGCGATCTTAAATGTCTCTACTGGTAAACAGACATGGCAGCCGCTGACAGTGAGGTTGCACTAAAAGTTACACAGGGTTCCTTTAAACCCAAGTAGAACCTGTTGCTCAATATTAGGACAGTGGCATAGCTTATGAATTTATTGTTCTGAAAGACGGAAATAAAGCAGAAACAGTCTCATATATTTACTGCAGCGACACACAACTGTACCTCCAGCCTTTCGCTGATAAACACACATTAAGCAATATCAGTGTATTATTTTTGTTTTCGATCATTTTAGAGAAAAAGAAAAAAAAAACTCCCTGCAAAAGAACGGGAACCCTAGGAGACTTGAGCTCTCAGATAACTTTGACCAAGGTATCAGACCCCCTGTTGGGGCCATGGCTTTTTCACAATCATCATTAGGAAAGGCCAGGTGATGCAACCTTGTCCTAACAGTCAGCATACATGGGTTCCTGTAAGCAGTTGCCTAGCACTCTGAAAATGAAAATGATTGACGGCCACAAAGCAGGAGAAGGCTATAAGAACATAGCAAAGTGTTTTTATGTACCGATCTAGACAAGCCTGAGGCATTTTGGAAACAATTCCTGTGGACTGATGAGGTTAAAATAGAACTCCTTGGCCGCAATGAGCAAAGGTATATTTGGAGAACAAAGGGCACAGAATCTCATGAAAAGAACATCTGTCCAACTGTTAAGCATGGGGGTGGATTGATCATGCTTTGGGGTTGTGTTGCAGCTAATGGCACAGGGAACATTTCACGGGTGGAGGGAAGAATGAATGTGATTAAATTCCAACAAATTGTGGAAGAAAACATAACACCATCTGTAAAAAAGCTGACGTTGAAAAGAGGATGGCTTCTACAAATGGATAATCGTCTGAAACACACCTCAAAATCCACAATAGACTATCTGCTGAGGCAGGTTTTGCCATAGGCCTCACAGACTCCTGACCTTAACATCATCAAAAATCTGTGGATAGACCCCAAAAGAGCAATGCGTGTAAGACGGCCCAGGAATCTGACAGAACTGAAAGACTTTTGTAAGGAAAAAAGGGCAAAAATGCCTCATACAAGAACTGCTACTAACAAACTAAGGTGTTAGTAAGGTAGTAGTAGGTAGTAAGGTGTTCTAACAATGCATGGTGCCCAAACAAAGCTTAACTGTTCACATTAACAGAAATTTTATCCAGGGGTGCCCAAACTTTTGCCTGCCACCTGTGTGTTTATATCAACTGACATTTAAACTGCTGTAAGAAATGCCTTCCCAAATTGAGTAAACAGCACCATCTAGTGTCTAACCTCTGCTACTGCAGTATTTCTGTCTCTGTTCTTCAGTCGCCTGCTGCTGGTTCTGTTTCACTGCAGCGTCCAGACAGTCCTGCAGCAGTCCTCCCACCTCTCGACTCTCCATCCTGCTCTCCAGAAGAACAGATGCTCTCTTCTCTGCTCCTCTTCCTGCTCAGGGATGACATAAGAGCGGGGATCCCCAGTTAGATAAAGAACTGTCGGGAAAGGATTGCAACATCTCATGGTTTGAATGAGAACTTCTCAACTCGAGTCTAGAGTATTGTATTGTATTGTGTATTGTCTTATTCAAGATTATATATATGTTAAACACTAAAAATATAATTTGATGTTATTTCCAAAGACATTTTCTGAATAGCAGGCTCTGCCAAATATGTAGACAAGGGTTGTTATATACTAGAAAATTAAAGTTAGAATATAAAGTAAAGACAAATTCGGTTAAAGTATGATTTTTATTTACCTTAGAGCCACTGTAAGTCGTCTGTTGTATATTTTTTAAGCAGGTCGAAAAAGAGTCGAACTTACCTGACAGTGCAGCGCTTATGTTTCTCTTCTTCCTGATTTGGGCGTGGCCAAGTGGTGCGTTAAATTGTCATCGGAATTATGACCAGCAACAGGTAGAGAGCGTTTATCTCGACAAACAAATGTACTAACGACTATGAAAATGACTTATTATTACTACAAATGATCACTAGTATATTATAATACACCAACGTCATCAATAATATTACATTTTATATAAAATTGTAATAATATTGACACACACTTTACTGGCACCATTTGCCCAGAGGCGAGTACGGGATATGATTGCATGATTGAACACTTTTTATATCTCATTTAGTTTCTCAAAGACTGCTTGGCCCTGTTTCAAAAAGCCGGTTTTGTCCAAACAGTGAAACTCTGGGTTTTCAGTTTTACAGGAGTTCATCTAAACTCTGAGTCAGTTACTGGAACTTACTCTGTGAACATAACCTTGTCTGGGACAGGTTTCATTCTCTTACCCCAGTGAAGTCTCCTCCTGCTGCCCCTGTAGGAGCTCTCTGATTGGATTATCCATTTCCTCATTCACAGCAAAAGTCAGGCCATATACTTTAAATCAGGGATGTCTAACTGATTTGAGTTCAGGGACATCCCAATTTGATCTAAAGTGGACTAGAGTAGTAAAATGATAGCATAATAACCTGTAAATACATTTTGTTCCCCTTTTTAGTTCAAAGAATTACACTTACATTATAATGTCGGCTCTCTCATCAATCACAGGCGAAAAAGGCTAATGCTGGAAAAAGCCTTAAGCACAAACTGACCCTCACACTATGCCTTTGATGCTAATGCTATTTTGCAGCAATAACATAGCTAACTTTTAACTGCTGCATCACTTACCTCTCAGCTTTGGGTAAAAACAGATTGTTGTTTCCTCAGACCACCTTTCGATTCATTTATTTTCTCTCTTCCCAGTTGTCCTTGCAAGCTGTTGTATTTTCTCCATGATGAGGGTCATAGTGGTGCTGAAAATTAAATCCCCTGAGCACCAGTACCTGCTGCATACACACCAAACACACAGGTTTCTCATTCTCCTCAGTGAATTAATAGGAAGGGCTCCATTTTTCTTGGAAAATTCGGTGTCTATACTTGGTGTCTACCTTTTTGACAGACATAGGGTAATGATGTGCCACAGAGGGTTATTTTCACTGCAAAAAAGTGAGGCAGAAATCACTATTTATGGAACCAGGTGGTGGATTACTGCCATCTGTTGTCCAGTTCTGGGTCTTAATGTTGTGTTATGTCCCCTGTTCTAACTAAAATTTAATAAAATTGAATTATTATTATTATTATTATTATTATTATTATTATTATTATTATTAAATTATTAAGATTAATATTCTGTGTTTTTGCATTTGTATTCTATTAATTATCTTCCAATCTTTAGTTACCACTATCTGTAACTTTAAAAATGAAACCTGAATTAAGTCTCTTCATAGTCACATGACTTTACCTCCGTTTGATTACCGTTGCCATGGTGAACTCAGAGTGAATAAACTCTGAGTTGCCTAAAGTAACTCTAATCCAGTTTCTGAAACAGGAAGAACTGAGTTGTTCTAGTCTGAGCGAGATAACGCTGAGTTAAGATTTCAGCTCTTTGTTGGTTCAATCTTCTTTGCGAAACAGAGCCATTATCAAAGAATTTAAAAAGACACAATCATCTTTTTGATTTTCAGTTTACAGTTCAAGAATGTAAACTGAATTTTATCACTTATACTGCTGTTTGTCAGAAGACTTTAACAAACACACTTCATTTTCTTCCACATCAGCCTCTTATCCTTTAATAAAGTTATTGTGATATTTAAAGTAGATTACTAAGCTTGTGGCGTCATTAAAGAAGAAATGTAAAGGATTTTAGAGTTCTCACTGCTGAGAACGGTGATGGGCAGATCCATTAATGTTTGTGTGAATCAGATTTGAATAAAGTATTATTTTTACAATAAAGCAAACTTGAATTTTCTTCTAATCACATGAGCAAAAAGATGTCTCTGACAAGTCTAACACTGAATAAAAGTGAAGTGATACAGTACATGATGCAAACATTTTCCGGCTCAACAAGAATGTGACAAACAAAGGGGAGACAACGCAGGCTACGTCTCAATTCTCCTAACATTCTTTGCACTGGAAGTTAGTCTTTGTGTGCCATCTTTAGTGCTGTCCCAAAGCTCTTACTCTGAGGAGTGCGTCTCTCAGGTTTCTTTATTGAAGAACCTGAACAGAGACTGGAGAAGGTGCTTTTAGTTGAAATGGTTCATCTGTGAATGTTATATTAACTAATTTTGTGAACTTTATATTGGTATAAATAAAGAAAAAGAACGTCAAACGTAAATCTGTTTGTTTAAAATGTAACAAATATCCTTGGCAAACATTTAGATCACACTAAATTAAAATTCTGAAGTTAATTTGACGTTTTGCTGCAGATCTAGTTGTGTCAATATCATCATAAATCATCTCTCCTTCTTCTCCTCTTCTCTCCTCTCTCTCTCTTCTCTACTAAGAGGGGAGTGGAGGAAATGTGGATATTAGAGCTATGAGATGCCAGAAAGAACTTTTTCTTAAAATTATAATATTCAAAATGTGCTAAATGCAACAGTGTGTAGGGATCATTTTCTCTATGTCACACAAAGAAGTCAGAGGCACACCCCCTGGAAAAACAAAAACTTATTGTGTGTCTGGGACAGTGTGAAAAATGTAGTTCAAAATAAACCTTAACAACAAAAGTTTACAGTTTTATTAAAAGACTCTCTTTGAGCTTTTTGCTGAAACATTAACAAGTCGGCACCAGCACTGAGGGCTGTTATCGCTTTAACTACAGTTTGTGTTTTGGTAAATTTGAATAATGTATCTTTTTTGGTGACAATTATAGAAAAATGTCATATAGGGGAGAGAGTCTGGGGACTTCACACCAATATCCATCCAACACCCTGCAAAAAGACACATAGAAGGCTATATGACATGGTTAAGAAATGATTTACCTTCAAACTTTGTAGCATCTGGCTTCATTTTTCTGCCCTTTAAATAGGTAAAGTTACAGATTACTGACTACAGACTAGAATATGGCTCCTACGCTACCCATGTGCACCAAACTTCTAAACACTTACTTCTCCTATGTACTTGAATACATCATGGACATGACTTTATGCACGTGCCAGCAACAGATTTCTCTCTCTTCCTCTTCTCTCTACACAAAACTACATTTCTATTTATTTATCGTTAAACGCATACAGTGAGTATTACGCTGTAAATATAATTTCTGCATGACTTTTACCAAACCTATGAACACTTAAACGATAAAAAAAACCCCATCTCAGACTAAAAGA
Source organism: Rhyacichthys aspro (assembly GCA_036850595.1). Lineage (NCBI taxonomy): Eukaryota > Metazoa > Chordata > Actinopteri > Gobiiformes > Rhyacichthyidae > Rhyacichthys > Rhyacichthys aspro. The sequence continues at coordinate 13,417,742 of CM072165.1, read as the reverse complement.
ACTTCTCCTTTTATCTGAAGGTAACCATAAAAATGACCCTCGTTGTCGTCTGTTTCATGCAGTGCCGTGCGTAATTGTGCGTAGTTCTAGATCTGTTTTGTTTTCGTGGTGCTGCTGTGGCGCTGCCAACAGGCGGACCTCACGCGCAGCTGGAACACGAGCGGGAGGAGGCTGCCACCGCGGCTCCAGCTGCGCCCTCTCTCCTCTTGACACTCTGCTACTGCACCACTGCGACCACAACTTCAACCGAGTGCACTGCCACCTTCCTCATTTTAGCGTTAATGTAACGCGATTTAACAGAAGAGCAGTGTTCAGTTAGCAAGCTGTGGCTCTTCACTGATGACTCCTTCACTGGTTTTCTCACTTCGGAGCCGAAAGGGACTTGTGATGTAACGCGTTTCCATTCAACTGTTTGGCATCGTCCTTAAACAACATGAGACTCTTTTAAAAAGGTGAGCCGTCTTAACTTTTACGCAGTTATCGATTCTTTACGCACAAGTTTTCAAGTTGAAGATCCCGTCGTGCTCAACTGTTGCTGTCACACGTACATTGCAACACTGCATTCCTCACACAGAGTACCAAAGCATCAGTGTTGACACGATGGTTGCACCACGGACCACACTGAGAACTCGACATCTCATTAGAGCGTCACCTGTGCGCTTCGTGTTGCACTTACACCACTGTTGTCGAGCTGTCAAATGCATCGTCACTAATTAGCCCCTGTGTTATGACTGTTGCACAGTATCCATCTAATTAATGGGGAACACCGCTGGCAGCTCACTGGTGGTCTGTTTACCCAAATGTAGAGGGGGATGGGGTAGGTTTATTGAGGTTTTGAAGAGAAAAAGCCCCAGAAAGTCTATTATGATCTATATATAACAGAATGAATGGTGCAGTGAAGATTGTTGTTGAGGAAGGGTGCAAGCAGAGAAGGATGGGGGGCACGCCTGGTCCTAATATTAGCCAGAGGGAGTGTCAGGACATTCTTCCTGCTCTGACTGTGGTGAAATGATGGTAAACAATAGATTGTTGTCAAGTTGTGACATTGCCAAATACAAGGAAGGAGGATGAATGTGTTGTAATCATTAGTCCTGGCATCTTGTTTGTAAAATAACACTAAAGTGAAGCTTCAAGTGTCAAAAGTGATATTTGACGTCAGTGTTCCTGGTAAGAGAAAAGTTGCTCCTTTGTGTTCTCAACGGATCTGTTTGCACAGTGATTGACAAAAGTGATAGATAAGCTGTGGTATGTATGCCAAATCAGAAAGAGACAATGGTGATAGGAACAAAGACATGTTCTTTCTTCCAAACTTGGATAGTCTCCACTTGAAAATGATTGATGTCCCTGAATATAATATATTATTATATTCAATAAATTTCTTTAACTATTTAAACATGGGTTTTCAAGACAATACAAATATACAGGTGAAGGTTTACTTTATCGTCCTGTATGGGGAAATTTGCCCTGGGCACATGTACAATATTGTAAGAAAGTGTCGAATAGATCGAGGGGATATCAAATATTGTTTGTCAAAGTGGTACTTTTGTGTAAAAATAGACTGACCGCACCGTGTGCAGCGAGTGTCAGCATGTGCATATTTTAATGCAAATCAGTTCCCAAACTGGGGAGTGACACACGCTCCAAACATGAGCCACTTTCACACATCCACTGAGATCCGCACTATACACTGATCATAGCTGCGTGACTTGATTGTGTGAATAATACCCCCCCCTATTTTGACACCTGCACTCGATCCTTGAGGGACCCTAGTAACAAGTCTGGAAGAGATGAGAACAATTTACAGTGTACGCTCTCGACGGTGAGCTGATGATGTGAACGGCACGTGTCTGGAGCTGAAGCCTGGAACTCTCTGCAGCCGTTTGAACTCCACTTCAAACTGTTTGGTTAAATTGGACATGTTCAAATAACTGTTGTTTCAATATTAACGCAATAATCACTGTCACGGGAAGGAATCGTCTCATTTGTTTGTTAGCTTTGCGGTAGCTCCGGCGTCATCACCCGCTCTCCCTTCCCCCTGCTTCTCATTAAAGCTACCCGCACTATTCATGAGAAGTATGAACATTAACAACGTAGCCTTTTTGCGGACTTAACCTGCATGTGCGAACAAAAAGAGATGCAGCCAGAGCGTGGGTGAAATAACTCTGATTATGTCTGAACTGAATGTGTGAAAGTGGCTTTGTATGCATGTAGAACTGACCCCTATATCATGGCGTGGACACTTGAGGTATAGCAGAAACAAGACACCAACAAACTTACAAAATGGACAGATATTTTATTGTTTTTGGTGTATTTTTCTACATTGTTAAAATCCTCTTAATAAACCTCGTGGAAAGGGATGGCGGATAAAACACAAGACCACATGCCCGATGGCCTACTCTGTGTTAAACTTGGAAAAACAAAAGACAAAAACACCTTTTCAGACTCAGAAGTATAGGTTGAACAAGCATTGTGTTTTTGTTGGAGTTTTGCACAGAGCCATGAATAAAGTGTTATAAGATCATTCATTCGGTATCTCATTCATAAAGGTGGATTATGTCGTTTTTTTCAGTCACATGTGGTGGCAAAAGTGCAGAATGCAATACCACACCTGACACTCTTCCTGTTTAATGCAACAGTTATGACACCCTGCTGCAGAGATTACATATGCGTTTCTCTTTACAGATTTCGTTTTTATCACAGTACCATAAGTGGCCACTAGTGCAGTTAATGTAGACACTTGTCTGGACAGATTGCCCTCTAGTGGCTGGCTTCAGTACAGGTCATGCAAAAGGAGCCTTGTCCTTTTTGATAAATTAGACTTGGTTTAATGCCACATTTCTCGTGCGTTCACAACAAACCACTATTTAGACTTCAAATTTTCCATCCACCTGTGTGTGTTCACCTCTGTGCTGCTGATAATTTACCACGACTGCAGCGTAAACAGTCTAGTCTATATCCTCGCTCTTTGTGTTTCAGCCCTCGTGTTATTTGTCATTCAATCAGCCCCTGTTCTCATTACCTGTTCTCTTGCTCTCTGTCTGCCAGCAGTGATGATTACCGCTGCTGGCTTCACCCTTAAGGCTTATCTGCTCTCTTTTTTTTTTTTTTTTTTTTGCTGGGGATTGGACTTGGCTGGATGCTTTCCTGGTCATTTGAAAGTCTTGGCATCTGCAGTTCAACGTGATTAGTCTCCGAGTGAGAGACAGGAAAGTCTTTTAGTGCGGCTCATTTGGCCGGAGTAGTGTGTTACTGATTAACCCTTCCTATTTTGAATAGCAGACGGGGTTGCTTTGTGCGCTCTTATTCATCCACATCGAGACCGTGGTAAAGATGAGTTCATGCAAATACTGACAGCATTGGTACTGGCAATTAGACCAGTGTTTTTCCAAAAACCTGTAGTTTGAAATGGCAAATTAATCACATTTTCACCATAGATTATAGACTATAGTATACTTTTGCTGGACAAAGCAGCAACAGCCATCAACAATCTGCACAAACAAGTCATTTATAGTGAATGGCAATCATCTGGAAATGTGTGTGCTGTTGGTGTGTGGGTAAAGAACATTAACAAGTATTTATATATCAATTATGTTACATATAAATCAAATTTGAAGCAGACTTTTAGAAACTTGGATGCAATGCAAATAATTAGTATAAAGAAGGGAGCAAATCATGCCTTGTAGCTGCATGAGAGAACTGTTTCTGGTTTAGTCCTAGCTTTCAGAACAGTAGTTTTATGGAACTGTGCCAATTTCCTTTGATTTAGAGACTCACTATTTAATGCTTCATGCTCTGCTTGTGTTGGCAGCGTGGTGGCAAAGTGGTTGGCACTGTTGCCTCACATTAAGAATTTCCTGAGTTCGACTCCTGGGCCGGACGGGGCCTTCATTTTTGTGTTGATTTTGTTCTTCCCGTGCTCTCTCTCTGGTTTCTCCCACCAAAAAAAATACTGTAGTGTCGGTTAGTAACATGTAACATTTTGCATGTTTTTTCTTTTGTGTCTTGTTTTCTATCATCCAATCAGCACACTATAGTTTAGCTCCACCTTTTCAAAAGTGGACCACATACTTGGGACGGCTGGGGACCAAAGGATAAGGCATTCCTAAAGTATTACAGTAAGCTTTTTGGGGATGCTTCACAACCCTTTTGGTGATGATAATGTGCCCATCCCGACCCATACCATCTCCAATGGAAATGAAGTATATGTTATGGTAAACTGACAGAGGCGTTCCAAGTGGGTAGAAAAACCAGACCATTTCCTCAGGCTATTATAGGATCACAGCATTTTATACAGCAACAGTATGAAATGTCCACACTTCTGACAGCCTTTCAGTCACAGTTACAGAAGGTTTATAGTGAACACAGGCTTCACATTGGTTTAAATCTGTTTCTGAGACACTAGGACCTAAAGTTAAGAGGGAACCACGTTTCTTTTTGAATTCACCTAAGCAGACAAACAAAATGTGAAAGATAGTTCTCGTCTTGTTCTATATTGTCGATATGGTGAGATGACACTTTTTTAATTACCCGAAAAATGATTAGTATTATTGTGGGTGATATGATTTAGAACAGCACTACTAGTTTGCGTTGTTTCCTCATCTGCTAACGGTAGAAGCCAAAATGAGTTGTACTCCACTTTTACAGCCAAAGACATCAGATAAGACATTTAGTCCAGAGCCCATTCCACCAAAACACTTTCTTATTTGATGATTAGTCGCCTCAAAGCTTCTCCAATCCTTTGATGCAGGTGAAGTGGTGCTTAAAAAAATCCAATCCTGGGATCCAGCATGTGATTTTAAAGCCTGTGTGCATCCCCACTCTCCTCTTCTCTCTCCCTTCTTCTTTCGCCGCCGCAGTGCAATTATTCAGCCACCCTTGATATTTAACATCACTTCCAGCAGCGTCCTTCAGCCCCGGCCTGCACTCGTGTTTGTACTTATCAGGGAAAGCCAGACATAATTGGCTCTATTGTGAAATGAAAAGAAGCAACAGGAAGAGGAGGAGGATGAGGAGGAGTGAACAGTCGAAGAGGCAGAGAATCAATATGCACAAGAAGGAAATGATGGTGAATGAGAAAAGAATTGGACATAGCCACAGGATGTTGGGTGTATGTTAAAGCATACATTTGATTCTATGGGTTGTTCTGCAGCATCACATTCTCTAACTGACCTAATTAGTTTGGCTTGAGGCGGCGTATTGACAATCTGGTGACGAATCTGTGATGAAACAGGCTAATGGCATTCAATAAGTTCTAATATGTTGCTAGTGACACGTCTTTGTTCAGACTAACGAGCTTTCATTTTAAAAACTATTATAAATAATGAAGACGCTGACATTCTCTTCTTTGTCAGAAAAAAGGATAGGGACGACCAGTTTAGTCCAAAACAAAAATTGATTAAATCTATTAAAATCCTTGATAACTAGATGATGTCTTAAGGTGTTTTTTTTTTTTTTTTAAACTGTTTACCTCAAATACAACAAATACTTTTTTACTTGCAGTGATCTGAAAAAGACGATTCAGCTCACTACTGCAATGTAAAGAACCTTTCCACACACCAGTCATGTGACTCAGGACAGCCAATCCTGAGATTCCAGCCCGAATTTGACCCGATTTCTTCGCATGACAATTTTTAAGTCGAATTTCAGGTTTTTCATGACTCATACAATCTAAATTGGGGTTCTACCTGAAACACTCTAAAGTCGCACAGTGTATGTCCGACTTAAGATGGATCATAGTTTAATATTGTAAAGTAAAGTACATAGTCTTCATATTGGCCCTTTAACTGAACATGCAATTCGCAGGATTTGACACACCCTTTTCATTTTCTCGTTCTAAAATGGCTAAACCATATGCTACTCTATATAAATATATAAACCCTATGGGAACCCAAAGTAATGTATGCAGTGAGTCACATAAAAGTATAGTCAATTTACACCCTTTTTTTTTTTTGCAGATAATGCATCCTACTATTTCACATGTGGCTGCTCTGTTACATGGCAGTAAAAAAAAGATCCTTTTTGAGATTCTCTCTGATTTGGATTATGCAGCACTAATAAAATACAATTAACGGCACTTGAGTGTTGTGAGTACAAAACCTCTTTTAAATCTTTCTGAGCAGAAATGGCCATTTGGTTTTTCCTACTAACATTACAACATTACAAATCAACATTATAGCTCTATTGTGGTAGCACTGCTGATTTAAAAATCAATGCAGTGCTGTTCATTTTAATACCACTGAAAAATAAAACTTAGTAGCTATAAACTGTGAGCTTCAGTTAGACATTTAAGATTAAACCTTTAACCAAGACCTGCCTTGACATTAATAAAAGCAGCCTTTTCAAACGTCATTATGTTTATACATTGCATCCAAGGGCCACACATTCTGTCTAATCTTTGCTCTCTGCTCTGTTCACCTTTAAAGGCATGTTAAGTGCACAGAAAGAGGAGGGGACAGCGGCAGGGACCTCAAGTGCCATAAATCACATTCTATAGGTGCTCTTAAATCATGGAGAAAGGCAGTAGTCGATGGTGGGTGGTGTGTTCAGGGGCCACAGTGCCTCGGATGGTGATTACTCGAGGCTGTGAATTAGCTTTGATGGTGATTGCACGCTCCACTGAAGGTTGCAGTGACATATCGTGCTACAGGTGTAAGGCGGGACTCACTTTTCTGTCTGGAAAAATACCACCCAGTATCTGCAATCAAAAATTAAATCAACAGACATTAGTTGTAAGGTCTGTCACAGAAGATTTCTTAAAGGTTTGCTGATTGTTGCCTTTTTGATTGTTGTTTTTAGCATAGTGCAGCTAATAACACTGGCACTATAAATGCATTTTAAGACCTGGATTGTGTCAAAAATGTCTTCTTCGGACACTTCTGGTATTGCAATAAAAGATCATGCCCTGAAAATGGGCTGCATTAGCATTGTTTTGAGACAATACAAGAAATAATACAAATACCCATTCCACTTCAGAGAAATTTAGTATAAATACTATGTATTTGTAAAAAACAAAACAAAACTATTCATAACTGATACTTTTGGCAACATTTTGTTACTTTCAAGTGTTTTTTGCTGTTATTTCGAAACCGTTTGATACTTTTGGCAACATTTTGTCACTTTTTGTAAATGTTTTCTTACTTGTCAATGTGTTTTTACTTTTTGACAACATTTCGAATCCTTTTGACAGGATGTAGTATTTGTAGTATTTGTTTAACTTTAGGTGCTAGTATGTCCTATTTTTGTATTATCATTTAGTGTGATTTAAAAAAAAATGTAATGCAACATTCCAATAAGAAATGATTTCTAATGCAATGTTTCAAAAATGTAATTTGTATACTTGCCACATCAAATACTCTTTTACTTATACTTGCTTGACCTCCAGTTAAATCATAGAGAAAGGCAATAGTCGATGGTGTGTGGTGTGTTCGGGTGCTGCAGTGCCTCGGTTTGGTGATTACTCGAGGCTGTGAATTAGGTATGATGGTGATTGCTCTACTTAAGGTTGCGGTGACATATCGTGCTACAGTTGTTAAGCAGGACTCACTTTCAGGCCTGGAAAATGACCACCCCATGTCTGTTTGAAACAAAAATGAAATCAACATTTTTGATCATATTGTCAGTTGTGCGTTACTACGAGGACAGGAAATTGTGGGGTTTACAGAATGCAAGCTGTTTTGGGGAGGAATACATAAACAGGAACAAGAGTTAAACAGCTACATGTGGGGTAATGAACAGGCTGAATGTGAAACTCCCAGCCTTCATATGAAACGGTGTTGGGTTAAAAAAAATAAATAAAAAATACCGCACTGTTCGGTAAGCTCGACATGTGAGAGGAAATGAGGTGGAAAAGCAGTGTGCAAAGAGCAAATTAGACTCCAGATGTTCAGAATGTGCGCTCTGACCACAGCCTAGAAAGACTGACATTTGTGTTTGTTAAAGAGGCCACATAATATTGTACTTCAACCTCCACTACCTGATTTTCTGTCTCACCCCCAAAGAATCTTTTAGTTTACCTTTACAAAATGCGAATGCTGTACATTTCACCAAACTTAAGTTTAGAGTTAAACGTAGCCTTGCTTTTCTCTGTTGATGCTTTTCTTTTTTGTGCTATTTATCTGTGTTAAAAGACATATTCAGCTCTGAAAATACACGTTATCGGCAGCTATTAAACTAATTCCTCGAACGTCATATGACAAGCCGGTGTAGACCAATGGGAGCGCTCTTTTTTTGAGCATGTTATTTTTGCAAGGTTTTCCGTTTGTGAATAGAGGTTCTCATCAATGACAATTCCTTATAATAAACAGTAGATTGCATCATAGAGCCTATTTTTTCCACAAATGATTGCTTTTACAATATAGTATTTGGGGTTTAAACCATTTTCACCAACTAGAAGAAAAATATGTCAGGTAGAGTCTTTTTAAGTGTATCATATTAGTATAAAAAAAAACAGTCTTGGAAGTCTATTCTACCACTAGGGAGAGTTGTGAGTGACTGACGTGCTTAGTTTTCTCTAAAAAAATAAAAATCCAATTCCAATCAATGCCATTAATGTTTAACGGTTGCTGTTTTTATCCCAAAGAGGCTAACAGCAGTGGGGCTTTTGTAAGCTAAGAACAGTTAACTACAGTTAATGACAAGTAAGGCACTGGTTATGGATCTTTTATAAGACATGGTCAAGGTGCCTCCCCATCTACTGTGTCACAGATTCCCCCGGTGGCCACTTGTAGTACTGCAATAACAAAGTTATTTCAGTTGGCTATTTTCAGATCTAGTCTTACATAAAACTGTAAATCCATTTGCAACACAAAAACAAAAAAAAGTGCAGACGATACAAGGACAAACATTCAACAGACATTATACAATATTTTAAAACCACTGATTATGGATTATGTTCCTTATTCATTTTTCAGATTGACTGTTGAGAAGCATGGTATTGTCAACCTGATGGAGAAGTGTGTATTGTTTAGAGCATGTTCAGAATCACAAATGATGTTTTTACCCAGCCGCAGAGCGTTTCGATGATGATGCACACTCATATAGTCCTTCCAAGGGTTAACCCACAATTGTTGTTTAAGTGCAGATTCAAAAACAGTAGACCGGCTGCCACAACACACACAGCATTACCATACTGCAGAACACTGAGAATAACAGCAGTGAAGAATAGAAGAAGCACCTGCTGAGTGGCTCCAAAAGACCCGAGGCTACAGTATATTCTTTGTTTTTGTTTTTTTTAACTGAGATTCCACCTGTTGGATTGTTATTGATGTTGAGCTAAACAGATTTTCTTCTGTTTTCTTAGATTGGTTGGAGCTGCCTAGGGTTGTCTGAGTATTTTAACATTGTTTGTTGAGTCAAAAACTAATTACAAAATCTGCTCCTCTGCAATCCTTTACATCACAAATGTCAAACTCAAGGCCCGGTGGCCAAATGCGGCCCTGTGCAATGTCTTATGTGGCCCTCCAATGCATTTAGTAGATCAAATTTTTGGCACTAGGTTTGAACAGGTTTTAGATGGATTTGAATCAGATTCATTTGTTTATGAAATCTTAAGCCAGTTTTTGGGACTAAGATATATAAAATCAGCTCAAATCCAAATAAAACCTGTTCAAATCCAAATAAAACCTGTTCAAATCCATTTAAAACCTGTTCAAATCCATCTAAAACATGTTAAAATACAAATAAAACCTGCTTAAATCCAAATAAAACCTGTTCAAATCCATCTAAAACTAGTTTGTATCCAAACAAAACCAGTTTCCTTAAATAGAGGAAGTTAATGTTAAAGATAACATTTGCAAGATTCAAATTAAGATGAAACCTTCCATTCAAAATTTAATAAAAGCTTCCAAGTGTCACCATCTTCGGCCCCTGACAGGATTCTTCGAACTATTGTGGCCCCTCACCACTTTGAGTTTGACACCACTGCTTTACATGGTGTAGTTGAACCTGCAATTCAAGGCCTGGCCGTTTATCACGTGCCACATTTGCTTTTAGACAATGCCCTTTGCACTTTTCACACACACAGCTGATAAACAAATGTGAAAAAATATGAGCATTCGTTACAGTTACAGTTAAAGCTCTTCCATAATTAGACCGTTTGTAACAACAGTGAAACAAAGAGGTGTGGACACACAGTGCGCTTACCACATTTCACACACCCATAGCCACACACTCCCTTCCGCTATTTGTTACAAAGCAAACTTTCACATCTGCAGTAGAAAGTACAGGCTTTTGGGCAGGAAGCCTCAGAACAAAGCTGCGAGGGACATTTAAAAGTGGGAGGGGGTTAGTTCTCTGCAGCCGTGCCTGTTCTGTCTCATATGTTACGCTTCTGAAGACTGGACGCAATGAAGTGAAAGTGAGCCAGATGTGAGAGAGGGCACGGGCCATGTAATAAAACATTACACTCTGGCAGCTGCAGGAGATTGTGAAATCAACATATTTTACGCTCACAACCCTTTCTGCTCCGTCAGGTTTTTTTTATTTTTTTTTTACAATACTCAGGCAGTACTAGTCAATAAGAATAGGAAGTTGTTTTGTCACTTTTACAAGTAATATTGTCGGATTTTCTCTTAATGGTTGTGTTTTTAAAAAAAATGGAAAGCATATTCAAACCAAAATACTAAATTGTATGCATTACCCTGAGAAAAAAAAGGGCTAGCATTTGAAAACTTTTGTTTGTGAGTCTACTGTTCGTTTTAGTGGCTTGTTTCAGTCTTCTTTAGTGCCTCCAGCAATGTAGACAACACTATGCAGTACATCTGGGAGCCACCATGTTTTGCAACTTTGCATTTAGTTTTTGTTTTCTGTGCTATGTTATTATCACACTTCTGCCTTCAATTAAGCAGAAGAGAAGCTTTCTTTTCATCTTTGTTCACAAATAATTATTTCCAGATATCTGCCCCGAAACTGGAAACAGCTGATGGAATGAGACTGAAGTTCACTACGAGTTTATAATTTCAAAATATGATTTAGATCCGTTTATTTTGTTACTGCACATTTCAAGTAGTGTTGTTTTTACTTTTTTTTAGCAACGTTTTTGCTAGCAGGTTTTTAGGCAACGTTTAGTGTTGTTTGGGTTCTTCTTGGCTCTGTTTGTTACTTTTTGGCAACATTCCTTTTACTTTTGAGTGTTGTTTTGATTCTTCTTGGTTTCGTTTGTTACTTTTTGGCAACTTTTTTGTTATGTTTAGGTGTTTTGGTACTTTTTGGCACTGTTTGTTACTTTTTGGCAACATTTTTTGACTTTTAAGTGTTGTTTTGTTACTGATTGTTTGTTGTTTAGGCAACATCTGTAGTACTGTAGTTTGCCTTTAAGTGCTAGCATATACCATTTTAGATGAGTTTTGCATTTGTTAGCATTGTTTTGTCCTGTTAAGCAATTCTAGGTTCCATTTTAATATGGCTTTCCAGTCACTGAAAGCAGTAAAAAACAGTAAACTGATTTGACATCAGGATTTGTCTTGTTTGACAAATACAACATAATATACAATACATCAAAATTTTCTAATGCTCAAATACTGCAGTGAGAGTTTCTGTTCCCCTTTTTTCTCTACTGGACTGGAAATATATGTAAATGCAAATGTTAATGATGCTCTGCTAAGGTCAAGGTCAAAGGCATGAAAACTGTCTCAGAAAAACAGTTTGTTTGCTTGTAATTGCTGTAATAGACCTGATTTACTAAGGCTGAAGCTCCTCTGTGGTGGAGAGGTTAGTACACCCAGTTCGGGGGATTGGGTGTTCAAATCCTCTGGGGAAAAACTCCAGTCACTGGTCTGGAAAGGGAAACACTGCCAAGCTACTCATGCAGATCCTCTGCTGGGGTGAATCCCTGGGGGGAAAACTTATTTATTTAGTTGTTTTTCTAAGGTGTTGCCCAATTGCATAATGACTTTTTGGTGCTAAAATTGTACTTTTCATATTCACAAGGGTGCAAAAGCATTTGTCGTAGGAAACTTGTAACTGGCCTTTTTGTCTTTGTATTTGTAGGACTTCCCTTCTCACGGTGCAAAAACAGAACAGGATTAAAAATGAGATGCTCAGCCTAATTTATTTGTATACGTTAGTAAATTGCAAAAGGCGTGAAGAGCACCAAAATGTGTCCAATTTTGTGCTGTCACAGAGCCTCTCTTAGTTACACTGCGTAAAGTGACGTAATAATAAGGATGTTAATGACGAAGCAATGGCTGCCGATAAAATACAGAAAGTTTAAATTCAGCGTTGAATACGTGTTTTTACACAACAAAACAGAGAAGGGACGCAACATGAAACAAATTAATATTGGCAATTCAATCACAAGTTAATGGTCAGCTCTAAACTGTAGTTTGTTGTAATGTGGAAGAAAGACTTGTCTAGTTTTACTTTTTTAATAAAGAAAAGCTGGAGATGTCCCTAGGCTGTTGTAGGGGGAGAGTGGTGTCAGAGACAGGGACTCAAAAACAGAATAGTAGTTCCACTTTAACCAATGTCTATTACATGCTTTCAGTTTGTGCTTAGTCCCCCTTTTGCACTTCCCATATCTTTATTTCCACAAGAGCCCTTTTATGGTCAACAATATTTTTTTTTGACAGATTTCACAATATATGTATCACGATAATCTATTAAAAGGGAAAACCGTCTGATAATGATACATGTTCTATATAGTCCCATCTCTAAAAGTAAATCTAATTTTTAACAGTGTTTTTAGCATTCAAGTTTTGTTCCTTGTCATTTGTAACATTCTAGCACTGTTTGATTCCCTTATAAAACATTTCATTTGTGCCTTTTAGTAATACTTTATTATTAGTTACAAATGTTAGCAGTACAAGATAAAAGATTTGCAGAGGGACAGATTTTGCTGATTGACCTGGAGTTTGACTTGAGCACTCAATACATTTCATGAAGCGCCCCTTACTTCTCTTGAACATCACTCTATCTCTGAATGAAGTGCACATTCTCATCCTGCTTCCCAAGCCTCTTCTTTATCTCCCTTCACCCCTCCATTCCTTCATCCCAAAGGAACGACCACAGCTCCTAATCTCGGTCTGCAGCCGGTGCCCCCCTCCCCTCCCTCTAGCATTTTGTGTGTCCAGGGAAAAGGAAATGTGGGTCTTCCTGTCGTCTGTAAATAGAGCCCTGTCACTCGCCCCAGTGGAGAACGTATCTGTCCCATCACGCAACAGCCTGCATGACAACTTCCTGTAACTAAAACTGGTGTTGGGAACGAGATAAGTGTGTGGTGCGAGATTAGGGTCTTGTAATTCTATCCTCACTTCATTATAGGCATGAGTGAAATGGTTGACTTTAACACGATGTTTTACAATTTGGTATCAAACTACGGTGGCCTTGAACAACAAATGACAAAGACAGTATAGTTGCAAAACCAAATCATCAAACAAAACACACAAAACTCAAAAACAAATCATCAAACTGAAATCACAAAACACAAAAAGATATCACAACAAACACAAAAACAGATGACAAAACAAACATTAATAGTAAACGGTAAAAACTATTAATACTAATTGTCACAAATTGTCTTAAAAAATCACCTAAAATACAAAAAAACAAACCATAAACGCATAAAACACAATTGTGAAATGCAAAAACAAATCATCAAACACAAACTGTGAAACACTAATGACAAATCATGAAACACAAAAACAAATCACAAATCACAAAACACAAATTTGCTTTGTTCTTTCCAATCACAACAAAACACTGTGGTTCAAACCCTTATTGCGTGCTAAATTTGTTTTTTGTTTGACCATTTGTTTCGGCATTAAGCAATTTAAAACTTGCATTTTAGAATTTCTTTTTGTGTTTTTACAGTTTGTTGCTGTGACTTGTCCTTCAGGGCCACATTCCTTCTGCAGAAAGACGTGCCATTTTCTTTTTCTAATAATTAATGATTCTTGTAAACATCAATCCCACTCAAATGCCACTGGACACAGACGGGGCATTAGTCTGGTGAACAAGCCCATTACACAGACATCGGCGGTAGGATGGATATCATTATCTGTTTGTCCCTGACGCTTTATCGATCACTGCTCAGACATGATGGATTGTATATGAAGGTAGTTTACAACAGATGTGGGCTTTGAGCTGCAAAATGAATCATCAGATGGGATCCACTGCAGTTAAAAGAAACTGGAATGAGTTGCTTTATACTAATTAATAATTAAAAATGTTAATCGTTGTGATTCGTAAATAATAAATACTATTTTTTGATCGAAACGCCACCTCACATGCCTTTTTCCATGTAGACAATATTTTAGACAACGCACCTTTAACTAAAGGTGCTGAAGGCTTATAGACATTGGTGTACTTAATGTATCGTTTATATCATATATAGTGGAGAAACAAAAGGCCTTCAGTTGCTCATTTTTGGGAGAGTGCCCTTTTTCATTCATAAGTGGACAGTGGATCTCTGTAATAACACAATCAAGGTGCGGCGGTGGAGTGACGCATGTGTATCAGAATGGATGCTATACTAAACAACATGCACCACCCTCTACATCAGTGGTGTCAAACTCAAAGTGGTGAGGGGCCACGATAGATAATAAGAATCCTTTCAGGGGCCAAAGATGGTGACACTTGGGAAGCTTTTATTACATTTTGAATGTTTGGTTTCATCTTCATTTGAGTTTTACAAAAGTTATCTTTAACATTAATATCTTCCTTTTATGGTAAACTGGTTTTAGTAGGATTTTAACAGGTTTTAGTTGGATTTGAATAGGTTTTAGTTGGGTTTGATGAGGTTTTAGTTGGGTTTGAACAGGTTTTAGTTGGATTTGAACAGCTTTTAATTGGATTTGAACCGGTTTCAGATGGGTTTGAACAAGTTTTAGTTGGATTTGAACAGGTTGTAGATGGATTTGAACAGGATTTAGATGGATTTAAACAGGTTTTAGACGGATTTGAACATATTTTACATATCTTTGTAGAAAAACTGGCTGAACAAATCAAATAAATCTGATTCAAATCCATCTAAAACTTGTTCAAACTTAATGTGCCAAAATATGACCAACTAAATGCATTGGAGGGCCACATAAAACATTGCAAAGGGCCGCATTTGGCCCCCGGGCCTTGAGTTTGACATGTGTGCTCTACATGATGTAACGCAGCGATAAAAAGTGACCCGTGGACATACACAAGCCAAAGATGTGAATGTGCACCGCAGATCACCAAATCCAGTCACACATGAGAACGAATAGACACAACCAATCCAAAACACATTAGTATTTGAACTTCATTGATTACTGGTGGAGACGATGCTAGTTGTAACATCCACAAATAAGTAGTCACTAACCCATTTGAACAGAAGTGAGTCAGTGTGTGCTGTCAGTGAGTGGATACAGGACATCAGTGAATAGTTTCAAAGCTATTTAGCTGCTCTATTTATATGATGCTATGATATTTTAATGAGACTTAGGTGTGTACCGTAAGACAAATGTCGGACACCACATGGAGGAGCTATACACAAATAGGTTTAGGACCAGTGCCTCCTCATCAGAGACTGTTAAACTGAGATCTGCCTGCACTGCTAAATCCACAAACTTGATTTAGGTAAAATGCACGTTGACATTACACACATAGACATTATACAAAATGTATATAAGGCCAAGTAAGACATATGTACAATGTGGGGGTTTTTCAGGAATATTTTTAAAGGTTATGGCTTCTTGTGCTAATGGTAAACAACGCAGCAGCCAGTAGAACGTTGTTATGCTAAGTTTTTTAGCTGCCTCTCACGTGTCTAATTTAGTGATTTTTAAATGAATGAGAAATACCTCTGCTTTTGTCAGGTGGGTGTGTGCCTTTTTGATGACGTTCCATATATAATGATGTATAGCTTTAGATTAGATCGTCCTTATGAGCTTGGCATAAGAAAAAAACTGTAGTGCAGTATTAAGAAACTCAACACGTTTTCTTTATCGGCCCCAAGGCAGTGGAACATTTTTCACACGACAATATTCATTCATGAGAAAATGTTGCTGATGAGCCTGTAAAATGAGGGTACAACAGATGACAAAGAAGGGGGCCATGTTGTATGTCTGTCCATATTATGTGACATTTTCATTCATCATACCTCCCCATTCTGCCGGACCAGGATTGACCAGGCCTTAATCCCCGCTGCTCCCTCTCTATCCCACCCCCTAATCTGCCTGATCAATGGACCTGGCCCACCGTCACCAAGGCAACCACCGGTGACACCAAAGCGCTCACATCCAGGGGTCCGCCATCTCAAAGGCAATCTCTATCTCTACAACTGGAAGAGAATTAGGCTTTTGTTAGCGATGAAGTGCAGATAGAATGTTCCCTGCCAATCATTCTAAAAAAAAAAAAGAAGCTTGGGTCACAGTAGGTCATTCCACTCAAAGTATACTTAATATCCTCATTTAGCTCGATCCGAGTACAGGCTGTTCAAAAATGCAGAACTGAAATAGACGGCCTTTTTGATACATTCAAAAGTCGATTCAGTGGCTCTCGAGGCTGATAATGGTCCCGTTATGTGGCTGTAATAGATTCAAGGCCTTTTGGAGATGAGCAGTGTGCACTCGGATGAACTTCGGGCTCTCGTGGAGTAGCGCTGCTTTCCACAGAATTCAGAATGATGTCAATGAAGTTTCAGAATTACAATGTAACTCATGATTTAGATTAAGGACAAGCGTTCTCCAGCAAAGCAAATGTGTGTTGCTGTATATAGACTGATTTTAATTCTGTAATTCATTTTAGTTCCTTATTTATACATCCTTTTATTCACATTCACATTCATTATTATTTATTTTATTCATTCAAATTATTCACAGGTACAAGCTTTTCTCTGTAAATGTCCTTTGCAAAATAAGGGCTATTTCTCAGCCGTATATAATGTGGAAATATCTATGGACCACACATTTAAATGTACACTGAAGTAGTTTTACATTTTAGGTGTTTAAAATCCAATTGTGACCGGCCCCACCTCCATTAAACAACCACATTTACAAAATGTTTTGGCGTCTTCTCTCCTGAAAGTCTGCACTAAGAACACACACGTTACACTGCATTTTCTTGGTTCACTTTTTGGTTTCACACTATTTAAAAGCGGCCCATCGGACTTTCCTTGACGCTGGGTTTACTGTTGTCATGACAACAGGGGACGTAGCTCCTGTACATGTTTACACTGTTTAACTCACAATTAATAGCATAATGGCACGTTTGACCTTCAAAATGGCACATGGATGCAGCATTATGGCAGTATGGTTTTAGCACTTCTTGAAAAGAGAGTTTGTTAAAATAGACAGTTTGTTGAAATGGGCAGTTTTTCTCAAAATGAATGTGAAAACAACAAGCCAAGGCATGTGGAATATGATACATATATGTAGGTATTCTATGTCAAATGCTTAAAATGTTAAGATTTTAAAATACATGAAATACCCAGTGCAGGGAGGATTGGGATATACACCTTTGAACCTACAGAACTTCCAAATTGTGGGTTGAGAGTTGAAGTTGTTATAAAAATGCAAAGGCTTAATTTATCAAACACATCCTCCTTACGTGTAATGTGTTCTACACTAATTACACATGTAGCAGACTTATTTAAGGCTTGTGTTTGAGTCAGATGAACCACGTGTTTGTAGTCCCCTCGTGTCCTCTTTCTGGATTGAAAATAAGCCCAAACGTTTTTTCATTAGGTTGTTTTTGTCGTAACCTACAACAGTCGTAACCTATTGATAATTAGAGTTGGTGTCTTCGTCAATTCCATCGCTGGTATATTACTTTCAGAAATGTTATTCTTGCGAGAGGAGTCAAGTTAACTTCCACTAGTGGCTGACCGTAACATCCCCTTTACAAACTTTCATTTCTATCTGTAGCAGTGAGACAGACTCAATGAAACCACAGCAGTAATAAATATTCATATCTAGACCGTAAGATATGGGTAACGGAGTAGCTTTCAATTGACTGGATGTTTTGTTTTGTCTCCTTGTCACAAAAGCCTATGTTTGCCATTTTACACTTGCTCGTACTTACTCTTCTGGATTACCAGTGAGTGATGCTTCTTTTTTTTGCCTCGTTCTGCAATGTTTTTCTCGAAATGTCTGTGTGTCTTGGACAGCCTGTAATTGAATGCGTCCGCCCACCGCTCTGCTGCAGCGCCGGCCTTCATTGTGTCAGCCCACAATGGATACGTACACATCACACCCTTCTTCTTACACTTTTACCACCGGCTTCTTGCGTATAAGTAGAGGCTTTGTGCGGTGGATTTCTTGCCGAGGCTTTGTCAGTGGAGAAAAAGGCAATCTGTTACTTTTTGTCAGCAGTGAACCAAAATATCCACCGGTTGTTTTAATCTGATCCAGTGGGTAAATGCTAAATCTGTATAAGAGATAAGATTGAAGCACATGTATGCTTTGAAATTTACAGAATAAAATGTCACTGAACATGTATCGTGGCCTTTAGTGTGATATGATAGATATGGGTTGAATAAACTTCCTACCACATGGTGCACTGGGATATGTGGTTAGAAGATAAAACGATGACTTCCTCTTGTTGTTAGCGTGTGACGATATTCTAATAAAATCATGAGCTGTAAATGGCAGCCACTGTTGACTTTAGATTAAAATTAGCGTCAACTAAAACCTCAAGTACTTTACATTATTTTTTAACTATGATACTGAAAATCTGAAAGGTTTGTGGCATTTTGTATTAGCATGTGCTTAAAATATATTTTTACATTACAAACAACTCCAGTTATCACTTTCCCCTTTTTTTTCCCTCCAATTTTTAGATGTTTTTTGTCTTGGGGTTTTGAATGCGATGATGTGATGGATTTGGGGTTATGATGGTATTTTTGTGGAAGTTTATCTTATTTTAAATACACTTATGGTCATAGTAACCTGTAATGGAGCACAGAAGAACCTCCAGATATACCAGATACCAGGAGATATAAAAATATCAACAGTTCACTAAAAATGAAGCATTCACCTCTTAATCCTGGTGATATGAACTGATGGTCGGCTTAGAAAGCTATAGGCTGCTGGTTACACACAGGAACAACAATATTCAAAAGCAGGTTTTATGGGGCGCCTCTGTGGCTCACCTTGTAGACCGCATACTTCAGGTCTGAGTCTGGCTCAATGTCATTCCACTTTCTTTCAACCTGTTTCCAGTCTGTTTGTACTTTTTCTATCAAATAAAGGCAAAAAGGCAAAATCGGATGCTGTTCATATTTAAACACAAGCTGCTTTCTGCAAATGTTTGAAATGCTTTGCTGTGCTTTTAAATGCTGCTAATATTTAAGGCTGCCAATATAAGGCCCATCAAAATCTATATGCACTTTGATTATGCTCTGTATTTTTATGTATTATGTTTATTTTAAGATATTGTCCTTTATTACTGAGACATGAGTACAGTATTATGTTCTTGGCGTCATGATGGAATGGCAATGCAGAATCCTTGATCCTTAAAAATAGGTTTGACTTTTTTTTTTCCTTATTACCACTGTTAATGGATGACACATAATGAGCACATGAGCATTCCAAACTTTGTCTAGAGTTTTATATGAATCTACCTTTTTTAGAGTTTGACAAACCAAGAGGTCAATCTGACAAAGCAGAGACACTAATAAACATGGGTTTAAAATCAATCTGGGCAGATGATATCAGCTCACAAGAATGCCATAACATTCATAAACATTCATGACTTAAGAGGGGTTAGGTCCAACTGACCTCGAAACTATTCAAAACAGGAATTCTTTGCCTTTCTGCCTTTTAATGACTCTACTTTATTTCCGTTTAGGTGGAGACTCAAGCCAGAGAGCAGTAACCAACGCTAAACAAGTACGACCAGGGAGCGATGGAGTCCATTTTGTCGGAGCAGTCGGCCACCGTTGACGAACTGGTGGAAGCCTGCATCGAAGCTTTCAGTCAGTCACTTATTTCATTCCGTCACTCTCATAATGAAAGTGTTTTAGCTGCAATTATAATTAAGAGCGACTCCGCGTACAGTCTTTGTTCCAGAATAGACTGGTGCTAATGTAGAGCAGGTGCAGAGAGTGTGTGATTTGATGATGACTGATTGACTGAGTTTTCTCTCGCTGCAGATGAAAAGGGCGCTCTGAAGGATGCCTCCCTGGTCCGAATGTTCATCATGATGCATTCCTGGTACATCCCTTCCACTGACTTGGCCAAGAAACTGGTGCTCAAGTATCCTTCGTGTATGGTTCAAAAGAGATTATACGAGTGCTTAGGCTTTGATTGAGCTAATTCAACTGCATGAGCGAACTGAAACCAAGGTGTGTTTGTAAATGAAGACATAAGTAAACAAAATAATGCCTGTTAAGCAAATGGTAATTGGTACCTGATAGATACAGACCAAAGTAAAGAAACAAAGAAAGAAATGCTCAGTTGTGGATTACATCGATATGTTCCTCTGTTAAGGTGAGTTTTTGTGGAGGAATACTTAAAAAACCCTTTAATTATCACCTTATTATCTCATAAAAAAAAAAAAAAGATAAGATATTGCCTTAGTCTGACTAGGAACGACTAGTGAGGACTTAGTATGACTGTGAAAGAACTAATTTGGGTTTGTAGCTTAGTCAGACTGGAGCTGGACCAAGGATTCAGTGCAGGATGTCAGTGTAAAGTAATGAGATGAAGAAGGAGTAATTAATTTAACCTTCTAAAATCCTTTTTACTTGTTTTGGCATACAGAAACATTTACATTTATTGCCAGATCAGTACAAAATACATTTGATCCATAGTACATTATAACATTGTTGCAAATTGTCACATGATTACATGATCCTGATTTTGACATTTTGATATATTTTTTTTAAATGCAGGCTGTTTCAACTGAATTTTTTTTTGGACTTGGATACAGACAGATACAAATAGAGTGGTCTTATCTATAGCCTACCTAATTGTGTAAGTTGTTTTTGGCAAGACTATCCCCAAATCTTGTCTAAATCTGTAAGAAGATGCTAAAATACTTGTCCTTTCAACAGGTATTGAATATGCTCGCAACTTTGAAGCATTGTGAAGGCTTTAGGTTGTAGTGCATTCTGTGTATGTTAATGGCTTGAATGTACATAACATGTAAGTTAAAAATTGTTGTATTTGATGACCAGCTACGAAATTCCTCCTTGACTTCTGAATCAGATCTCAAGAGGAGAGCTGCACCGCCGAACGCCGCACCAGAATATGCCACCTCGTCAAGTAATTACCCACCTTTTACCACTTTGACAGCTTGTATTTTCTGAACTTTGACCGCATTCGTTCCCTCTTGTTGCCTCTCAGTAATTACCTGTCAAACCAACCTGCCTGCTCAACGCCCACACCTTTCTGACTCTCGCCGCTCTCCGTTTGTTCCTCCTCGCAGGTATTGGATCTCCGAGTTCCCCGCCGAGTTCAATCTGAGCCCCGAACTGGCCGAGCAGATCAAAGACTTTAAAGACCTCCTGACCACCGAGGGCAATGAAAGCCAGAGCCAGCTCATCGACATCGACAGTGTGTGAGTCAGAGCGCTGTGTGTGTGGGGACAGTGGAGAGGTTTATGAAGGGTTTATGGCCCGTTCTCAGACTTTGCTGAGCTCAGTAGGGTCATTGACTTACTAGGATTCTCATAAAGGCTTTTCTGTGCAGCTTTGACCTCTGCTTCTCTTTAATAGCCTCAGTGGAAATCATGCGTGGGCATTGTGGAAACCATTTGAGAAATTGCTGATATGCTCCATGGAATGTTAGAATTGTTTATGTGTTGCTCATAAGGCATGGGAATACTCTTTTTGAATAAAACATTTTTTAGTGAGTTGATGTCTTATGACCTTATGACATCCCAAATAAGTGCCCTTTGATAATCCCTCAGATGGGGATCAGATGGTGAGGTACGGTTATTAAAAGGTGGAGCTAAACAACACTTTTGATTGGATGACAGAGTAACCTTAGTAAATATGACTTTTATTTCTCATAAAGAAAAAAAAACCAACTTATGTAGTGCTTGTATGACTGATTATATGAATGTGTCATACTGACCAGACCTCAATGAACCACTCCACAAGAACCACTGAGATTAATACATTACACATAACTTGAGATTGGGCGTCTAATCAAATTAAACAACTCTTTACTGAATATCTTTCCAATGAAAAATGGATCAGATCTGTCGTTGTTCGTCTTCGCTACACTTCTGTATCAATTAAAGTTGCTTCAAATGTAATTCTTTCAGCTATTCTGATTTCACTGTTGGGTAGAAAGCAAGGGAATTATGCTCTTCCTCTTCTGTTCATTATACAACTATGCAGAGTGGATTCTGTTCTTCCTACTCAGTCCAGTCCATTAACAGCTCCATTGTGGAATATTTGTGGTCATTTGTTCCACCAGTATCCCATCTTTCTGCCTGAATGGGACAGTGGCAAACAGGCTATTAAAAACACATTTGATTTACACTGCAATACTACTTGTAATTCACTATTTCTCTGTCTTAGAACAGTCTCTCAAAATGCATCATTTGTCCTGTCTCCCAGACCGTCCTACAAGTGGAAGCGACAGGTGACTCAGCGCGTCCCGTCTGTCTCCAAGAAACGGAAGATGTCCCTCCTGTTTGACCACCTGGACTCATGCGAACTGGCCGAACACCTCACCTTCTTAGAGTACAAGTCCTTCTGCAAGATCCTGGTCAGTGCATTTGAAAATGATGCATTGCAGTTGCTTAGCAATGCTACTTCAATCCTGCTTTAGCTGTAATTATGTTTGTTGACTTCAAACATTTTGGTTGTGGTGTTATTTTTGGAAACTAAGATTGTGCCAGGATTAATTTTTTTTTTGTTATGTGTGGTAAAAAGTGGGTAGCTATAGTTGGCTTTGTTTTTTGTTTCAAAAGAGAATAAACAAAACATTGAGAAGCAGCAGGCTAGATTTGATGCTGTGAACTGTAGTGGTCACTTACAACAGAAGAGTTACCAGACCTATATATGTCTAAACTTCAACCTTCCTGATTTCATAGTTTTTTGTGCACATTTGTCACACTTAACTGTTTCAGATCATGAAACTAAATTAAGTATTAGACAAAGACAACGCAAGTAAACACAAAATGCAGTTTTTAGGTGATTATTTTATTTATTAATGGGAAAAAGCTATACAAACCTTCCTAGACCTATGTGACAAAGTAGTTGCCCCCCTTGTTAAATCATAAATTAACAGACATTGACATCTATCAGTCTGGAAAGGGATACAGAGCCATTTCTAAAGCTTTAGGACTCCATCCAACCACGGTGAGAGCCATTATCCACAAATAGAGATAATTTGTGAACCTTCCCTGGAGTGACAGCTCATCCAAGAGGTCACAAAAGAACCCACAATACCATCTAAAGAACTGCAGGCATCACTTGTCTCAGTTAAGGTCAGAGTTCATGCCTCAATCATAAGAAAGAAATGGGGCAAAAATGGCATCCATGGCAGGGTTCCAAGGCAAAAACCTCTACTGACCAAAAAAAGGCTAAGGCATAAAGGCTCATCTCACTTTTGTCCAAAAACTTCTTGATGATCCCCAAGAAAAATATTCTGTGGACTGACGAGACAAGAGTCAAAAAGTCTTTTTGGAAGGTATGTGTCCCGTTACATCTGGTGTAAAAGTAACATAGCATTTCAGAAAAAGAACATCAAACCAAGAGTCAAATGTTGAAGGTAGTGTGATGGTCTGGGGCTGCTTTGATGCTTCAGGACCAGGACGACTTGTTGTGATTGATGGAACCATGAATTCAGCATTCTAATTAAAAATCCTGAAGGAGAATGTCTGGCCATCAGTTTGTGACCTCGGGCTGAAGTGCACTTGAGTTCTGCAGCAGGACAATGATCCAAAACACACCAGCACATCACCTTTGATTATTGGTTTTGGAGTGGCTTAGTCACAGGCAGGACTTGAATCTGATTGAAATGCTTTGACATGACGTTAAAAGGGGTACAGCTCAAAACCCAGTTAGTAGGTTTATGGCGAAAAACAATCTGAAAAAAAGGGTGGCCAAATTCCTCCACTGCAATGTGAAAGACTCACTGCCTGTTTTCTCAAACATTTGATTACTTACTACTTTTTCACATAGGGCTAGGTAAGTTTGGATAGCTTTTTTCCCCTTAATAAGTAAAATCACTTTTACACAACACTGCATTTTGTGTTTACTTGAATTGTCTTTGTCTAATATTTAAATTTGTTTAATGATCTGAAACAGTTAAGTGTGACAAATGTGCAAAAAACTAAGAAATCAGAAAGAGGGCAACTATTTTTTCATGGCACTAACTCTAATGTTACTATAGGTTGGTCTTTTTCAGAGATGTTCTGTCTTTGTATATTGTCTTTGTAGAGTTATGGTATATGAGAATATTAAGGCTCGAACACAACATATATATGATTCACAATTGAACACTAGCCTCATGTTACACCACTGCAGAATTTTAATACTACAAATGGAGCAGAGTGTATACCAAGTCATTCACCCATAAAAGGACAGACTCTACGATAATTGCATTTAGCGCTTACGGCTCTTTAGGCTGGAGTTTGTGTCTAAAGACGGATAAAAAATGAATTTCATTAAAAGCTAACTCTGCTAAACAGTCCCATATCTCTCACCAGGATGAATTAAGTCATTTCTATAATATTTGCTATTCATATTCCAGGAAAAGAAAGCTATTCTCATATTCTTTTGTTTTGTGAAAAAGTGAAAAGCATAATGAATGTTTCAAAAAATACCAGCACACTGTAAGTCTGCTGCAATTCAGTCACGGTCTTGGTTTTCTCTTCCAGTTCCAGGACTACCACAGCTTCGTGATGCACGGCTGCACGGTGGATAATCCCATCCTGGAGCGCTTCATCACTCTCTTTAACAGTGTCTCCCAGTGGATCCAGCTCATGGTGCTCAGCAAGCCCACGGCCCAGCAGCGAGCCGTCGTCATCAGCCACTTCATCCGCGTGGCACAGGTCGGTCCTCGGCACTCAGGCTCGGAGCCGTTTGAAGGGGCGCGAGGTAGAGATTAGAGTGAGACACCGAAAAGGTCACCAAGGAGCAACAGAGCGGCAGCCATTTCTCATTAGGTTTCTCAATAACGCAGATGGGAGAGATTTTATTAGGCTTCGGAGGTATTAGCATGTTATGAAGACAGCCTCTTGACATCTTTCATTTTGACTTTATTAGACGTGCTGGAGAATCACTCATGTATTGATAAGTTTATTATCTTTTTTGAAGTGTTTAAGTCCTGATTACTCCTTGATTCCTGTAATACCACTCCAGGATTTGGCATTAAATGTTGAAGAAACCAGTAGGGTGGACGTTTCTTAGCCTTTGCCATTCGAAAAGTGCCTTGAAGCCATCACAGAAGCCTTCATGCAGCTCTCTATTGCCATTGGGAATATTTACATACATAACCAAAGTGATTAAGCCAACATTAAGTGAGTTTTTGTCCACATTATTAATATTTTCTGTGCATTAGGTCTGATGCCAAGCTCTAGCTGCATCCAATGTGTTCCCAGTGCTTTGTGAGCTGTTGACGCTGTGTCCAGTCACAGACCTCATGTCGCTAGGTGTAAAGACCCCGCTGTGTGCTCATTGGCTGATGTGTGTCAAGAAGGGGTGGGCAATGTGGCAAAAATGTCATATCACAATTTCGACACTCGAGTGAGTTGAAGGGGCAAAGCAAACTGAGCATAGAACTACACCAACCAAAAAAACTCCAAATTGGTAGGTCGTCAACAGATGAAATCGTAACTCGATTTAACATGAACATGAGGTAATTTGATGGATTTGTAGGTCATCTTGCAAGGTTCTCTAGCTACACCCTAGGACAGGGGTGTCCAAACTTTTTGCAAAGAGGGCCACATTTGGTCAGAGGAAAATCTTCAAAGGCCGACAATCTTTTACTCCACAAGTACAGTTGGATTTTAAGAGGTTTTAGACCAATTTAAACAGACTTGTTGGTTTCAAACAGGTTTTAGTTGGATTTTAACAGGTTTTAACAGAAACTGTAATTTGAACTTGCTGCTGGGGCCATAAACAATACACTTTATCATTGAAACTAAGGGT
This sequence comes from Rhyacichthys aspro, assembly GCA_036850595.1. Classification (NCBI taxonomy): domain Eukaryota; kingdom Metazoa; phylum Chordata; class Actinopteri; order Gobiiformes; family Rhyacichthyidae; genus Rhyacichthys; species Rhyacichthys aspro. The sequence goes on along the minus strand of CM072165.1, from coordinate 13,391,722 downwards.
CACATAAAATCTAAGTTTGTGCCATGATTGGCCCCCGGACCTGACTTGCCCTAGGACAAGTAAAAATTAAATGGTCAATGAATCAGGTTCACAGTCGTGATTTGGTAGCCCTGAATTATGTCCCTGAGGCGCTACCTTAGCTGTCACACATTGTTATAAACTCTTTGGTGCAGCAATTTATGTCGTTTTTTGTCATAAATTTAAAAAGACCCTTAATCAAGTGTGCTTTTGCTTCCTGAAAGAATACAACCTCAGTATGAGTAGAGTTATACCCATGGCTCACCCATTCATAAGTCTGTCTGTTATTCATCAGTTTACTTCTAAAGGTTATCCACAGGTCAGAATTGAATCTAGTCCACTGTCACCAGTTCAAAAGCAAAGCTACCAAGTGGCCCTATGAGAATGTGTGAATAGATACTGTCACGCTTTAACTGGAGAGACATTCCTAAAATGGCACCATGGCCTTTACTGTAACCAGTGTCTACCTGATACTATCTTCATGTTAACTTTAAGTATGCATAGGTCTGTCAAAGACCACCGAGACAATGTATTCATGCTTGCATTCATCTGCAGAAGAATCTTGACTTGTTTATGATTTATTGAGCAGGTTCTCAGCAGGTCTCTTCACCTTCTGTCAGTGCTCCACAGTGTCCCACACCCCGACAGGGTTCCACTCAGGAGGCCTCAGCAGAGAGCCTTTAAGATGCACACCGGCCTTGATATTAAAGACTTTTTCATTTTTGGAAGGCAGGTGGATTTTTATGTGTAAGAGACATACAGCTACAGGTGCCCCTTCTTTCTTTATGTCTGTTCTATCAGCCAATATAAATACAGTGGTAATGTTATCTCAAAAACTCACTTTCCATGCCAATCAGTACACAACTGATTGGTTTAAAAGTGCTCGTTCAATAAAAAGATAGATGATCAGTGATCCTAGATGGAAATTCAGGTTTCCAGCAGTTCAGGTTTACAAGGATGTGTTTCTACTGGAGTGGTACAGTATGGGTTGGCTCAGTATGGCACAGTTTCATGCTCATAACCTGACATGGGACGATAACCGTTTTCAAGGTATACCAAGGTTTAAAGTTCAATGATAAACGTGGTATTAAAGAACATTAATATTCTTCTCTTAAGAGCCTCCAAAGTACCTTCAATTTCTTTTTGGTTCCAGAATGTTCTGTGATTGCTTAAGTTGGAAAAGCTAAAACTCTCATCCAAGGGCAATTTCGAAAAAATGAATCATAAATGCAGCTCTTTCATATACATGTGATTAATCCCCCCAACTCTTTTTGCTTTGACTGTTTTATTTTATTGTTTTATTGAAAAAAATGAGAAAAATGTGAGGGAAACAACTGTGAATTCTTAATGTCTGTGTGTTTCCTCAATAAAAACATCAGAAAAAACAAAACAAAATCAAAAACAAAACACAAATACCATGACAGACCCCTCATGTGACCAGAAAGGGATTAACTTCCTGTATTTGCAAGAATTGTATCTGGATATTCTTTAGTACTTCATGTTTTAACTTTTATAACAACCCAATATTTGACTAGGTCCACTTTACCAGGAGAAGTTTTGTGCAAGAAATTAGACTTATTATCTCACTATGACGGAACTTTAAAGTCATAACGATTGCCATTCACAAAATCCCGACAAAGTGTCATGTGATCAATCGGAGAAGACTTGTAAAATATTGATGGTGGATGATAAGAGCTCTTTGGAACAGCATGCTACACACAACAGAACATGCAAAGTATGCTGCACTTTTGAAACTGCTCAGCTTCTCCTATCCCCGATTGATTTCCAGTAAAATCTTTCTTTTGCTAAACTCAAGAGCCTAAACGTTGGTATTCAGATCCCGGTGCGAGCTCACACAGAGGCACAAATTATGTTCAATCTGATTTGGGAGACAGCACAGAAGGCAGCCTCGACACACTTGACATTTCGCAGATCTTCCCTCGGGGAGCGTTGGATGTGTCCCATCTCGGCCTCCTGCTACGAGCGCATTACAACCTGGACGTTTCCAACCATTTGAAACTTTCTGCACGCTAACAAAGGCTAATTTAAATTCATCTCACCATCATTTTGTGTCGACTGACCCTTTTCAAATATGTAGTGTGTGTGAGTATGTACATAACATTTAGCCTACTAATCCCAACATTGAATAATACAAGTTGTCAGCTTAGGTTCTTTTCAAGGAGGAAAAAAATAAAGTAGCCTGAATTAACAAGAAATAATCTACCACATTAGTAGGCTATCTTTTATTTTTTATAACCATCATTCTGTTTAGTCCTTAGCCAGTTTGCTGTGTAAATTAAGCCAACTGCAACACATTTTCAAAGAAAAAGTTAGCATTAGTTGCAAATAGTGTGCTGTTAGTGAGTGGGTAAAAAATATGGGAGTAGCTGTATGAACATATCCTTCAGTTTTCAGTTTCTTACTCATATACAAGCAATTAACTTTGTCTAAAAACTTTTTTATTTCTTTTTTTACTGGCTGTAGTTTTTTCCCATTTAAAATGAACAAAAACGTCTGGTAATTCCAACAAAATACACAGTTTTTGACAACATCACTTATAAAAGGCACTATAGTTTTTTGTTTTTTTTGTTGTTGTTATTTTTCATTTTATTCGCGTCCACTGTTTTTTTTGTTTTTTGTTTTGCTCTCTGTTTAGTACATGAAGGTAACCCAGAGAGACCAAAAAGGCTCTGAAGCTGTCAAAAAAATAAAAAAGTTTCCCAAATTCATTTAATATAACTGAATAATATGTTTTATGGTGTAATATTTTGCTTATCTGTTTGCGATGAGAGGCATTAAAAATCTGCTGGTCCTCTGTCCAGGTAAAAACAAGCAAACAAAACTTTATAGGCTAAGAATAACATCAATGTCACTCTTATCAAATGAAAACTGTCTACACTAGCTTATTCTCAAATTATCACATTAGCAAAAAGTTCTTTCTTTCTCACTGAGCTGAGTCTTCACATTTCTTCACATTTTTTCAGAATGCAATTTGCCATAAATACAAAACATCTATTATTAAAGTTTATCCGGTTTACAGCCCAGTCCACAGTAACACAAGTCTCGTTAGCCTAGCTAGGTAAAGACACTCTCTGGAGAATAATAACACAAAACTTCAGTACCTGTTAACTCAATTTTAGAATGAAAGCTCAGTAAACAGTACTTATAAATGCAGTGGTGCTTTACATCCATTCTAACAGAGAACAAGATGGCCCTTTGTAAATTAGTAGCGCCTAGACTGTGATATGCTGGCTTTACATTGGTATAACATCATGTATACAACAACATAATCATTTGCACATTAAAGTGAGTTAAATGTTAGGTGGGTTACACATGCATACTTCTAGAGACGTTCCACTTAGCCAAAGTGTCCGCCTCTGTGCTCCCTTCCATTCTGATTTGCCTGAACTGATTCCAAAGGGTGTTCACTGAATCCAATGATCTCCTCTGGCGGCCCTCCCACACAGCTGCAGCCCTATTGATTTCCGAGCGAGACGCCACACGGGCTGAAGGCCAGCGTGGAGCCCCGCGGAGTGCCATTCACAAAGTGTTAGCATGCTGCTGACATATACCGGCAGGAACACGCTGGAACTTATTAACCTACACCACCTTTTCTCTTTCATGAAACGTGGCAGTGGATTACTTGCTATGCGGCACCTCCTCTTTAATATTTGTGTGTTATTCCGTCCACAGAAGCTGCTCCAGTTGCAGAACTTCAACACACTGATGGCAGTGGTGGGCGGACTCAGCAACAGCTCCATCTCCAGGCTCAAAGACACTCAGGCCCACATCAGCGCAGAGACCAACAAGGTGAGTTTACAGTAAAACTCTACAGACAGAATGATATATAGGAAGTACATGGCCTTGGGTGACACATAAGGGCTCTGTGGCCAAAAACATGAACAAAAGCCAACTGTACATGGTGGCAATCAGGGCAGATAAACCTTATTAACCAATAAAAAAATCCAACTTTGAGCCTGAGGGAAAAACAGCGATGGCTCACTATAAGACCTATAATGTTTTACTACTTTACATTGCAAATATTATATTAACTATGCACCATTTGTGGCCACATAAACTTATGTGCTGCTGACTTCGATGGCTCTCCAGGTCCGTTTAAGTTGTTAAGGACAATATCACATCACATGGTCCATTCATTTTTATTGTCAATGGCTTTAGAACTGTGTGAAAGGTCCAGCTTTATCTCAAATCAGGTGTTAATTGCCATTTTGTCCAAGTGTTGTAACACTGAACGCAGAAATATGTGACAGAAGGTTTTTGAGCATTCTTTCTCCATCTACTAATGGTAAACACAGTTAGTTAGACAAACCCTAACAATCCTGGTCTGGATCAGTGGTATCACAAAGCAGATTAATCATTTGTTCAGTTAACTGGGTTTCTCTGTGGAGCTGTGAGCACTTTCACTGGAAAGAGGCCGTGTCGGCATTGAATGAACAAACACATGTCAATGAGAGTTGAGTTACAACTTGATACGCGGTGCTTTTAATGTTGCTGGCCAAAGTTGGTACTCACTGTGTGTGTGATGTTTGTGCACACTTCATCAACATATCAAATATGCATTAAATATCTTCCTATTTTCCAGCAACATTATTCAGAGGATAATCATTAGTTACTACTTGCGCTGGGTGCACAATTTTTTTTTTTAACTTTATTTAATCAGAAAAATACCATTAAGATTAAGAAACTCTTTTTAAAGAAGTTCCTTTTTTTCCTAGTTTCTCTCTCTGAACAGTGTCTACCCCTAATCCTCATCCACACTGGCAATGTGTTTCTCATTGCTGATTGGTCAGTTTGTCTGGTTTCTATATCTATCTGCTTGGATTTTGACTTGACTCTGGAGCAGTTTAGCCATTCAGTGATCTGTTTCTATAAACCAGCTTTGTCCAAAAACACAGGCCTAACCCCAAAGTTACCTCAAGAGACAAGATGATTTTTCTTAATCTTTAATATGATTTTTTGAACTCCTATAAACGAATGGGAAATCCTGCTGTTTTTGTTGCCACGATGTGTGCATCTCTTTAATGAAATTGCCTGTGGAAGGGTCTGTAAAACAAATGTAAACAAGCATTGCAGTAAAGTCACGATAAGGAATTATAATTAGATAGTGTCAAACTTGAACACGATAAATAAGCGTGTCACAATATTTATAGCACATGTAAACGTGTTACCTTTTCCAAATCCAATGACCAAATGCTAACATTAACCTTCGCCCTACTATTGCTCTAAAATGTCACCATAAAATAAGGAGAACTAAGGAGGCAAATGACTTCACTTTAAATACTGTGGACTGTAAAACTTAAAGCGCAATGTATATGTTAACAGATGAGCTGAAATGTAGCAGCCACTGTGTGTACATTCCACTGCCACATACGGCTAAACAAGTGCTGTGTTAACTCATGCGCTTGTACTGCTACATACAGACTGATGCGTTTTCTCTGTCTTCCTGAATGATCTAAACATTGTCTTTTATACACGAACTTCCAGATTTTCAACAGCCTGATCGAGCTGGTGACATCGTGCGGAAACTACAGCCAGTACCGCAAACGTTTCTCGGAGTGCTCGGGCTTCCGTTTCCCGATCCTCGGCGTCCACCTCAAAGACCTGATCGCGGTCCACGTGGCGCTGCCGGACTGGGCCGACAAAGAGAAGACCCGGGTCAACCTGGCCAAGACCCAGCAGCTGTACGCCATCCTGCAGGAGCTGGCGCTGATCCAGAACATGCCGCCCAACATCGACGCCAACATGGACCTGCTCAACCTGCTCACGGTGAGTGCAAAGACGGGAAAAGTAGTCGAGAAAAGTTGCTTGAAAGTTTGCAGATGGAAGCATTTGGGCAGGATTCATTAGATTTGAGACAGCAGAAGGAGGAGGCCTGTGTGAAGTGCAGTGTGTTTGATCAGCAGACTTTGTTCAGCTGTGATTTGATTGGCTGGTGCTCAGACGGACTGTAGGGAACCAGCTGGGAAGCACTGATTCAGAAAGCAGTGCAATAACTCCAAATGTATATCACCTGTGAGAATAAGAGAAGTCAGATACAAAATATACCAAAGCATATTTAAGGCTGACTGTAGAGGATGAACTTTAAAGGTAGCAAACATGGCCTAAAATAATACTACTACTTTATAATGTGGGATATATGAATGCTTTTGACATAGTAAAAAGTATAAACTCAATAAGACATTACATAAAGAAACACAAGGCTCTGGACTAACTTCAACTCATCAAAGCAGGAGCTAAACTAACTAAATCAACGATAAACAGGTCTAAACTACGACTACATTTTTAAATGAAACAGGTTTAAACCAGCCCATTTTTATCTGGACGCACCACAGTTTGATTTAAGGCTTTGTCTGGTTGATGATTTTGACAGAAAAACAATAATCGCAAATGAAAGACCATAAGGTTTTATGATAAAAGCAGCTTTGTTTTCTGTTTTCGTGCTGGAATTTATCAAGTAAGGAGTACAGTTTTAAGGTCACATATGAATTAACTGGTCTGGGAAAAATCCAGACATTTAAGATCAAAAATGTTTTTGGGAGTATCTCTGGTGCACCATCAAAACTCTAAACCCTACTTTCCAGCAACGTTTTTCAGAAGATAATCATTAGTTCCCACTTGCGCTGGGTGCGAGAGTTCCTGTTTCTGTCAGAGCAATGGGAGAGCATCCAAAACCCCTCCACTGTGATGAGGGGAACTCCATCAATCTGTGAAGGTCACTAGACACCAAGTGCACTAGGCGCTGAAGTGGGTAGGGAGTTGTTTTTCCGACAAGCTCATTGTTCATTCACATGTTGATGGTGGAAGACAATCGGAGCACACAGAGAGAACCTAGTTAATCCACAAAAGTGTTCATGATGTGAGGGAGGAAAGCTTATCATCACCAAAATATTCACTTAATTCTGTGAAAAGTGTACAAATACACACTAACAATTTACCACATGTGTATTTTGTAAGACTGAAACTCAATTTTCTCAATCTCTATCACTTTTTCCGATCACATGAATGTCACCACGTTGACACTTGATCATTGTACCTTTTTTAAAAACTGGATCTGACCAAGGGACCCAAATGCAGCTGAAAGTGTTCTTTATTGAATGAATGAAAGTGTGGTAGGTAGTAACTACAGAAAAACAGGCAAGCAGCAACAACAAAGGAGGAAGTCCAAGACAAATACCTTGAGGAAAGCAGGAGCAGGTGGCAGCAGGAACAGGCAGGTCCGGACCAGGTTAAGAGACTGAGGAAGTCGTCCTGGAAAGTGTTGCCAGGGGAGAAAACAATCTGGCAGTGAATGAATTAAAAGGCAAGGCTTAAATCGTGAGGGGTAATGACATGTAGCTGTGAGTGCAGGCGGAGGTAATTAGATGAAGAGGGGTGACAGGGAACGAGGCAAGGGTCAGAGGTGAAAGGCAAGACATGGAGCGGATTATGACAGTGTCAGTCTAATCTGTGTTGTACCACATTTCTCATAAAAAAACAATGCTTGTGTGTGAAAGCATTAAAATGAGTTATGAGTTGCCGCTGAACATTCTTATTTATTAAAATCCTTCCGTCTTAAGGTCTTATGTTGTAGTTGTCTTGTGGCTTAAAGATGAGTTCTTCTTACACACTTTATATTTATAAATCAACACTGTTCAGCTCATTATTTGGCTTTAGAGTTAGGCTTGGAGTACTTCTCTGCCTGCACTTCATACTGCGGTGGTGTTAAACTAAACTAATATGGCACTGAGTCCATTTGCGTTGGAGAACTTATTCCCCATGAGATTGATTATTCAATCCTGCAGCAGGTGTTCATGTGAGATTGCGCCTTCCTTTTTTAAGTGAAAAAACAAGGACCGGGGAACATGTTGGACAGAGTCAATAGCTAATTATCTCATGCCAGCGCTCATCGACTTTACTCAAGCGAGTTAAAATAAGCAAACCTCGCTGCCACCTGTTTCTGCAATGGCTCTTTTCTGAACGTGCCAAAGGAATTTGCAGCTAACCTTCCGCACTTGCTGCTTAAAGTCAATAAGAGCCAGGAAACTCAATTAGCTTAAGAGAATAGCATGTGGCAGTTAGCCTTTAGACCTTAGACCTTTAGAGATACATCACGTTATTACTACGTTACAACATCTTAATGTCATTTTGCGTTGACAGGCTGAGAGAAATTGAATTATCTTGTGCAGATCAGACACATTTAATCTATAGAATGAGCATGGAAATTAAACAATTAATACAAGCCTTTTTCTCTTCTGCTAAAAGAGTTTTTTGAGTGACAGTGCTGATGATGAAGAAGTGGGTGAAAAGGCCAGGTCTGAGCTCCATTAAAACTGCTGTTTGTTTAAGTGAGAATGACTAAAGCAGAAGTAAAACATCTTAATTACTTCTTGAGTTGATTTAATGCATACTCAAAGAGAGATGTCTTAACAGTTACATTCAAAGTAAATGTAATGAAGGAAAAGCAGTGGCGGTTGATGGTGTTAGGGAAAACAAATGCATTCAATTCATTGCTACCATTATTCTTTATCAAACATACATCACTCAAAAGTACTCAGGGTGACTTGACGCCAAAAAGAATATCCTTCAAACAAACTCATACAACTTCGAATAACAAAATACTAAAGTCTGAAGGATTAGAAGAACACAACAGTCGTCAAATAGAGCCGGTGTAGGCAGGGTCGCCTTTATGTACCAATAGGGTCCGGGGCTGGTAGATTCTGGGGGCCCAAAACCTTTGCTTTGAGAGGTGAAAACTTGTAGAAATAAGTTTATCTTCGTGCAAGAAAATATTGTAGTAAGCTTGTAGTAAGTCTTCCTGTACTATTTGAGGTAATACACTATATTAACACATCACACACTGTTTTTTCTTCATGTGAAAGGGCAGTATGAGACATGACCTCTTTAAAGAAGCCTGCCTGGCAAAGTGAAAAAGAGGTATTTAAATGAGTTTCTTTTGTTGTTGTGGCCTTCTATGCCTGCACATACTTCACGCTAGCTGCTGGTCTGCTTTTTATTTAACACATTAACTAGTACTTTTTCCCACAAGGTCATATAAGACACCTCAAATATTCAAAGAAGCCAGGCCACTTTATTGTTTGTATTGCACATTTCAAAAGAAAAAAAAGGAAAAAAAAGCTAAGCGAAAGTGCGTCACAGAAATGTAAGAGAAACACAGAAATTGAGAAAGCAATAAAATAAATAAATTTAAAACATTGAAAAGATTTAAAAGGCACGCTTAAATACACAACAACTGTATATGAAATAAAATAAAACCCATAGTCAAAATAAATAAAAGTTGTATTCAAGCTATACTAAAAGCCAGGTTTAAAAGATGTCTTTAACAGAGTTTTAAAGTCATCAGTGGAAGTGGAGCATTTAATATGGAGTGGGAGGTTGTTCCAGAGTTTAGGGGCAATGACTTCCACACGTCTGCCTTAATGTACCTTCTGTAGCCCCTCCACAATTGTCATATAGCAATACTTCAAACAAGAAAAGAAGCTGAATATGTGTTTTTTTGTTATTGTGATAAGACACGTTTGCCTACCTTTGGCTAATGGTTAGCACGCCACTGGTTTTGAGATGAGAAGGGGTAACTGTTAGTAAGTGCTGGGTAGAAGACCTGGGTGGTGTGTTACAGCTACAAATAGGAAAACACATCTGTAGAGTTTATCCCTGCACACGACCTTTTATCCCGTTCATCATTTATGGTATCAATGCATGTTTTTGAATTGATTTTCAGTTACGTGATGAACATGCTGGAATAAGTCTAATACCACATGTCACAGTGGTTCTAATGAAGACTGACTGCAGCTTAATGTAACCCTCCCTCACTGTCACTGTCCTCTGCAGGTCTCTCTGGACCAGTACCACACCGAGGAAGAGATCTACCAAATGTCGCTACAGAGAGAGCCTCGCAAACCTGTGGTACCTATAATATGTCACTCCTGTTCTTAATGTATTCAGCTGTGACTGCATGTTGTTTTTCTGGCTCAGGTGACAGTTCTCCCCTTCCTGGCTGATATTGACCTTTCTACTATTGTGTTTTTTCATTACTTTTGCAGCAGAACTCCAGCCCCACGCCTCCCCCTGAGCCCAAGCCCGCCATGATTGATGACTGGGCCGTGTCGGTCAAACCCAACGCCGACCCCACCATCATCAAGAAGCACATAGAGAAGATGGTGGAGGTTGGTTTGGAGGCCATTAAACCCGCTTCACACGATGTTTTTTGTTATCTGTGCAGAGAAGACAGAACGAGTGTTGTTCGGGTTAGGTTGGTCCCCATGGTAACTAGGGTTAGCTGAGATCAGGGAATCATGCAATATGATGTATTGTTGTGGAAAACTGCAATGATTGGAAAGATGTCACTTGCAATATTGAGGCATGGTTAAGGTAAGGTGTAGAGCATGGGTAGAATCACAAAAACAATTCTTCTACAATACAGTTATGGAGAGAGATAAACATCCAAATAACATTTTTAATTAAAAAGGAAAATTAAAGTCTACTGTAGCTTATAACTATTAGTAATTCCATTCTGTCTTGTGCGGTAAACTCAGACAAAGTGAGAAAAGACAGGGATGAGTTGAGCCGTGAGCATCTGTAAGCTCTCTATGTAAACGTACTGAGTGGTGCGCAGTTGCACCGACAAGGTTTAAAGTAAACTTAGCTTAGCTTGTTGGTACAGCGCGCTCAGCAGAGAGTCTTTCCCTTTTATTGTGACAAAACTTACAGAAGTCTGTGTAGGTTCTCAGTCATGAAGGGTTGAAAAGAAGGTAACTGGATGTAGTTTGGAAACAGAGGATCTTTGGTCTACTTAACTCGTACACTGCTGCCTGGTAACTCCCCTATCCCCATCTTAAAAAATTTCTCTTTTTTAGGTTTTTTAGAATTTTGTCCCTTGGATGAGCGACAAAACATGCCCAGTTGCCTTCTTTTCAACTTTAGTATCAGTAAAACGTACTGATACTATAGTAATTAAACCTCCTCCAGAGTTAATAATGGAAATAATTGTTGTTTCCAGTTTTGGTGTAGGACGATTAAATGTTATATTGGTGTAAATCATGCATTAATTGACTTAAATTGTGAATTAAAAAAAATAAAAAATGTGTGTGCATCTGGAATCAGGATTATCCAAAAACTGCTCAGATTTGTGGATTAGGGTTAGGGAACATAGAGCTTTTGGAACTGGGGGCCCCTTGTTTTCATCTGTGGGAATATTCAATTTCTACTGGTATTTAATGCATATAATATATTAAATATAATGTGAAAGACCAATATTTATACACATTGTACTTAAATGATCAAAATGGAGGCAGATTTGTTGCTGTGGTGACCCTTGAAGGGAAGAAACAACAGTAACAGTAACAACGGTAAAAAAGAGGTACTTAAATTGTTAAATCAATCACAAGAGGTTGTTTATTGATGCTGACAGATCAAAAGTGTTCAATTATCATTGGCCAATAAAACTACATATTGCATTGCATCACACATGAGTCAATAAATACTTACAAATACATACAAATACAAATCATGGCAAAATCATCTCTTTTTCTCTCTATCTGATGTCATTTCCACTTTTCCACTTGTCTCCACACAGTCAGTCTTTAAGAACTTTGACACAGATGGCGATGGCCACATTTCCAGAGATGAGTTCGAGGCCATCAGGAACAACTTCCCTTACCTCAGCAAGTTTGGAGAACTGGACAAGAATCAGTGAGAATTTAAAAGATTTCTTTGTCTGTTCTCAAATCGTGCAAACAGAAACTTAGCGCCTCATAAACTTTCCTCTGACAGAGACGGGAAGATCAGCCGAGAGGAGATGATCGACTACTTCATGAAAGCCAGCTCCCTGCTCAACTGCAAGATGGGTTTTATCCACACTTTTACAGAGACCACCTACGTCAAGCCCACCTTCTGTGAGCACTGCGCCGGCTTTGTAAGTGAACACCCACTCATCTAATGTATGAAAAAATACTGCTTATGTGACTTAATCATAAAAATATCGGCACTAAATTGTTCTCATCTAATGCAAGTAATTTCTGGTGACCCATAGCTCATGCATCTTTGAAACTTCTTAGGGTGAGTGACAAATAAGGAATGTGTGCCAAATTTTGTCAATTTACAACAAACTAAATATTTGTTGTCTGATAGTCCCTAATAACTTTAAATGGAGGATTTTGAAAATTCCCATGGTAGCACTGTAGTAAATTTGTTCAAAGAGAATTTATTTTTTAAATTTCAGACACATTTCAGCCTTTTTGGTGGTCTCATACGCCTCAAATTTAATCTTTTTGGTTGCCACAGAAAAAAGTGTCGAAGTTATAGCATATGTCCGTAAGATTGTTTTGATTATTGTAACTATTATTGTTCTGTTATTGTTCATTTTCGACATACAAAATTTTTGACCTTTGATAAGGACATTCTATTGTTCATTCATTCATTTTCATATTAATGTGTTCACAGGTCTAAACACATTAATATGAAAATGAATAAGTAAAAAGAACCATGAATTTGCATTTGCTTTTGACCAAGAGTTCTGCCAGGTTCCATTGGTGCAATATGTTTTAATTTGTTCCTATGCCAAAAGTTTTATCGGATGCAAAATCGTCTGTTCAACACTAAAGATCATTCAGATGTTTAAACAAGAAACACACAGTGAGCACAGCTTTACTAAAACACTATAAAAGACTCACCGACGGCAACATCTCCAACATCAGCTCTGTTCCTGTGTCTGTGGCACTGGTGGGAATGTGTGAGTATGTTTGGTGGTGGTTGTAGGTCTTGTATGGCGCTACATCTCTGTCAGTCTACCCCGGGGCAGCTGTGGCTAGAGAGGCAGCTTACCACAACCAGAGTGAATGAATAATGGACTCAATTGTAAAGTGCTTTAGGTGCCTAGCGCTATATAAATATAATCCATTATTATTATTGTTGCTCTCCCTGAGGTTTCTATTTTTCCCTGGCTGGGTTTTTTTTCTTTTTTTTTTTCTCACCCTGATGGAGGGCACTTGCTGCCTTCTGTTTTTGTGAAGCCCTTTGATGCAACAGTTATAGTGATACTAGGCTATATCAATAAAGTTGAACTGAACTGTAATCCACCAAAGCACATGGAAATGGGTTTCAATCGGACGTTTTCAGAAAAGTTCGGGATGTGGCGCAATGAATTGTGGGATGGCGGTAAGCTTCTTACACTTCAGTGAGGAATGTCCAGAGGTTTCTATGCTGGAGGAGGTAAGAAAGGAAGCATTGAAAGTCCTTTTTTATCTCCTCTCCTTATTAAATTGAGAATATTGGCAGCTTTTATCATATATTAAATACATCTGGTTCATTGATAAGGAGTTAGGAAGATTCCTAATCAGTTGGAGGTATTCGGAATAAATAAGTGACCTTGCACATGAAGAGAACTAGTGTTGATCATGCATTTATTAATCTTATGTCAGTCTATGAAGAGGTGGGTAGAGTATACTCTTGCATTTCCTGATACTCTTACTCTGCTACTTGAGCCAAAGCATGCATTTGGAAATGTACTAATAACCTACATTTTTACAGTTACTTGAGTAAATGTAACTAGCTCTGTAGCTAAGTCTTGCCCTGTCTTACGTACACTTTGCTGTACACTCTAGGGATCCCTTGTTTTTTTATTTTTACACCACTGAAACACATTAAATCCATTTGATGAAAAAACAAACAAACAAGAGTGGGGATGAATATCATAAAGAAGGTAAATAGCTTGTTGCTGTGGTGATGTTGCCCAACCATCAGGCGCCATGGTAACAGAGCCGTTTAACTGATGCGCCTCTCAGCTTTTTCATATTAATGTTCGTTTTCATTGATTTCACAAGCTATCCAATCAACGGCACGTGTCACGGGCAGAGAAAGTCAAAGGTCACATGTGTTCACGCTCCCATTTGGGGGCTACATTGCTCTATAGACGGCTCCATTATTTACCTGCCCCTGTCTCTCGGAGGTTCTTGCTGACAGGTCAAACCGAAGCCAATTACTCTGAGTTACGGCCGAGCTGCTGAAGTTCCATTCTGGGAAATATGGGAGGAAGGTAATTGGGCGAGATGATAACGCCGGTCTGTGGCAGCTGCATTTCAGCGAGGGCATGTGTGTGTGTGTGTGTGTCGTCTGATCCGGTCCATTCCCAGAGGAGCCCTGTGTTATTCAGCTGCAGTGAGTCAGCAGCTCTCACATGTGATGAGAACCAAGATGATGTGCCATTTATTCCTCTGGATAAGTGGCTCCCTCCATACCCAATAGAGGATCATACTGGGTGGTCATTTTATTTAAACAAATTAGAAGCATTACACAATCAGTTTGAAATGTGTTTAATTAAATCTGGGTTATTGATTAAGCATTAATAATACTATTTTGACTCAAGACAAATTTGAAGAATTCATTCTGAAAGGGAATGTTGGCAACTAGACCAGACAAATGTATCTGTATTTCTTTTTTTAATTTAATATTATGCAATATGCAGAGAATATAATTGAGAACATTAATTCATCTTCGACAACTTAGTACTGTTAGGCTTTGCAGGTGACTGGAGATCATCCCAGCAGCTTTGGGTCTGGACAATGACCAATTAGTCACATTGCTGACATTTAGACACAGACATAGACATCATGTTTACTCACTAGGGGCTTTTTTACATTCACCAGTTCACCTACACATGCATGTCTTTTAGTGGTGGGAGGAAGCCAGAGAAAACCCACAGAAACATAGCACTGGCCTGGGAAAAAAATGAGCTTTTGATGATTTTTCCTGTCAGTCAACCTGCCTTTTCAGAGCAGGAGACACACACTTGAAGATAAAATGATTTGGATTCAAACTGCAGGTTTATGCAAGTGTAATGAGACACAAAACAAGTCATGGTTAAAGCACCTGAAAATCAACATGGCTTTGAAATCATACATTTTCAATATTCATATCTCGCCTCTGTATTGACAAGTACTCTTTAAGTAATGTAAAAACTGGTACATGTGTAATTTAAATTTAAAAGTAAGTAATAAATAAATAGCTTCTTAGGCTTAGTCCACACGTAGCCGGGTATTATAAAAAACGAATACCCCCCACCCCGTTTTCAAAAATAATTCCGCACACATCAGACCGTTTTCAAAAAAGTTTTCATCTACACGAACCTGCATAAATACGCCTTTCAGCACTGTTGTAAGCACTGTTGTACACATGCCAAGCCCGTAGGTGGCAGCGTATTGCGAAGCTTAAATCCATGCTAGCCAATCAGAATGACTTTTGTTTGTTGCCGTCACTTCCACAACAAATAATACCGACCGATAAAGAGGTGGAATCACTTCTTGCGCTTGTAAAAACAGGCAAACAAAAAGCGTTTGCATGAACGTAAACAGCAGACCTCTGATTGCATTCATTCTGTTCACCCCTGACTGCCATCAACAAGGGTCGCACATGTGACGTTGATGCATGACTTGTCGCAGGCTGTGACGTTTGGGAACCTAAAACCCTGTTTTCCTATGTACACAAACAAATGCAAAAACGGTTTCCCAAAATCTTCACTTTGGTCGGAGTTTTCAGAAATGATCGTTTTTAGTGACGCAATACTGCCTTTACGTGTGGATGAAAGGCCCAAACGCATAAAAATATATTAGTTTTCCCAGATACCCGGCTATGTGTGGACTAGGCCTTAGCGGAGACAAACTTAGCTGGCAAAGTACTGAGGGCCAATCCATTGCTTCCTTAGCCCTAACCCATCCATACATAGATGTAAAATGATATAAGGTTTATAAAATATATAACATATGTAAATCGATATAATAAATAATATCATATAATTTATCATATAGGTTATAGACTTTAGAAACAAGATGTAATTGGTTTATTTGATACATCTATTTGTAGACGTGATCATATAGGGTATTCAACGTTAGTATTTTGACTTGAGAACATGCTCTATACAGGATCAGCTGGTGATTGCTCTGGGCCTTGCCACAGACATAAGACATATGAAGGATGTTGCTATGACTACAAAAACGTACTTGGACTGCTGTGATATTGTACAACATATTACTGCATATCAACAAAAAAAAATGCTGATATGATACATTAGCGAAGACAAGCAGTTAAAACGTTCTACATACGAGATATTATTTATTATTTGACCTTTGATGTAACGCTAATTACATCTACAAGGAGCGTTGGGAAACTTTTTTTTTTTTCGAAGAGATTTTCGAAGAGGAACATGTTTGTACATACATCAGTACAAGATTGACTGAATATAAAACAGGACTGTTGTCAAATCTTTATTATTGCCGAATTTAGTCACATTTATGCATCGCATGGTTCCAGATAACGCGCTGTATGCTGGGAAATTGTTCACTCCTTAGTTTAGCTGTGTTTGAAGGTGTTTGTAACCCTTCCCCTCGATCTAAAAGAGAATTGGGATTGAACATAGAAGAGTAGGACTAAGGAGAAGGGCTTAGGGGTAGAAATGGTATTGGACCTGAATATATCTCGATATAGTGTTGCTCCATAAATATTGTTTACGATGTGCAACCATTTTTGCATAGTGCTACTTTTGTAAGCTTGTGTTATATACTATTTGCATATAATCTTCTTTCTAACTTATAGACACAATACATTCCAGGATCAAGGAGAACATTTATAACTAAAATGAGCCTTTTCTTTCTCATCAGTAAAAGTCAAACAAAGTAGAAAAATGGACAAAACCTGACAGAGGGCGCAGATATATAGCTATTATTCTTCATTTATTGCATTTTTGTATGCTCATGTTGATATTGCAATACATTTTTAGTATATTGTGCATCCCTAATTAGGATATCTGTCTTTGTTTTGTTTGCATACTGCAGTTTCACTACAGGTTCTTTTATATGACTTTAACCAGAAAGGCTCTCCTCCTGTTGCTGTAGGAAAATCATAAAAAGCCTTAGCAGGAGGTGGATGCATTAAGTCAGATATATTATTCTCGGGAAGTGCTGCTGAACAGAGGAAGATAAGCACTGTGGCAGCATGTCTCTTCCTTTTTAAAACTGTGTGTGTGGCAGAGGCAGATACCACAGCCACTTCCTTTTTTTTTCTCTGCTTTCCTACCGGCCGCTGTGCAAAAACAATATTGTTCCCCGCACTTCATTTTTCAGCACCTCAGCCTTTGTGTAAACACGGCACACTCACCTCCAGAGCCTTTATATTCGAATATTTTCTTCCCAATCTAAATCCAATTAATTTCACCAGTTTTATTAGCCGCTCACAGCGTAGTTGATTGTCTGGTCTTTTGTACTCAGGATGTGTTTAGAGCCTGTAAACAGCAGTCGCGTGGATGTACTTGGGTGGCCTCATTCTGCCGCTGCCGCACACTTTGCCAGAGAAGGGCCACGTGCCAAAACAAATGTGTGTCCAGGCCTCGTAACACGGGCTCAGCAGGAGGAGTTGGATCGGACGCATGAGTTTACTCGCCAATACAACATCTGCTGATGTCTAAACAAGCTGCAGAAAGACTTCATCTAGAGGTGGACTATGACATGCTGAAGTAAACACCATTGGCTTATATTGTAACAGCACGAGCAGTAGAAGCTAAAACGCATGGGCTCTATGATACCTTACAAAGCAGAGGCAACAGAATGGAAATTTTCGCTTTATTACTAATAATAAACTGAAACCATACAAAGCCTACGCCACCCTCCCCCCGGCCCGGGGGGGGGGGGGGGGGCAAGGGGCAGGGGGGGGCGGGCCCCGCTTCCCCTCCTTCTGGGCCGGGGAAGGGGGGGGGGGGGGGGGGGGGGGGGGAACAAAAAAAAAGGGGGGGGTTTTTAATTAACCAACCCCGCGCAATTTTTTTCCATACAAAGCCTACTTAATTTAAAAGTAGAGACGTTTAAGATGGCAAGTTTGAAAGAAAGAACATGTCTTCTTTATTGTTTTTTATACAAATAAAACTCTGCTTGAATCCAGTGTATTGGTCTATTCTCTTTATTTTATGAGTAGTGTGGTAGAGCGCCTCACTTAAGTGTGTTACTTATTGATAAAGATAATAGATCGGCCTTTAAATAATAACAAAATCAAGCTCAAGATTGTAAAATACCTATAAATGTATTTCAATGCAGGTATATTATGGTTACATAAATATACACTGACAGTACAACCGCGTACACGGTGCTAAATTTACCCAAATGTTTTTAGATCATCCTTCGGGGTCTTCCTGTTCTTGTTTGCACTGTATTGTTGGCGCAGCAGTAAAGGTCAGTCTGTGTGGGCCGGTCTGTGCTGTTAGCTGTATTTAGACTCTCCCCTGACTGACTCCGGTGCGGTCCGTCCCGGTGTGTGTGAGCCGTACGTCGCTCCCGTGTGTTGTGTGTTGTGTGTTGTATGTGCGGAGAGGTCAGGATATTTGGTGGCTCTTCAGATGTGCCAGTGTGGCCTGTGATCTCCAGCGAGCCTCTTTCATGTCATTGTTCCCCCCACTGGCCGCGTGTCCCGCTTGATGTGACCCCCGCCCCCTCGCCCGGCACCTCGACGGCCTCCTCGCTGCCCACTTTCTCAGCCTCCGTCCTTCTGTCGTCTGTTTTTATCGTGCACCCTTCACTGC
Organism: Rhyacichthys aspro; assembly: GCA_036850595.1. Classification (NCBI taxonomy): domain Eukaryota; kingdom Metazoa; phylum Chordata; class Actinopteri; order Gobiiformes; family Rhyacichthyidae; genus Rhyacichthys; species Rhyacichthys aspro. Next base: position 13,373,130 of record CM072165.1, on the reverse strand, counting down.
ATTTTCCGCTGGATGATATTTAGCTTTTACTTGATGGAGTCCATTAGCTGCTAATTGCATAAAACGTTTTGAAGCATGGGTTTTAAATGGAAGTTGGTACCTTCGGGGCTGTTATTGCTTTCCACTTTTTCACTTCGTAGTTCTTGGAAAGGCCGATATAAAAGACTGCTGGAGGTGTTTCTGCTAATGTAGGTTTTAAGAATGCCACAGTTAAGTGTTTATTGTTCCACACCTATGTCCCTCTAAAAAAACAATTCACTAGATATTAATGTTCTGTAAACCAACTGCTGTCTTAATTTGGCCATTTCTTTTTATTGTCTACATGCCAGAGAAATACAACCAAACTTTGTGACAAGTAATTAAATAATTTTTTTACTTTAAAGCGTATCTGTAGAATTTCCAGACAAATTTTGGTTCACAAACCTGGCCCTATGCTCTACAGTTGTACTCAGAAGAACTAGCAGTTGTTCCCTTGTAACTACGATGCAGTAATTAAAAGTCATAAGTCTATGTCACACGGTGTGACTGGAATAGGCTACAACCATAGACTGCAATGACCCACTCTTTGTTCAACAACAACAGACAGTGTCAGTAGCATTAGCATAGGTTGGTTTAAACAGCCAACTAGCTAACAGGTTTGAATGGTTAATTTAATATAGGTCAAAGCAGGATTTGCAACAATTATCCAACATTTCTTACACTGTCAGGTACTATTTGTTGCAGACAATCTTTGGTGGTGATTTTGTGTGTTTAATGCTGTCAGAAAGTGCAAAGTGTGAAATTGTTTTAAATCCACAACGTACAATTTTGCCAGAAGTCATTACTTGACAAAATGCCTGTGTAACAGTGGGCCTCAGGGAGAGCTGCTGCCACTTGCTGCCAGCCAAACTAACATCTATCCTAGAACAAACTCAAGCCTTGTGTGAATTCCCATAGTGTCCATAACTCTATTGAATGGGCATCCAACAAACATGACTTAGTTAGTTTTCCAAATTGTCTGTTACTGGCTCAAGAAGTCAGTTAATGAGGGATCTTTCTCTGTAAACCTAACCTCAGAAGGTTTTCTTCTCTGTTGATTCAGTTCATATACAGATTCAGACTCCAAGTTGGTTCAACATGCTATTGAAACAGATTGGTTAATGTAAACTTATTAAAAACTCAGTTGGGTTACACTGAAATCATACATTTACTAAACTTTGCAAGAAATACATGCAAAAATCAGTGCCAGAGTTCACCATAACATTTAAAAAAAAAAAATATTCAACTTGTCATCACTTCTTTAATTTTAAACCTGAATACTCTCTCCATAGTCACATGACTCTACTTTCCGTCAACATGGCAGTCTCCATTTGATTACCATTGCAGGTGACCCCTTATTTCTCCATTGATAATGACTTTCCTGCCTTTAATAAACTCAGAATGAACAGACTCAGAGTCGACTGAACTAACTATAACGTGTTTCTGAAACTGTAAACTCAAAAACTTTGGACTGTGACACTACAAAGTCTATGTATTGAACATATTTGCACTTTTGATTGTGATTGGTGCTTGGACATTTGGGTTAAAGTTTGAATTCTTGATGCAGTAGGCTTTGGTTTGAGTAAATGGAAGTATTTAAAGGCCAAACAAACAAGAGGAATACAAAGATAAAAGCAGAGGTCTACTTAATGAGACAAAAGCAGCAGTAAAAGTAGAATACCAAATGAAATCCACAGCATCTCTCGAGTGTGGGTTTAATGGTCCAGCGACAAAAGCTTGTTCCTCGTCTTTCATTATTTTAAATTACCTGATAGAAATCGAAAGTGTTACGTTTTCACAGTTGTTCATTAAGCATCGCAGGCGAGACGTTGGAGGATTCTGATGTAATTGTCCTTTTCTTGTAAGTTTCGCCAAGTGTAACATCCCTGTGGCCTTTTACTGAAGTGGAAATAAATGCTCTTCTTTCTTCTCTGCTTGTCTTTTTGCAGATCTGGGGCTTTTACAAACAAGGATACAAGTGTAAAGGTAAGAGAAAGAGGAGAGTTTGGGCAGTTCTTTCGACCTTTAGACATTACTCATTAAGGATGTGTCATTAATAGAGTTTGGCATGTTTGACTTTGCATAATTAGGAAAACTAATTTAAAAATTCCTGATAATAAACACTAGTTTTAGATTCAGGAGATTAGATTTTCATTTAGAAGTTGGCAGCCTTTTAACTACTGTCGCTGTGAACTACAAATTTAATGAATCTGTCAATGCGAAATTCAGTTACTTTAAGACATTAATATAACAGACAGTAAAATGAGTGATTACACCATTACTTTGTGTTCCTTTAACTGTCCAGAGAGAACAAACTGAGCACTGCTGGAGGAGAAGTGTTGTACTTACTGAATATTCTGGATATTTTAAAACTGTTAACACCATCCGACTAATTTCAGCTGGGTTTGTTCCTTCATTCACAACTTTATTAATTAATTAATATCACCGGGGCAATAAATTTGGGCAACAATAAGACAACAAACAGACATAACAACAAACAACAAATAGGCACAATAGCAAACAAAACTAAACACACAAAAAGGAAACATGTAATAGAATAAATATATAAAATATGATTAAATATGCTAAAAGAGATGAATGAAACTCAATTAAAAAGGGACAACTGAGAGACTTAAAGATTTTAAATACTGACATAGTGATGTCCCAAAGGCAACAAAAAAGATTTAAGATCAAGTCCAGATCAAGTACAAGTAAAATCTGTTTGTTACAGAAAGACGTTAAGTCCCTCCACCAGAACAGATTTTAACTTTAATATTAAGTTAAAATCTGTTTGACAATAGCATGTCCCTGCAGCGCATCCATAGCTGTTCACATGCCCCGAAAAGGAACCATAATTCCTATCATTCCGATTGTTCTACAGTAAATATCAGAAACCATTGCAGATGTCACACTCAGCTCAAGCTCAAGCTGAATGGACCCGGTTCTCCACTCAGTGCACATTTGCCCTTTCCAATAGATCAATGTTGGACGAAGCCGTCTCATTCACAGGTGTACACACACACAGCTCCATTCATTATCTGAGAAAACACACTCTCACCCGCCGCCTTGTCCCGGAGCGACCCTCCACTGCTTTTGGTCGCCGCTGATTCTCTAAATGAAGTGGTGATAATGTCCTGACACTCAGTAACTTACTCTCCATATGTCTCCCACCAGATGTAGCGCCGTAAACTTCCGAACGGGTGTCTTATTTGAAATGCAGATTTGAGTGCTTTCCCATCTGTTATCGTGGTTTAAAAAGAGACTGATTACTGCTCAGCTTTGATTGAAGGAAATTAAATCGGGCTTGTGGTTTAACGGCAGATTTTTATTGTTAAGCAAATGAGTTTTGACGGCGACAACAATGTTTCTCTGCGGAAGAATCTCCTCTAATGTGGAGACGCTTACGTTTGTGCAGTGTTTTGTCTCGAGGACATCATTAATTTTCCCATGTTCAAAGCAGACAGGCTCATTACCAAAGGTATTCTCCTCCTCATTAATCCAGGTTAATTTCAGGTGGGCTAATGGAGGCGTATAAAGGCCCAGCAAGTTCAGACAACTAATATCAGTCGCATAGCAACAGCAGTAATTAATGGGCCTTGTGGCTTTGTTATGTGGCCTGACAGTGCTCACGATGGATTGCAACTTATGGTAATATCATGCTTATAGGTTAGTTCAAATGTAGATGGTTTTATTTCAAGTAGATATGTTCTCCGTAAATTGATAATCGATTAATTTTAAAGTTTTTAACCGATTAAAACGAATTAACTGACAAAAGCCTACATACTACAGTAAAACGCTTCATCTCTGTCACTTCTTCTTGTCGTACTTGTAATTCTCATTTACACCGACAGAGAAGTCATACATACTCATACAAGTCTAAGTCTAAGTGGTCACATGAGCTGGAGGGACCTGGTTTCTCTGTGGACACCAGTCTTCTCATTCATTCATTCTTAGAGAAAACGGGTGCTGTGATAGGTAGAGTAACTTTGGCATTAATAATAATAATAAAGAGTGCTTTATATTAATTTTGATGTAGATTTAGTGAATACTATTCTACAGAGAGACAACCAAAGTACTGTGTCTACAGCGCTCCGCTCAGACTAACACTGCATTTATGTGTATTTAACAGCATTAAGACTTTGAAAAAAAAAAAAAAGAGAAAAGAAGGTAACGTTAAACCTGACTTGTTTGTAGCGTTAAATGCTAATATGCCCGGCTGATTTACTCAGTGATCATTGAGACATGAATAAAAATCAACGGTAACACTCTTTTTACGAGTAAAAAACACATGACATCAACAAACTAAGAACAACACGTTGATTACTCTGCAACAACGCTGTGTGTGAGCACTTGAACACAACATAAACTACGGTAGACTAAGCTTGTTCTTCTAAACTTTTTACGACATGAACAGAGCAAAATAACAGACAGGAGCCAGTGGCAGCGTGGCCCAAAATATGTGCCTCTGTGGATCTAAAAATGAGTGAGTCTATCTCTAAACACTGCTCGCGTTTTTTCTTTTTTTCATCCGTGCGTGTTGCTCTGTGACTGTGCTCAGTCGCTGCAGTGACCTAGTTCTGACAGAGACCACCTCTGGAGGTTGTGAGTTAGTACTGAGGGCTGTACCACAGGTGTGGTTACCTGCTACAAAGGTGTGGTTAACGTACATCAGGAAGTATGGTCAGTAGCGTTTAACCTGAGGAGGGCAGCACTCATGCGGTTTTACATGTGTTTTACGCCATATTTATGGAATTAGACGGGTTAGAACTATGAACTGTATTACTAAAGCCCCATTTATACACATCATCAGCTAAAAAAAATGTTGTTTTAGGGTTTAGTTAGACTTTAATAGTGTTTGAGTAAACATCTTTGTGCCATTTAAATAGTCAGCATGCAAATTTAGCTCAAGGAGGAATGTGCACCTCTCAACCAACAATCACGTCTGTCCTTACCCGAAGTTGTAATGAAACAAATGCAAAAACAATAACTCAAACAAAAAATCTGCAGAATTGTTGAGAAGGATATGATGCCCATAAAAGTGATAGACAGTGAGGGATTTTGCAAGCATCTGACTTTTATTGAACCAGGCAACAAAATTCCCTCGCTAAGCACCATTACACATGAAAATCGGTATGAAGGAAAAAGGATATGGTTAGACAACATTTACAGTCAGTGGACATAGAATTACTTGTTATTATATTGATGAAAACTGACATTTTAAATCAGTTTTGTTAATGGAATCAATGCTCATTTAACATACAGCTGATAATTTAGCAGAAAAATTGAAAGGGGCTGAGGCTTTAGTTTTAGCCTGTGTCCATGACAACACAAAAAACATTGTGGCAGTAAACAGGCGTGCTGACTGTCATTCAGTCATGCACCTTGCAATCAACAATAGATTTGCCCTCTATATCCGGGTTATTTCTTCTGCTGCAAAACTGGGGACTCACTTTCATTATAGCACCATTGCTACGAAAGCTTTGGATAGCAAGCAGCGACAGATGATGCTACCATCTCATGGACCGATACAATCCTACAAAACGGTGTAAGCGGTGTAATAGTGTTTATGACTAAACTTCAAGATGCCAGAGTCTTGGAGGTAAAAGATGAACACTGGCAGCTTATGGAATATGGTGTGGCAAACATGAGAAACCTCAAGTGTGCTTCAAATCAGAGAGAAGTCTCCATTTCCAACACATATTCTATCACTTTTGGTCTCATAAATTCCCACCTCTTTGCTACAGACTGACACAAAAGTAGTTGTGGATTTTAAGTTTAAAGCCTCCCTGACGAATGAAGGTAATTGCCTACTATTTTCATTATGATTTTGCTGCACTTATGATAACTTATCTTTTAAAAAAACTAAAAAATTTCTGCATTTTAGCAATTACAGCACCACTATTTGCATTTAGAAGACTCATGACATCTAACTATATCAAACCCCTAATGGACAATGTGCCACCAAGATGCTGCATTTATTTGTGATCAAAGAAGTATCTTTTGAAATTGTGTAGGTCATTATCTAATAAAATGGTAGCCCTAGGACTGATGCTTCAGCTGTGCTCAGTTTGTCCTCTCTGGGCAGCTGTAGAAACAGGAAGTAACTGTTACATCCACTGGAGGTTTAAAAGTACAGATTTCTGAGTGTAATTTTGTTCAAGAAAATACTGCAACCTAAACCTCACCCTTAAAATAATACATACATATATACAGCAACATAAAATATAACTTATTTAACCATGTTTTCCAAGATTAATCCATAATCTTCTGCAGCATTCTCTTGGGACATTATTCCCTTGTATTTAGGCACACAAAACAACTTGACCTGTTGTTGCCAGCCCTAGAAAAAACAAACTTTTGGATCCCGCAACACTTTAACTCAAGTGTCTAAACTTTCCCCATCTGGTCTGGGCTGTGAAGGACTGTCCCTGGTCTCCTCTGGGACTGTGCAAGTGTCGGAGTTTGTAGCGGCGCATTAATGAGAGCAGTGAGAGTCAGTGAGAGACCACAGTCATTCATCCCCATTAGCTTTGTTAGGTTGCTCTCAGAGAGGCAGGGAGCAGCAGGGCCATAATTGAAACGAATCACCTCTGCAGAGTGCACTGTGAGGAGGAGTGTGACTGGACAGCACTTTGGGTATTTCAACTCCAGATGCTTACTTGAATAGTCAGATGGAGTACAGGCTTTGTAGTGGTTAGGCTGATGTCAATATAGATTGCACAGAGAACACTTACACCGCATCACTGTATTAGCATAGCATTACACAATTTCATGGCACCACTTCAGCAAAAAGTCTGGAGCCTTTTTACTTGACGTTATTCAATCACTCAGTGTTTTTAGTTGGTAATGCTATAGAAAATAATAACCCTATATTTTGTGCTTTCAGACTTGATAAAAACATTGTGAATGTGTTTTTATCATTGCAACGTAATGAGTTATAGCTGTTTAGCAGTATTTTCTTACTTACTATATATGTTTAGTACCATTTTGCTACTTTTAGCTTTGCTTTTTTGTTAAGTATTGTTTTGTTTGAGTTTAGTATTGTTTTGTTACTTTTAGCTTTATTTTGTATCTGTTTACTATTGCTTAGTAACGTTAAGTATTGTTTTGTTTACCTTTTGTAGCATTTTGTAACTTTTAGCCTTAGTTTGTAAACACTTAACATTTTTTGTGTCTGTTTAGCATAATATTGCATCTGTTTGGTTATTTTTTTGTAACTCCTAGAATGGTTTTCTTTGTGTGTATTTTGTTACTCTTGGCATTGTTTTGATAACTGATACATTTTAGAATAGTTTTGCATTTTTCTGCGTATGTAGGCCTATCATTATTTTGCGACTTTCACCATAGTTTTCTATACATTTAGCATTATTTTGTTACTTTTAGCATCCTCCTTTGTATATGAGGTGGACCAAAAGTGTCATATAGGTTAGAAATTAATTTGAGTTGTCCTCCTGCCCGGCTGAATGCCCTTCCCTCAGATGGCCCCGGCATCACTCAGCTGTTGTCGGGCAGCGTTAGCGTTAGCTCCTGCATGTGCCACTGTTTATGCCTCTGCTCCTGTACCGACGCATTAGCATCACCACTAGCTCTACCATTCGCTCCCATGTTCATCCCTCTTTCTGACCCCCTTTCCTCTCTGTCGCCCTCCTGCCTCCTGTCCCGCCACCGCTCCCTGCCCCTCCCTCGCCCCTCCCAACCCCACCTGGCCCTGTTCCGGAACCGCTCCCTGCCCCCGACTCTGTCCACAGCGTGTGGGGTCAACTGCCACAAGGCGTGCCGTGGACGCCTGGCGGTGGAGTGCAGGAAGAGGACCAAGAGCATCAGCCACGAGACGCCCCCCGCACTTCAGGCCCGCTCCTACAGCTTCCCCCCGCCCGCCAACACCCCGCCCAGTCTGCAGGAAACAGGTGAGGCCTGCAAAGAGTAGCACTTGATCAAAAATGTATCAACCTCATCACAGTTTTGCTTTGGCTCTGGAATAAGAAAAGTATTTCTCTCAAATCTCTGAACAGTTAAGTTTATAGTTTCTCATTGTCACGGCCTATCTGTTTTATTGAGGACCTCTACTACGAATGAATAACCAATTTAGGTAAAAAATACTGTATTATCAAAGGGGAGGGAGAGCAAGTTATATAAGCAATATAAACAGCTGCTCATTTTATATAAAACCTTTCTGTGAGTGGGTTTCAATAAATAAATACTAAAAATACTATTTGTTATAATAAGGATGCCAACATTTAAGTTTGAGCAAATGAAAACCTCATTAAAAGTCCATTAGCTTTTAATTTTTAGCTTTGCCTCTAGTTTGACAGGTTATTGTAACATGAATGATCTGTGAAAAAATAGACCTTAAGGCAGGATCTAGGCATTAGAATTAAGGATTATAATAGATGAGAATGATCAGCCCACAGTGGGATTTTGGCCAATCACAGCTCACTTCCAGTAAAAAGTAGCGCTATGTAATGTATTAGTATTTTGTGGTGAATAATTGGTGCAGTTTTACCAACAAAAGACACAGGTAAGGTTACTACGTAGCTGATGGGGGAGAGTGGAGTGAATAAAGTTTTCCACCCACAGTATTCTGAAAATAACTTTGGTAACTTGTCTTGGACATAGACTTGGACTTAGACCAGTCTTTGGTGGCTTGGACTCGGACTCAAACATCGAGGACTCCTGGAACAGTTTTATGTATCTATTTTTTTATTTTTTTATTTTTTAGGTATGTCGAGTTCTTGGTTATGTCACTGTTGTCCCATATTTTCACCACTTTTGATCTTAACTGAGTTTTGAGTGGATTTACCTCAATTTTTACACAATAAAAACATCACAACATCACTGTTCACTAAACAGAATATTAAACAGCATTAGTGTTGCATTTCACTGAATGGCCATCTGTTTTCACTTTGCATTTAGCTGACATAAACTATATAAGCCATTTCCAAATCCCAGATCTACAGAGACAAAACAATTTAGCTAATATCTTCTATCTACATTTGATACGTCACATCTGAGTGCGTCAGCTCCACATTTTGAAGGGCACTTCTGTCTCTGCTCTGGTGTATAGTTTATAGAGAGCACTGACATTTGGAAGACACGCCTGAACAATAGCCTATCATTTGAATTGGTAATGTGATTGGCCCACCGCGGAGAATGACTCACGGCAGACCTGATCCTCGGCCGGTTTTCCAATCTGATCGATGAGCGAGACAATGCTGCGAGGGACACGGATCGACACGGGCCGCACATTTCATTAGCTTTTGTTTTGTCTTCCAATCAATGTCTCATGTACTGCTTTGTTTTCAGTGATCGCAGAGGAGGATATAGAGACGGTGGAGGAAGGCGTGTTTGACGTGCACCTATAACCAGGTATGAAAGACTGCACTGGCAAAGAATGGGTTTTTCATTGATAGACGGGTGTGGGCTTGTCACCTCCTCATATCTCTGCAGAGCTGTGTTATTATATACTCTGCTGCATAATGTATTTTAGTCCAAGCTAACGTTTATTAGAATAACTGTTCACTGCAAAGAAGTAGCTCCAAAGAAACTTGATGCATGTCACTTAGTGTGTAACAAACATTGTGAACAACTGTAACATGATGAGCTAACAAACAAACAAACAAACAAACATCTTTTAAAGCCAGGATTTGAAAATCTTACCTAATTTTTTGATTGAAAGTCAGTGATTTCCCATTTTTCCTAATTTTGTTGGGGGAAAAAAAATAATCAGCCAATCAATAAATATGTTGCTGCTATTAAGATATGTCTGGTCAGATTAAATGTACAGAAGGACACAGTTCGCCACTGCATCTCACACAAACTACTTGATCTGAACAGAGCTGTGCAGAAAAAAAGATTCAATAAGAATATCACCCCAACTTCCTTGTGTTTTCAGTAGCTCCAGTGATAAAAGTGCTGTTTTCGAGTACTGCTAAATCCTCGGCTCTGACTTTGGGATAAAACACTGAGATTTTTTCTGTGAAGAACTAGGACTCCTAAACAATGAGGCAAATTCTCCCCTCCTCTTCTCTTTCAATTATCGTTTCTCATAATTACTATGATTGTTTTAATAATAGGGATGTTAAAAAAAAAAAAAGAAATCAGTTTCTAATCTTTTATTTTATCAAAAATATGTCACATCAGACAGATTGAAATATGGAAGAAGAGAAAGTACTAACATCGCAGACAGACAGATGGATATAAACATGTTTTAATGTGATAAGGTAATTTATTTTCACTAGTTTCTGTCAGTTTACAAGTTCCCCGTTAAGTCTCATAGGTTACACTTAGTATCTGCGTCATAATTTACTCAAAAATGTATGATTATCGTTAATCATAACAGTTTTTTTCATTCCTGTCACTTTATAATTCTATGTGTCATGACTTGTTTAAACACATTGCTTGTAAAATGCTTGTGGCTTCTCTCTGTTACATTTGACTAATCTGACAATGCTGCAGAGGTAATAGCAGCCATTATTTTAAAAGAGCAAAGCAAACATTTGGTCTGAAGAGTGATGCTCATTTTACATAAACACAATCTTTATTTCACAGATGTATGATCTCCTCAGGCCATTTGAACCACAATCAGTGATAAACAGACGTGGGAATACAACTGCCTCTGCCATTACACACCACATTGATGTGTTTTTAATAGATTTCTCTCGGAGCATGTTTAGCTTAAAGGGATTGTGATGAAGTATGCTTTTGATGAACGCGCCAATGACAACTCTGTTTATTTCAGAAACCCACCTACGAGCCGAGAGAACAGAGCCACTGTTGGGGAAACAGACGCAGAATGTGCTACAAGCCTCTTGTCCAGATGGAGGAGAACTGGCAATGAAGTCAGGATACATACACACTGCCACACGGTGGACACTGGGCGCTACTGCGGATACAAACGTGAATGTGATATCAGTCCTGAGTCCTGCTGCAATGTGATTCAAAGTGTCTAGTGAAGAAAATACATATTGTAGTTGCATATGAGTGGATTCTATTTGTTTTTTGTTACAAAGAGGCTACATCAGGCCCATGAGGAAAACCCTGAATAGAAGTCAGTGGAAAGACTATTTTTATTTAATTTTTTAGCCATTTTGAATTCTTTTTTTATCATAAAAGTAATTTGTCAAAAAGCATGAGAAAAATGTATAACATTATGAATAAAAAGTACTGCAATTGCCCGAGAGACATTTGGTCTGATTAATTTATTCAAAAACGTGCCAATTGTTGCACTTGTATCTTTTTGGTTTGGATTGATAAAATGGGATTATCGTATTATCCAAATGTATTACTGAATGGCAACTAAGTGGCAAATAAATGAATTATTTGATTTTTTTTCAAATATAATTCAATGTCAAAAGCGCCACAAACTCTTTAGAAAGTAGAAGATTATAAACTTATTTTATGGACTATACAAGTCACATAATGATGACACATTACAGCCTAAGTTTAACCCATATTGTTAAACCTATTTTAATCTACTTGCACAAGCTTATAAAAGTATTACACATCTGTTCAAATGCACAAGTTTGAACATAAATTAATACAAAATAAAATCTTATTTTCTTGAGGAGGGCTACATTGCCACATACACATTTTGCAGGCCTTAGTAAAGAGTATAGTATACACTAAACTTACGAATACAATGTAATGAGGAAATGTTGGAGAATGTACCATTGACTTCTATTCATTTTTTTCCAGGGTTTTCAAGAAATGGCCTTTCTTAGTCTTTCTATAGATCAGGGGTCCCCAACATGCAGATTTAGGGTCCAATCCAGGCCTCCATCCTAATACAAAGTTGTATTGTGTTATAGTGAATGGTTTATTGTAGAAATGGATTTTACTTTGAAATTAACCAGCACTAGGGCCAAGACTGGACCAAACCAGGACTTCCATTTCAGAGAATAGAATGTCTGAGTAGACTCTCTGTCATCCAGGTCATTATATAATAAAATGGTTAAGAATACGGTAGTGTGCCTAAATGCCTTCTTCTGAACCATTATATTAATTAAACCAGAGCTAAACAGGACCAATCCCAGTTTTGGTTTTAACCGAACCAGGGCAAAACCAGGATTAAACCGGAACTGTAGACCTGTTCTAAACTACTTCAAAAGCAAGACTAGAACAGGGTCACAGCAGAACAAAATCAGGACTAAACCCATACTTGACCAAAACTAAATCAGGTCTAAGCCAAGGCCAAAACAGCACTAAACCAAGTCAAAGCTCAAGGACTAAAAAAAGGATCAAATCCGAATTAAAGCAAGGGTAAAACCAGGTTTAAACCAGGACTCTTGGTTTGCAGTAAAGACCCGTCCTATAGATGTATCCGTCAGTCTCAGAATGTAAAAGCTTTCCTCAGAGAAAGCTTTGTTGTCAAAATTACATTTAATAACAGCAATTTGTACGTCAAATATATTACTGTTTTGTTGCCGCGGTGACGAAAGCATTTTGACAGTGTGGACAGTGAAAATTGTGATGAATCTTTATGTGAGTATGATCTGTCTTGTTTACCTTAATATGAGTCCTGCAGTTGTGCTTTTGTTTGTAGCAGATAGACATTTGAGTAATGTGAATGTAGCACACATGGATCGCTCCACGTCAAATCAACAAGATTTTTGATCCAGATTTGGTGTTATGAATATCTTTATACCCCAAGAACAGGAGAGCTGAATATCAGGCTTGTGTTATTTTTAGTTTGTAAGATAGGCCGGTTTTAAAAAATGGGGGCGGCCCAAAATAAATCGAAAAATGACAAAGTTCAAAGAGTCATAACTTCAGAACTATTTGTGCCAGAGAAGTGATATTTTCAGGTCTTCTTCTACACTATATGAAGTTTTTAACTCATGGTCAACGGTTGCACATGAATTCAAACTGTGATATAATATACTCATGTTATTGTACTTCTAGGCTTTAATCAAAAAGAAGAACAATCCAGATTTTAAATAATGAATCATTAAACAAAAATATTCCTCATTTTAAAATTTAAAGTATGTGGACACAACTATAGTACATAACATACATAAATAAAACATATATAACACATATTCGCACTAATTATGCTCTCATTTCTAATATAAATACAAATACCTAAGACTAATAAATTAAACCTGCTTTTTACTTTATTTGGGGTGGGGTTTTTTTTATTGTTTTTTTGTTTAATTACTAATTTCCAATACTTGTCATTTTGTGTGATCCTTACACCCAACATTATGAACAAATTTAGTAACTTTTGCCTGAAATATTTTGTATTTGTTTCCACAGATGTCAACTTGCATGACAAAATCAAAACTATGCTTTTTGTCATTTTGTTTGATTTTTTTAGTTTTTTAAATTTTTTTAGATTTACTCAGTTGTCTTTGAGGTATTCTAACAAGCAACGAATATATTTTATCACAATTTGAAAAACCTGATGTGGTTCATGGTGAAGATATGGAGGCCTAAAGAATAATTTTTACATTGTTTTTGGTGTTTCAGAACTTGTGCAAAGATGCTGTGGGTCACCAATCATGAAATTTGAACAAAATCTTGTATGTTTAAGCATAAGCATGTTTAAGCGTTGATGTCACATGGAAAGGCCCACATATCATCAATGCTGTCAAATTAAGACCTCATATTTCACTGTATATTTACACAGAATTTTGGGTGTACATTTTTGAATGTTATTCCAAAAACTGGATTTACTTACCAATACTTTTTGTTAACAGCAATGTACAAAACAGTTGTGGTTTTTGCATGACTGCTCTCTGGTCTCTTGCTACAGTTTATTTTGAATGCGTCTTGCTGGGTTATCTTTTGTTAGGCTGAAATTCCAGGCGGAGAAATCAAAAGTGAATGTTTCCGTTGCTTTGTGCCTGTGGAGAGATTGATTAAACTTCAAGTGCCATATTGTAAACTGCTGGTTGAATTGACTAAGGCTGGTTACATAGCTGTATTTATATTTGTGTAAAAATAGCCCACAGCTCGATGAAGGATGTTTGTGCTGTGAATGAATCTGATGTCAAAGTTCAGTATACTTCAGTATTGATATGTTATGTTATGAAATTTTGTGAATAATAAGAATGGAACAGAAAAGATGACTCTATTGTCCTTTTGTCTGGAGTTCAACTCACTTTAAAACTTGAACTTGACAAACAAAGACACCTCTAGATCTACACACACACACACACACACACACACACACACACACACACACATGGATAGAAGCATATATTCCCAGTGTTTTAAAATATATCATATAAATATATATAAATTAAGTGTGTCACAGAGATTACCAGATTCTGATTCATTCTCGTGTCAAAGCTGATTAGCTGGTTTGCACTTGACAACACCTCTGGAGACACTGTGGGGTGAAATTCAGTTGATTCTACTAAAAAAGCCACTGGTAAAATGAGAATACGTCGAGGTGTTGCATGGGTTATCGTTTCTTCAGTCCATCAAACTGAGGACAATTGTTCCATTTTCAAATACCAAGTTCCCAAGGTAGCTGTTGATAAAGGTGATAGATCGAATTAGATCGAATAGAATTATAGATTATAGACTGAAAAGTGTCCGAAAAATGCTCCATACAGATGAATGGAGACGGATAATACACTGTCAAAGATAAGTCATTTATTGTGGACCCAAACACAGATAATCACTCCGAAAATTGCATGCATTCGATGTTTAGTGCAAGACTTTTAATTTACAGTCTTGTACTAACTATTACAATATGAGCTTTCCTCTATCTCTGCCATAACTCTTATTTACTCCATGCCTTCCATCTGATATTCTTTTGTCATCAGAATCATGTGACTGCAAACAAGTGACTGTCATTGAGGGAGGTAAAGGTACAGGTAAAAGCAGTCCACACATAATTACTTCTAGAACCTATCATGGCCACCATATTTGATATTGTTACCATGAACATATTATGCAAAACTATGAAGATGCAGTTTTATCTGTCCATAGCCTAACTATCGCTACCATCACTTTACATAGGAAAGCATTTTGAAAATCTCAAAGCTCAAAACACTCATGAAAAAGAAGGCCAACCATAGAGTAATATTTAGTAACAAAAAGCAGTATGCATGTATTTGGTCTTAATTAGGACTACATATAGTATATATGTATACGTACAGTATGACATCAAGTGCAACAGAATGGAGGCTAATAATAAACAACATAGACCGTTCTCTAAATGCTGCCAATGAGTTGCCAATGATTAGTTGTGACAAAGTCATGGCTTCAAATTGTGTTTTTATACCCAGTTGTTCAAGATAATGGTCAAAACCTGTGCTTTTACAGAAGTTTGCACACTTACCAGTAATAAATCCCTGTCTGGTGACTAGCAGCACCTGGCTTCAACTTACCCTCTCATGTATGTACGTATGGAAGCTGGGACAACCCTTCATGTATGTTCCATTCCTGCTCAGACCCACTCTCTCATCTAGCGACCACAGCCTTTGCCTTGTACTTCTATTTTGTAATCCAATTTAAATGTTATCTTCAATTGGAAATTGTATAAAGAATTTTCACAGTTTAAAGCATATGTGGTCGACCCCCTTGTTGGAACCTTTTGTCAGTTTGTGACATTAAAAAGGGGTGATTTTTTTATTATTTTTTTTTCATTTTGTCTTTGTCTATGTAAAACAAAGTGATGAGACATGTAAATGTGTATGTTGTTGTTCAAATCTCATGTTAACAACCACTATGATCAAATCAAACCAAAAGAAATATGCGTGAAGAATGGCCTTAAATGCCCCCTGCTGCCTTTGCATCACAGCGCCACAGATATTTTTGGAAGTCCTTTTAATACTTCAAATTGAATTTCCATGAATTTTAGACAATTCCATCAACACAGTTCTGCCCAAGAGCCTGAGAGAGCCTTTCATTCCAAATCGAACACAGAGCCCATCAGAATAATACTGCACTCAAGCAGCCCACAGCACTTTTTTCAATTTTTCATGCCACCACTTTCCCCATCCATTTCAAACTCCAAACCCTTTCAGTGCAAAATGTTTCAGTGAGACTGCAGCCTGACTTAAAAATCTCTTCCCTTGACATGTCCTGAATGGATTTGACCGGCTCCATACATAGTGTGACTATGATACAGTGTCCACCGGCGCTCTATTAGGGCCATTAATAACAATCCCGGATGGCGCACCGAGTCGATGCCATGTCTAATTACTGCTGTAAATGAAGTCGTCTGGGCCTGTGACTGCTCGTCTTCTGCTCTTTATGTCCCGCTCAATGGAAGCGCATTGATCGAGGCTGTATCCAGCCTTTTAGACCCCGGCTCATATCTCCTCCAGTGCAAATGATATGTCTAAAGGCTCTCATGTGGCGCTGTGTGGATTCACAAAGAGCTGATGAACTGCTCAGGTGATGTGTTCGTAACTTGTCCTATTGACCTCTGCATAAACAGCTCGGTATATCAAGTAATGTGCATGTACAAATGGGCTTTTAATGAAGTGAATGAGTCATGGATTTGATAGTAACTTAAAGCCTTGCTCTAAAAACAGGTCAATTATGTGGGGCACCAAATTTAAGTATGATTTTGGTTGATGAATCTTCACTTTGTTTCAGCACCAAAGGTAAAGCAAGAGTTTAAAGCAGTAGGTCTTAGTTACTTTGATTAGAAGTTATAAATAGCAATGCTCTAATCAAGCTTTTTTAGTACCAATCCCGATCCAGGTGCTTAGAGTACCTGCAGGTTTCAGATACTGATCTGATCCAACTGAAATTATATATGTCATGTACAAATAAAGAGCCTTGTATTTGTCACATTACCCAATATATTGAGATGGAGGTTCTCCTTACATTTTATTGTAATGAGTAACTATCAACAACAAAAATAATTAATTTTATTTTTATGATTCATTTTTATTTACGATTGTAGTGGTAGCTTCTGTAATCCAGAGGTCAGTATTGATCAAACCAAAGGGAAGAGAAATCATCCTCAAGAGGAAGACAAGTTAATAATCCAGCTAATGGATTTTTAAGGACTCTAGCTCCACTGTTTTTACATTAAAATGAATGAAATGCGTCTTACAACAGCAGCTTTTCGTCAAACCTCACTCATGTAAATCACATTAGTGAGTAAAGACAGCAGTTTGCTCTGTGGGGCTCAGTGGTAAAAATCAGAGGAAGGGGCTGTGAAATTGTGATAAATTATAGGCTACAGACAGTTAGCTTTCCTTTAGCTTACTACTAACAAGAAGCTTGGCACTAGTTTTAGATCGGTGCATCCCTAGTTACAAAGGTACTCAACAAGAGAGAAAACGTGTTAAAAAGTTACAAAAGACAAAGACAGTAAGTTGTAACTTTTTTTTGTTTTGACTGGCTACAACAATGGCTCTTCCAATAAAATTGCACTGGAGTCGGCGCCATGTGGTTCACCAGGTTTACATGAAGAGTTCGATTCGGCTTGGGCAAGTCTATCTCATTGATCTAATAAAGGCAAAAAAAGCCCCAAAACATATCTTAAGGTGGTTCAAGAGCTTTGTAGCACCTTTGAGAGAGTAACAAAGCAAACAGATGTTGACAGAAGTGTTTTTTTTTTAAGATGACAGTGAAGCAGGACAGGAAACAGGGTGAAAGAGAGTGGGGCAACGACAATGGGCAAATGACCGACTGAGACTTGAACCTCAGTCTCCCATGTGCTGGGCGTATGCTCTACCTAAGCTGCCAGGGGTGCCCCTTGACAGAAGTGGGTTACAACTTTTAGGATAGGTATATTCCAAGAAGAAACTGCTTAATCAACAACAGGGAAATGTCTGTTGTAAAGTATTCTGGCATCAGCTAACTCCGAACAACATGGACTATGGCTCTATAATTAATAAAATACTACATTCATCTGTCATACCTTTAAAGTTGAAATGCCTGAAAACCAACCTGTGCTAGGGAACACTTCAAAACTGAGTGCAAATGAAATGCATCAAAAAGCCTCAATAATAACTCATTGTGGTAAGGTGAGTGTTTTACCAGGAAGTCAGACTCAAATCAGCCAATGTGCACACATGGTGTTTATTTATATCAGCCATGAAGGCACCATCTGAACAGCTAATGGGTCTCCTACAAGAGGGCAGTTCCAACAACAAGGAAATATAACATATAACAAATAAAAACACACACGACCTATCAGAAAAACAGAGCATCCATTTGAGATATTTTATACCCACTTTACTTTTGCTACATAAGTAAAAAGGACTAACCTTGCACTGCAGCTGGAGATTTGGGAGTTTCCAAACTCGTGTAAATCCATCTTGTATTGTGGCAAGCAAACTGCCTGGTCAAACCGTGGGCTCACCGGACTCTTGTGACCAATGATGGGGCAGCACTGACAGGAAGAGGCAGGATTTTCATTTGACTCTCTTCTCCTCTTTGTTATCAACATGGCTACGCCGAAAGACGTTAGCATTGATGCAGTTTTATCAGAAGTAGAAAGTATTTCTTCTTTGAAAGAAGAGCAAAGAGTGACACAATATATGAATCATTGCTATGATTGGTTATAGAAACCTCATGGTAGGCGGATACTAGTCGGTGCTTCATCCAATCACCACCAAGTTTTCGACAGAAGGCGCCTCCCTTTTGCAAATACTTTCAACAGGAGCCTTCCCAGATGTTACTGGGAGATAGACTATATGTTCTGTGGAGCAGTTCTATCTGGTGGCAAAGAGTGGCTGGGATCAAATAGTCCAGGTCTTGTCTCAGACCAATGCAGATGAAGTAAGTAAGCTTAAAAGTGGACTTGAGACCAGTCTCAGACCAATGTTCGATAGTTGACCTTACACATCCTTTACAATCTAATTAACACACTTAGCACAATTTGCTTGTCACAATATTAACTTTGGTTATGTTGAAATATTTACTATTTTTTAAGCCTGAAAGGACAGGGAATGTGAAGCTGATGTGTTTTCAATGATGGGGCCACCCAAGAAACATGCAAATGCAGCGTCAAATTAACATCACAATATAATCTCCAATAAATAGAGATACACAAATAAAGTGCTCTTAATAATCTTTTAACAGCACACAGCAGGTTAAAAATATAACCAAGATGGCTGCCATAAAATAAGGTCACACAGGAACTATGAAGGTCTAAACTTACAAAAACCCTCCTTGCAGTGAGCTGACATGTTGATGGATATTCTTACGTAAAAAAAAAAAAAATGTCAATATTAAAATGTCTTCTGTTTTTCTTTCTCAGCGATCAATACAAGGTGGACAAAAGAGAACCAGAACCTGACACTGACTTTGAAATATCACACTCCTTCTGCTCTTCTGTTGCCGTTTTACTCTTCCCACCCTATTCTTGCGCTCCAACCTCTGACAGTGAATATCTATTTTAGCTCAGTGATTGATACCTCCCAATCAGCTGTAGAAAAGTGCCACGAGCCGCGCAGCCATTTAGCCGGCAGCCTTGAGTGATATTGATCTGAAAAGTCTGAAATGAAAGGGAAATTGAATAGCACCGCAGCTAATTACGTCGTAATAAAGGCAGGCGGGGGATAAGCTCACACGTTGTAAGCTCTCACACACACACAGGACGACCTCGATTAAATGGAAAGGAAGTTTTGGGGAGTGGCTAAGATGTCATTTGCCGTCCTTCACAGATGCTCTATAGACTGTTAATGGCAGAGTGTCATCCATGATGGGCTAATGGGCTGTATGGATGGCAATTGGCACTATACGTATTGGCAGGATGGAGGTGTGAGGGCCATAGAAGGAAGGAATTTGGCATCAATGGTAACTAGATGGAATATGGATCGGTTTGAGAAGCATATTTGTGGTAATTTACATTATTCTTCGCATATGGTTGATTTATTAAGCCAGTTAGCTACTTTGAGAGGAAATTATATGACAAATTTTCAATATAAGATGCAGTTTTTAAAGAAGCAAAATATGAATTTGCTGCAGCTAATAATTATTTTTGTTGCCCACTATGACTGGTGCTGGAAGCAGTGTTTTACAGGCAGTGGATGGGACTGGTTTATTTGGGTCACCTCAAAATGTTGAAATGGGTCTCAAGAGAAGTTTGGTAAATGCTAGTCTGAACTGACAGAGAACTCTCCTGAATGGCCTGTTGATACAAATCTGATCTGAAAATACCTGGCCTGTACACACTCACTATGCTCACTATGGCACAAATTATTGCTCTAGTCTGACTAAAGCTGGACTTTAGTTTTGGACTATTAGTGACTACTCCTTTAAAAATCCAGGCTCATAGTTGATGGCCATCTGATGGGAGTAGATCAGGTGAGTTTAAAAGACAATGTTATTACTTCTGTCCTGTTATAATTTACACTTTTCCCCATCATTTTTGTAGCCTACCCACAACATATAGCAACCATAGAAGCAGACCAGAGAAATGACAATTTTATTTTGTCATATTGTTCCTACATTATGTTACTACATTTATACAACCCCAGAAAGTGTACTTCTGTGGTTATTTGAACAACACAACCTTCCTGTTTTTTACCACACACTTAGACAGACATTAATCTATTTGTGCATTTTAGATGTTTTGTGTTTGCAATCCATTTTTGCAAGCTCTATTTACAACAGCCCATTGTTTAGCCCATGTTACTGCTCCTGTGTGCTTTTCCAAAATGGTGGCACACAGAAATACATCTACTGTTGTAATATATCAGCTGTTAGAACCCCATTTACATGTCTTAACCATGTCTTTAAAAATATAACATAAGGTTCTACTGTATAACACTTACAAAACAAGTGCTTAAGTAGTGCCCTCTTGTTTTTTTCTCATAAACACTGGCCTGAAATGAAACTCACTGTTAAAAAACAGAAGTAAACCTAATCTCTGATGTGATTTGACCACCACTAACCTCTGCATAACACCTACCCCTTCACTGCTGTCCTCTGGTGGTGCACTGACTAAAAGCATCCGTCTCCGTTAACCTCAGCCCAAAGCGATGCCTTACCCTGGACTAACCACATGATGGCACTGTTGAGTTTTGAAAGTCTGGAGTATATTTCTGTATGTGTGTGTGACAGGACACTGGGGAAGATGAAAACGCAGCCAGTGTCAGGGATTATGGAGAATGACAATGCAGAGTCACAATGCAGATAACAGTTTCTCTGACGTTTTTCCGTGTTACCTCTTATGAAATCTCCAAACTCTGCGCCTGCACGAAGAAGTCAAATGTTAGCTCAGGCTTGGTTTTCAGCGCCCACACGTTTGCAAATACACAACAAACGCACCATGACAAGCAGAAAAAGACAAACAGGAATTAATGGGCAGTTTGTGGACATGTATGTGGCTTGATTGCACTGTTGAAAATGATCGTAATTGTATGTTGTTTGTTGTATGTGATATAAGGGACTGCTTAAGCTGAATGGGGAGTTAATGAGGATGTGTATGTATGGAATTAATTAGTTATATTAGATTATTATGAGCTCTATAAAAAGCTAATTCACAAATGACACAAAAGGGGTTATATGACTCATGATTACATAATGCATTTTGAGATGATAGAAATGAATCTCTGCATGCATGGCTTGCTTATACACAGGGGCATTAGCATACTGTATCATGTTGAAACACAAGTGCTGTTTATGTTTAGTTGATGTGGACCAAATTTAGAATTTAGTAACAATCATATGAACTCATGACTCAAGACAAGGAACCAAATCAATCCAGGCTCGTTTTTATTCAAAACAAAATATTTTTTTACTAAATGATGGTGGTATATTCCAATAAGGAAATGGAATTAACCAATTGTATAAGCTGTAGATTTACTTTGACAGCCATCATTATCAGAAAAGACATGACTAACACCTGCCTAGTGGAGCATAGACATTATATACGTGCTGTGAAAAAGTGGTTGCTCATTTGTCACACTTAAATGTTTCAAATCATCAAACAAATTCAAGTATTACACAGATTACAGATAGAAGATAACTCAAGTAAAATCAAAATGCAAAAAAAATTATTGAGGGAAAAAAGCTATCCAAACCTACCTAGCCCCATGTGAAAAGGTTGTTGCCCCCTAAACTTAATAAGTTGTTGTGCCAATGAGTGTTTAACATCACTGTGGAGGAATTTGGACCCTTATGCCAGCTTTTATACCAGATGTAACAGGACACACACCCTCTAAAAAGTTCAACTTTGTCTCATCAGTCCACAGAATCTTTTCCTAAAAGTCTCAGGGATCATTAGGATTTTTTCTTTTCGCAAAAAAGATGCGCCTTTATGTTTTTTTTTCTCTCTCAGTTGTGGCTTTTGCCTCGGAACTCTGCAATTGATGCAATTTTTGCCCTGTTTCTTTCTTATGATTGAGGCATGAACTCTGACCTTAATTGAGGCAAGTGAGGCCTGCAGGTCTTTAGATGTTATTGTAGGTTCTTTTGTGACTTCCTGGATAGGTCATCGCTGCACTCTTGGGGTAATTTTGGTAGGACAGCCACTCCATGGTCACTTCAAGGTTCACCATTTTCTCCATTTGTGGATAATGACTCTCACAGTGGTTGGATGGAGTCATAAAGCTTTAGAAATGGCTCTGTATCCCTTTTTAGACAGATAGATTTACTTTATTTTTTTGTGTTAATTGAATTATCTTTGTGTTATATTTAAGTGTGATAAAAAATATAATAAGAAATTAGGAAGAGGGGTACCACTTTTCCACTTTTTCCTGGCACTGTACGTAGATGGCGCATTGGCTGTTGAAACGTACGTCAGCATCACCGCCATATTTGACCAGACCCATTGACGGTACATCAATGACCAGGCCACTCATCTGACTGAGGAGGTAAACAAGCTGTGTTGGGTCAAAGCTGAATTTTGCGCTTGCTGTCTCTTGACAAGAAGATGCCAGATGTGCAGCTTGGGGCTGCTCCAACCGGCACACAATCCAAACCAGGCCCTGAAGAATGACATTTCACAAGTAAGATTTGATATTTGGAAGTGTACTTTTGTTTGATTGTTATAATGTTATTTGGTGACGCAGTTGTAAAACCATATTAACGTTATATGATATTTTATCCATAAAAACAAAAGCAAGCCCCTCTCTCCTTGTATTTGTCTATGTTTCAGTCCCGCTCGATCGGTGCAACATGGCTGCAACAATTACATATTGTGGTAACAGGCAGAAGCAGCCAATGCACCGTGTAGTGGAATGGGTTCTTTACAGATGTCTGGCAGTTGGATATTCCAGCGATGATTGGATCTTAGTTTGGACCATCTGTGCTCTGGCCTGTCCCTGACTGACCCCACCCTGACCACTTCCAGATATTAAATTCATCATTTATCTGTTTATAAGTGTGTGTGCTATATATAACTGTCCTGTCAAGATCTACTTCATGGTCTTTCCTGGGAGTGGATCCCTCCTTTTGTGGTTGTATTTATTATTAGACCAGGATCCTGAATGATTATTGGCTGCTGTTGATGATCAATGGACATTGCTCATTGGCCCATATGTCAAAACACTTCTTGGTTTATGGGTTTATTTCCACTTTATTTGGCATATCTTATCATACATCTATCTAAGGACAGGGGTGTTGTCTTGTACAGTCTGTAAAGCCCTTTGAGGAAACAGTGGTGATGTGATATTGGGTTACTATAAAGATAAAACTGGAATGAATTCAAATTCAGTTATTAAGGAAATGGACTAGTCTGTTGATTATGCAGCGAGAAGTGTTTACCAGACAACACTGGTAAGGGTAAAACTTGAATATTAGCAGACTGCAGTTCATATTCCTGTCACTAGATGTAAGTTAATACCTGTTATCCATATTTATCCGACATCTACAGTTCATTCCTTGTTCTATTTCAAAGAAGATAAAAGCAGTGGGTGCTTTGCAAGAGCAAGTCAAACATCTCTCTGTGAAAGAGCCTCTGGCCTCCTCCTACAGTTCTGCTTATCTGGCTCTGTCCACATTTCAGAAGCAGCTGGTTCCTCAGTCCAAGAGGCTGTGGGAGACTTTAATTGCATTAGGCTCGTTGCTGACTCTGGTGAAGCGCGCAGCACTGCAGGGGTCCGCAATCCTCATTAGACCCGAATCACTTCTGATGAATAAGGCTCTGAGAATTTTTTCACTTATGTCAAAAGAACAGAGTGAGTCTTAGACCTTTTTGCTTCTGAAAGAAACTGAAAGGCAATTTGACGTCAGGTGACACACCGCAGTTTTAGTGCTCCAAGACTTAATGACAAGGAACTATTACTTCTAGGGATCATATAGAGTAGAAAGGCTTATGCAGTCTGCAATGGAGTTATGTTATTTATATATGTTGTGATTTATTACAAATGAACAACAGGGTACAAGATAGAAAAAAAAGATATATATTGAAAATGTCAAAGAGCTGTAAGGTAGACTATTTCACAACAGTTTTAATCTTGGATGCTTTCAGGCTGTTCTTAAAAATGTACTAATAATATAAGACTATGCCAAAATGAAATCAACAATATAAGAACTAGTTATTACTTAGTTATGACTTTCGATTAATATTTAAAGATGCAGTATGGAGCCCATCTGGTGGCAATACTGGAGATTGCAATTCCACATCTCATTTTATAACCCTAACCCTAATTTAACAATCGAATCTAAAAAATATAAAAATCTCAAAATACAATTATGAAAGCATGCTTGACCTATATAAATTCTTCAAGTTTGTTTTAACAAGCTTCTGGTCCAATAGCATGTTGTGTGGACGGGGTTTTACTCCTGTCATTTTGATGCTCCAATGTATTCCCGCTCATGCCTTCCACTGGGTTTGTGCTGCTTTAAATGTTTCATTTGAAAATATTCACTGCAAAAACATAGTGTGTGATAGAATATGACATCAGTGATAAAGTAGTGTAAAACAGTGAAGGTTACGTCAGCCATTTTAATTAATAATAAAGTGAAATAACTGATGAAAATTGTAACTGAGGAGTGGAATACAAAAGCAAATGTAACAAAGATGAAGATTATACATGTGAGACTTTGATGGACGAGCAAGAATCCCGTTTGGATAAATGATCCAGTCCCAGGCCTAGGAAACGGTCAAAAGAGCACTTCTTGTTCCACTCCTCAATTCTGGGCTTTGACACCCTTTTGCATCAGCTACTCATTTTGCATTGATAATGCTAGTCTGTTAACCAAACAGCATAAATTTTAAATCACAAGCTACTAGCACCTGTAATCAAGCATGAACAGACAAAAACCCCCAAGGTGCCTTTGGGTTTTTTATCTTTTCATGCTTGGTATTCCCTCCCAAAGAGCACATCTTTTTCTAACTTTTATTTAATTTTCAGAGGCTTAAAAGCGCTCCTGGAGATTAGTTTTGGAACCACTGAGATTAACTTTCTTAAACTAAGATTGAAGTCATACAGAACCATTTCATAAAGTTTATTCTAAAATACAAAGTTGTGTAAAAAGGTTTGTAATCATTGCATGCAACACAACTATACCGTGATATATTGTATATTTGTAAATTTTCTTTTTTATAATTTTGGCCTCTCGCCCCTGATAGATAACAGATGACAGAAATCATGCTGTCTTCTTGCTGCACCCTGTCCCTGTAAATACAAGAGTGAAAATAACTACAGTGAGAATAGAACCCTGCCACCTCTCCTTTCTGTCCCTGTCGTCAGTCTCTCAGCGCCGGCCTGCAGAAGTCTCATTTATCCATCAGTGATACCAAATCGAGTTACTGCGGCTGGGGGATTGGCACAAAATCGAAGGCATCACATCCACAGCGGGGAGCGGCGGCCGGGCGGCGTATTTAATATTCCACCAGCTGCAAGAGGAGACCTGGTCAGGAGGAAAGAGTATGTATGCTTTGTATGATTTTGAGTTGAGAACATTCATCATTTTTGCAGTAGTCTGGCTGTATAGAATGCAACCCGAGAATTGTAAATAGAAACCGATAAGGCATAACATTCTGACCGCTCACAGGTGAAGTGAATAACACGGATTAGCTCCTCATCATGGCACCTTATAGTGAGTGGGATACATTAGCAGCAGGTGAACATTTTGTCCTCAAAGCTGATGTGTTAGAAGCAGGAAAAATGGGTCAGGATTTGGGTGAGTTTGATAAGAGCCAAACTGTGATGGGTGGACCAGAGCATCTCCAAAACTTGTGGGATGTTCCTGGTCTGCAGTGGTCAGTATCTATCAAAAGAACACCGTCCACCAGAAAAGCTACTGTTGCTCAAATTCCTGAAGAAGTTAATACTGGTTCTGATAGAAAGGTGTCAGAATACACAGTGCACCGTAGTTTGTTGTGTATGGGTCCAGACACTGTGCCCATGTTGACCACTGTGCACCGCTGAAAGCCTCAATAATGGGAAAGTGAGCCTCAGAACCGGAATACGGAGCTATGGAAGAAGGTGGCCTGGTTTGAGTTTGAGGGGTTGATTTGATGATCCCCAGATCTCAATCCAATCGAGCATCTGTGAGATGTGCTGGACAAAAAACTCTGATCCAGCAAGAAGGTTGTGAGTTCGATCGCCGAGCTGATTGCCAACAATTACTGAACAGCTCTGCCTGTGCTCCCTGGGCTACCGTGGTTTCTTCGCTTAGTCCTTCTTTCAGACAAAATGTATTAATTGTGCAAGTAATTCAAGCATAACACAGATGATAAACAGCCCTACAAACAAACGAGATCTACGGCCAACTGTCAGTCCCAGCTGTTTGGCACCTGATACAATCCTTATCTTATAAGTTACAAGACAATAAGTGGCATTATAAAGCTTCTACCACAGTATATTATTAAATGCATCTCAAAAAGAGCAGCTATTTAAAAGTTAAACCATGCTTTACACTATTCAACATTTAAACCTTGTTGATGCGATGGTGCTTTAACATGTACACTCTTTTAGAGCTTATCCTAAAACCTTATACTGCTCATAGGAAGCTCCAATACTGTTACATTTTACAATAAGTGTGTCTCCTTTTCTCAAAACTCTCATAACTAAGGACACTGCTAAATAGAGTGAAGCCATGCACCCAAAAGTGAAGTGTATTTTGACTGACGCAGCCCACGATTCTATCTTGTGGTCGGGGCAGTATAGTGATAACTCGTTTTATCAGGACCGGTCACAACAGCAAACAGAACAGCTCTCTGCTCTGCCATTTTGGTTTAACAGCAGACTGGATATCATATCACTTTTCAAATGCCCCTGTGAATGTATAAAACACGGACTTTCATTTTTGTGAGTAATATTCTGTCAGTGAATGCTGCATAGAGTCTCTAGCTTATCAATTATGTCTTTGTGTGGCCTTCAGTTCTTAATATAGTTCCTTACTTTAGTCCAATGTCACTGTTAAAAAAAGTGCAATTGCAAGTACCCTTAAACCTTTTTACATGCAACTAAAACTTATAATCAAACTAAAATGTGGTAACCTAAACCTTAGTAAGTAAGTAAGACCTATTTAAATCCACATCAAAAATAAGTTCAACTTTAAATTAGACCTGTCCAACGCCAATTTAAATATTTTCAAATCAAACTAAAACCTATTTCAATCCAAGTAAAACCAGTTCAAATTGGTCTCAAACCAGCTGAAATCCATATCAAATCTGTTCAAAACCAATTGAAACCTGTTTAAATCATCTAAAACCTGTTTGAATTCAAGTCAAATGTCAGTAAATCCAACTAAAACTTTTTTTTTTTAAAATGAATCTAAACCCTGAATCTAAATTAATCTTAAAACCCATTCAAACACAAGTAAGAACATTTCAAATCCAACTTAAACCTGTGTAAATCCAACTAAAACCAGCTTAAATACAAGTAAAATAAATTTAAATGAAACCTGTTTGAAATAATCTAAAACCTGTTCAAATCCTGTTCAAGTCAAACTTCTTTAAATCTAACTAAAACTTATTCAAATGAATCTAAAACCTTTCAAAATCCAATGCTCAAAGCCACCTAAAATCTTAAACTAAAACATACTCAAATCCAGTTCAGATCTGTCTTTAACCTTTTTAAATCCAACTAAAACCTGTTCCATTCCAACAAAAACCCATTAGTCCATTCAAATGAATCAAACGCCTTTTAAAACACATAAAACCTATTCAAATTCAACTAAGACCTGTCAAATCTTATTAAATCCAACTAAAACTTGCTCAAATCCATCTAAAACCAGATAAAATCCAACTAAAATCTGTTCTATCCCCAAAAAAAGCCTATTTTAATCCATCAAAACCTGTTGATACTGATCCAAAACCTGTTCAAATCCAAAAAAACCCCAAAACATATTCAAGTACTACTAAACCCTGTTAGCAAAAACCTGGAAGGCCCGCCCAGGAATTGAACCCATGACCTTCCTGCTGGGAGTTTATAATCCCCTAATCACCCATGGACCCAAGAAAAAGTCCTAATAAGTCCTTCCTAATGAACCATGTTACAAAGTAGTACTAAATTTGGAATGAGCGCCTTTTTAATCCAAATTTGTTCTGCTGCTCCATCAGACGGCAGAAGGAAGTGTACAAGTGCAGGCGTGTCTGGCTGGCGGCGCCTCTCAGCAGGACGAGGAGAAAATGATCAGGCTGCCCCCTGAACGTCCCGCTGTGGAAGTCTGGTCAATTTGGAGCAGACCGTGGGGCAGACCCGGAGCAGCCCCAAGGTACTACATCCACTGTCAGGCTCCACGCTGCACCGTCTCCTCCGGGAGGCCCTCAGTCTGTGGAGAAGGACTGACAGGCCGAGCCTTACTGATCCGGCTGTCAGTGAAGATCCAAAACGGCCCAGAATGGCAGGTTGGAAAATGTATTCAGCCAGCCCTGCGGTAACTACTTATGAGTAATTGTCGTTTTCTGGGCCCGATTATAGTTTTTTTCCCCCTGAAATCATACTGTGTTGTGTGTCCCAGAGGCAGGCAGGGCTTTTGTGAGGTCTCCGAGGAAAGCAGGCTTTTTCCTCAAAATACAGTGTCAAAAAGGCACCACACTGCTTTTCTCCATTGGATGAATACATCAGTGTGCTTGAAGTGGAACTGCAGCGTATAGTTTCTCATTATTTCTACCATAAGACACGACCACATTAACGCAGACATCATGACCTTGGCTTTTTCTTTCTTTTCTTTTATCTCTCAACCTCTCAGTTATTGTTTAATCTCACATTAAAAGCTGTTAAACACACAAAAAAAGACACACAATTACCGTCTTGTTACATGGAAGAAGCTCAGACAGAAAAATACAAATGTAGACTTTAATACAACTCCAACATATGCAATATCAGCTGCTTATGAACAATATAAACAGTGCTAATTAGCTTCTAATAAACTGCATTAACCCTTTAGGCGCCGAGGTTTATTGCTGGTCGCTGGCTCCCCCGTGTGACTGCCCCCCTCAAAAAATAATAAAGTTCAAGCCAGGACCAAGCTCCATGAGCCTGGCATAGAACCACGGCCTCACAAGGGGTCTGGATCGCAGTAAACGTGGGGGGAGCTGGCCAGAACGCGGCTGCATGCGCCCAGGACGCAGCCACAGCCTCTCACGGGGGTCTGGGCCCGGTCAAACCAGGCTGAAAAGACCGGGGAAAGAGGCCCCCTGGGCCGGCAGTAAAGAGGAGGGGAGCTGGCCAGAACGCGGCTGCATCCGCCCGGGAGGCAGCCACAGCCTCACACGGGGGTCTGGGACCGGTCAAATCAGGCTGAAAAGACCGGGGAAAGAGGCCCCCTGGGCCGGCAGTAAAGAGGAGGGGAGCTGGCCAGAACGCGGCTGCATCCGCCCGGGAGGCAGCCACAGCCTCACACGGGGGTCTGGGACCGGTCAAATCAGGCTGAAAAGACCGGGGAAAGAGGCCCCTGGGCCGGCAGTAAAGAGGGAGGGAGCTGGCCAGAACGCGGCTGCATCCGCCCGGGAGGCAGCCACAGCCTCACACGGGGTCTGGGACCGGTCAAATCAGGCTGAAAAGACCGGGGAAAGAGGCCCCCTGGGCCGGCAGTAAAGGGAGAGGGATGCCCGGGACAGATGAGGGATGGCCGGGACACGGCTGCATCAGCCTGAGAGGCAGCCACAGCCTCACACGGGGTCTGGGCCCGGTCAAATCAGGCTGAAAGGACCGGGGAAAGAGGCCCCTGGGCCGGCAGTGAAGAGAGAGGATGCCCGGGACACGGCTGCATCAGCCTGGGAGGCAGCCACAGCCTCACACGGGGTCTGGGCCCGGTCAAATCAGGCTGAAAGGACCGGGAAAGAGGCCCCTGGGCCGGCAGTAGAGAGAGAGGATGCCCGGGACACGGCTGCATCAGCCTGGGAGGCAGCCACAGCCTCTCACGGGGGTCTGGGCCCGGTCAAATCAGGCTGAAAGGACCGGGGAAAGAGGCCCCTGGGCCGGCAGTGAAGAGAGAGGATGCCCGGGACACGGCTGCATCAGCCTGGGAGGCAGCCACAGCCTCACACGGGGTCTGGGCCCGGTCAAATCAGGCTGAAAGGACCGGGAAAGAGGCCCCTGGGCCGGCAGTGAAGAGAGAGGGATGCCCGGGACACGGCTGCATCAGCCTGGGAGGCAGCCACAGCCTCACACGGGGGTCTGGGCCCGGTCAAATCAGGCTGAAAGGACCGGGGAAAGAGGCCCCCTGGGCCGGCAGTAGAGAGAGAGGGATGCCCGGGACACGGCTGCATCAGCCTGGGAGGCAGCCACAGCCTCTCACGGGGGTCTGGGCCCGGTCAAATCAGGCTGAAAGGACCGGGGAAAGAGGCCCCCTGGGCCGGCAGTAGAGAGAGGGATGCCCGGGACACGGCTGCATCAGCCTGGGAGGCAGCCACAGCCTCACACGGGGGTCTGGGCCCGGTCAAATCAGGCTGAAAAGACCGGGGAAAGAGGCCCCCTGGGCCGGCAGTAAAGGGAGAGGGATGCCCGGGACAGATGAGGGATGGCCGGGACACGGCTGCATCAGCCTGGGAGGCAGCCACAGCCTCACACGGGGTATTCATCCGGGCTAAACAGGCTAAACAGACCGAAGCTAGAAGCCCCTGGGACTGCGGTGAAGAGGAGGGGAGATGCCCGGGACACGGCTGCGTGAGCAGGGGCTACAGCCACAGCCTCACACGGGGTATTCATCCGGGCTAAACAGGCTAAAAAGACCGAAGCTAGAAGCCCCTGGGACTGCGGTGAAGAGGAGTGGAGATGCCCGGGACACGGCTGCATCAGCCCGGGAGGCAGCCACAGCCTCACACGGGGTATTCATCCGGGCTAAACAGGCTAAAAAGACCGAAGCTAGAAGCCCCTGGGACTGCGGTGAAGAGGAGGGGAGATGCCCGGGACACGGCTGCATCAGCCCGGGAGGCAGCCACAGCCTCACACGGGGTATTCATCCGTGCTAAACAGGCTAAAAAGACCGAAGCTAGAAGCCCCTGGGACTGCGGTGAAGAGGAGGGGAGATGCCCGGGACACGGCTGCATCAGCCCGGGAGGCAGCCACAGCCTCACACGGGGTATTCATCCGGGCTAAACAGGCTAAAAAGACCGAAGCTAGAAGCCCCTGGGACTGCGGTGAAGAGGAGGGAGATGCCCGGGACACGGCTGCATCAGCCCGGGAGGCAGCCACAGCCTCACACGGGTATTCATCCGGGCTAAACAGGCTAAAAAGACCGAAGCTAGAAGCCCCTGGGACTGCGGTGAAGAGGAGGGAGATGCCCGGGACACGGCTGCGTGAGCAGGGGCTACAGCCACAGCCTCACACGGGGTATTCATCCGGGCTAAACAGGCTAAAAGCATAGAGGCCAGACTCCCTGGGCCCCACGGTTGTACCCCGCTCACCTCTCGTGCACGTTCCCCCACCATTAAGCCCCCTCCCGGGCTATTCACCAATCCGCGAGCCCGCTGGAGGTTCGTGCCCCTGGTACTCCATACACAAAGCCCCTGGTACTCCGTACACAAAGCCCCTGGTACGCCGTACGCAAAGCCCCTGGTACTCCGTACACAAAGCCCCTGGTACGCCGTACACATATCAGTCCACAAAGCCCCTGGTACTCCGTACGCAAAGCCCCTGGTACTCCGTACACAAAGCCCCTGGTACTCCGTACATAATGCCCCTGGTACTCCAGAGACATCAGTTATTACTGATGTGTACGGGGTACCAGGGGCACGAACCCACAGCCGGCTCGTGGATTGGTGAATAGCCCAGGAGGGGGGCTTAACGGTGGGCGAACGTGCACGGCAGGTGAGCGGGGAGCAACCGTGGTGCTCAGGGCGTCTGGTTTCGCTCTTTCCCAGCCCCTGGTACTCCGACACAAGCCCCTGGTACGGACATAATGCCCCTGGTACTCCAGAGACACAGTTATTACTATGTGTAAGGGTACCAGGGGCAAACCCACAGCGGCTCGTGGATTGGTGAATAGCCCAGGAGGGGGCTTAACGGTGGGCGAACGTGCAGGGAGGTGAGCGGGGAGCAACCGTGGTGCTCAGGGCGCTGTTTCGCTCTTTCCCAGCCCCTGGTACCCCGTACACAATGCCCCTGGTTTATAACTGATTCTTTAGAGTACCAGGGGTCTTTCGCTCCTAAAACCAGGTCAGGGAAAACGCAGGCCTCCACCTCAGTTTCCTCGCTAAGAGGCAGGTCCGTGTTTTCAGTATGAAAAAACCCTCAGAGGCGCTCCACCGCTAAGCCCGGCAGGCTCACCGGCCGGGACAGAACTGGGTAGGAGCTCAGAGACAGGTCCGTGTTTTCAGTATGATAAAAGACCGGTGGGCCGCCCACACCGTGCTGCGTAAAAGCTGACAAGCAGCCGGGAGGAACGGGCCTCCCCACCAGACGGCGCGCGCGCCCCGTGCAACAAGGAGCTAAGCGCGGGGCCCGCCCAGTGGCAGAGAGCTCTCCCCGGCGCAGCTTCCCGGCCCAGGCTAAGTTCATCAGTCATCATGCCGTAACCTTTGAGACAAGCATATTAAAGTACTATGACAGGATCAACCAGGAAGCCCGTGTCTGAGCCTAGCCGTTCACCATACGCCCGGGCCCAGGGCAGCAGGCTTGAGTCGAGTCCCCCCGGGCAGGGCGTCTGGGTCTCGCTTCCAGGAGAGGCCGCCCTCCCGCACCGCAGAGGCGAACTCGCAAGCGCAGGAACCAGATAGAACCAGGCAGAGGCCCTGCAAAGGCGAGTCATGTAAGCCCATCGGCCAGCACTCGAGACCGGATACAGAGGAACCGCGATTTGGACCTATCTCTGTTTCTGAAAACCAGGTTTCTGAAATCCTGCCCACAGGTCGAGCGCTGTGTCGGGGAAAGAAGGCCGCGCAGCGCTTCAGCCCGGGACTCCCGGGCTGAAGCCCCCCCCGGCGAAACTGTTTTTTTTTTTTTTTCTTTTTTTTTAGGAGTACCAGGGGCATTATGTTTGCCCCTGGGCCCTCCAGCAGGAGTGAAGAAGAGGTCCAAATCACGTTGTTTTGGGGTTTTTTGGGGGTTTTTTTGGTTTTGGTTTTTTGTGTCCTATCATGGTTGCTGGTTTATGGGCTTAGGTGACTCACTTTTATCAGATAAAAGGGCTATGTTTTACCTGGGACAGGCTTCCCAGAGCTGAGCAATAAATATGATTTTCAGCCATGGTGAGTGTGAGATACTAAGAGGAGCAGTGTGGATGACAAAGTAAAGAAATAAGTAAGAAAAGATGACTGACTGACTGAATATAGATATAAATAATAATAAATAAAATAAATGTACAAAGCTTAGAAAATTTATTTTTTCTTCATCCATTCATAACATTTGTAGTTCTTTTTAGTGTGGTAAATTTCATTGCAAGGCACAGACAAAGAGCCACACCACACTAGACCTGTACCGTGTCTGTACTCTGCCTTTGGGGCGAGACGATCTGAGCAAACAACACAAGGACGTTGTTTGGTAAAGCCAGTGACGTTCAATCAGTCTGAGTGGCATCTCTCCCCGGAAGGCCGCCCTCCTTGCTACTTTCCACCTTGGTGTGACCTGCCAGTAGTTCAGTCATAATGTCCTGGATGAAGGCCTTTAGTGACTTGTGTAGGGGGTACACTTAGAATAAAGGAGTTGACCACACAGACTTATAATGGCATTGAAATGCGGTTGTACCACTTCCTTGACCGATGTGGAAATAAGTAGTTTTTCATCCTCTGGTAGATCTGTCTACTCCCCATAAAGCTGTTGTACTTGTCAACACACACTGGTCTGTTATGGGCGAAACCCACTAGGGCTGTTTTTTTTTTCTTGGACACAGCCACTGCCATGAAGTGTTATAACATTTTAGGCGTTTAGTGTCATGCCACGCACAAGCCAGCAGTTTGCCCTTCCTCAGAAACACTGGGTCATCTTCTCAACCGTGGCAGGGGTCTCAAGCTTTTGGCATTCCTTCCTTGCACCTTAGTCCCAATCCAGCATTCACTACACTGGAAGGCTGGTGACAACTACCACCTATGCCCTTTTTGTAAATAGTGTTCACGGACTACCGTGGTGGCACTTAGCCACTGGCTGAAGTATCAGTTGCATAAACCACTGTAGAACATAACCCGACCTCTTCATAAGACGTAGCTCTGTAGCCATATTGGTTTCGGGATTATGATTTTTAGGGTTATCTCCCTTGAACTATGTCATCTCATCTAGGAAAGCTCCTTGAGAGGGCTGTAAACGCTGAAAAGCGAGGATTATTGTTCTAATTATTCCACGCACTTTGAAAAGTCTGAGCCCTGGCTATCTTTCTCACATACCGTCATTATTGGCAAAAGCAGAAAGACAGTTTTCAAATCTGTTCCTAGACATTACCTTGCCAAACAATGCCAACCCAATATCCTCATCGGCTTCTTACCCCCAGACGAAGGAACTTCATTAAACTAACCTATGATGGACTGTCTGAGCTGGCTTAGCAAACACAATCGGCTATTGTAACAAGTTCCAAAACAAACACCAAAAGAATACTGTCTCTCTCTCCCTACCTATTCAATCACTCTAACCCCCCTTAGAAGCTCTACTCCTCCTCCCCTCCGCCTTTATAAATGCCAGAAGTACCTCCCTCTTCCTCACCCCCTTTTCCTTATTACCCTCACCCTCCCCCTAACTGAAATGAGAGCCAGAAACCCCTTAACTTTGAACATTACGACCCTTACCCTTACGCAAAGAAGCCGAAACGCCTACCCTGAAAGAACTAAACCTTAAAAACAATAACAACAATAACAACAAAACAAAAATACCCCCCATCTTTTTAACACTGCTAGCGTTCCACTACCTGATTTCCTTTTAGCCATCCCTGTCAAAAACCCCCACTCAACTCCAAAAGCAGCCTATCATCTTCTGCTTCTCTTTTATTAAAAAATAAATAAAAC
Source organism: Rhyacichthys aspro (assembly GCA_036850595.1). NCBI lineage: Eukaryota > Metazoa > Chordata > Actinopteri > Gobiiformes > Rhyacichthyidae > Rhyacichthys > Rhyacichthys aspro. The sequence continues at coordinate 13,337,915 of CM072165.1, read as the reverse complement.
TGAGCAATTTTTCCTCCACAAAATATTAATATATTTCACCAAACTGAAGTATAGCTTTAGCTTAGCATTAGCTTAGCTGTGACTTCAGCATCAGCACGGCAATTATCTCTTCCCCGTTAAACATTACGTGATTGAATTGAAAGTATTTATCAATGTTTTTCGTAGCCTCCCTTTTCTCTGTTAATGTTTATCTTTTTTTAAACTGTTTCGTTGTGTTAAAAGACATTCAGCGCTGAAAATACACTTTATCTGCAGCTATTAAACTTCCTGGAACGTCATGTGACAAGCCAGTGCAGACCAATGGGAGTGCTTCTTTTTCGAGAATGGGATTGCGAGAAGGTTTTCTGTTCCTGAATAGAGGTTCTCATCTATTAAAATAACTTATAATAAACAGTAGATGGCATCATGAAGCCTGTTTTTTTCCACAAAATATTCCTTTAAAAAAAAATATATATATTTTGAGTTTGAGCCATTTTTTTCCAACTGCAAGAAAAAAATATCAGGTACTTTCATTCAAAAACCTATATTATCTTGCTAGCATGTTGTTCTTAGTGTGTAATACTGCACATATCAATCGGATGACTAAAAGAGCTTATTTTTAATGATCTTATAACCTCACATTCATACTTACAGGCTTCTTACCAATAAGACCATGCACTTTGCCATCATAATAGATGATGAACTTTTGGCTTCAACTATTGGGAGTAACTGTCACCACAAGAGGGCACTCAAGGCCAATGAACCTTAATGAACCCTTTATTTTATCTGGATCAATACACAAGTGTATGACACAATGTTCTGTATGAAGAGGTATCAAGGAACTGTTAAATGCTGCAGAAAAATGAATGCAAACCCGAGTAGAAGTAAAGATTATTTCATTGATGGTTTGGAGAATGTCTGTAATCAAAGATAAAAGAAGGCCAACTAAATATACTTTTTCTGTCCTGATTGTGTAACTCACCTTGACATTACTAATACATCATAATGCCTCAATTTTGAAAAAAAATACATAAAAATGGAGCACTCAAAGGTTATTTCGGTGAGCTGTCCTTTTTTACTTTGCTCTAAATCACACTGAGAAGAGAAAGACTGATGATCGGGTTTCCTCCGAGAACAATCAGGCTGAGGTTACGAGCCTCTGCGTCCGTGTTGTGTCACTGCGGTCAGAGGTTTACAGGCCTGTTATGTGTGTGCGTCAAATCCTTTCAGCCTTTATGGGAACAGGCCTCAGAGGCATGTAAAAGCCGTCTGTATTAAAGAGCACTTAAGCTGCTATTATGATGCCCTGCAGCTCTTAGTGATGGAGACAGGACTAACCTGAGTTTAAACTGCTTTGTGGGTTTAGATCTGATCAGTAGTGGCAAGTCACTGATTGAAGATCGAGATATATTTTTAAAGATTTTGCATCAGATTCCTAAAATGCATTTTAGTTGTACATCTGATTTGTTGGGGGACATTACACTGCCATGACTTCTTGTGTGTAATGATTGTTGTGTACAGTTGCAGCAGTACATTTACATTACCATTGCCATTCTAAGACTGGTGCGTCATTACTGTATGCAGACACCAGAGTACTTCGGCTTCGAGTGTTCTGGTGGAGCCAAACGTTGTTCTGATGTCTGACGAACAGAAGCCGCCGTGCTTGAAGCTGATGCAGACGCCGGTGCTTGGGATAGAGCAGCGCTTTGTGGTAACGTTAGATGTACCCGAGTGGGCGTTTTCTGACAGGTTTCTGCAGCCGCTTTGTGTTTTTCACACTGCATGTGGGTCTCCATAGCTTTGGTCCCCATTGTTCTGAGTTTTGATACTTACTTGCACAACACGCACTGAACCTCGAACAAATTGCCACTACACGGTCTTAACCATGGTGCAAAAGTTTGTCTGCATTTTTAAGACCTTAGAAATGCAGATTCAAGATTTTTTAATGCTAATTAAGGCCTTATTTTTAAGGAATTTAAGACATTTTAAGACTTTTTAAAGACCCACTGACACCCTGTCTTACTGACCTGACAGACATACTACAGCGGACCATGGCACAAGCCAGTATTTTGTCCTTCCCCTCTCAAGATAGCCCTAATGACCTGTCTTTGTCTTCTCCTTGGCCACTATCCTTTGGTCTAGGTCTGCAAAGGTTTATCTACTTGTTAGAAAACCTCTGCAAAGGGAATTTTTTACTCTCCACCGTTGCTATTCTGCTTTCCCAGGGGATATTGCAGAGTAAAGTTGTAAAGTGCCGTGAGATTGTCATTGGGGGTCACAGGGGGCTTCGGGTACAGCTGAGCTATTTTCGAGGCTAACAAACGCTCACTCTCACATTCATTCACTAGCAGCAGTTAAGATTCATCAATACAGGCCTGGACTTGGAAACGTGTCTCAAAGAACAATCTGAAGGAAGCATTTGCAAAAGACAGGTACTTTAGATACATTTTAGATTTAGATGCATTTTTTTCCCAATCAGAGCAACACTATGTATATATTAGTAACATCAAACCTGAAACACAGCGATAACTGCCAGTACTGCCACACTATTGATCAAATTCTGTAATCCACGAGAAAATGCATTGCGTAGAACAGGACAAGATTGATTACATCATCTCTTGAGAATCCTTACCACCTTACCACAGATTTAGACCAAACATGTCGATGTAACATTTCATAAGATGAAGTTTTCTTATCTCGTGAATTTTTAAAAAGTGTGTAGTGCAAGGTCAGGAGACACCAAAAGATAGACAAAATATAAGAAGGAAATGACACAAAGTTCAAGATCTTGCAGTATTCAACTAACATAAAGACTTTTCTCCTACTTTTTCCTTGATACCACCTAAAAATCTGTGTGTCTGTTGTAATCTTTGGACCAGACAGAGCTGAAATGTGCAACTAATGTTCCGTGTCACTTGTGTATTTGGTGTAACGACAGGGTTAGTTTCTGCAGGTCCCATGAGCTAATACAAACACAGACCCAACCGTGCCCCAAATGGAACAGATTTAACAAGCAACAGAAAAGTCTACATTTCATACATTACTTATCATCCCTGTCTTTTGCCTAAACACCATGTTACTCTTTCTCTGGTCCTGGATCACGTTGCTAAAACCCTCCCTGACACTTTTATCCTCTCAGGCCCGAACACTGCTCCATGTAACCCTCAATCCCCTCATCGGCAGCTTGCTCTCATCGCCCTTTAATTGCTTTGAAGCTGCGTGCTCACCTCGGGGGGGGCTCAACACCATGTTTTACACCGCTATAGGGAGACCTACTATTAATAAATAATAGCCTCTTGCTCCTCGTTCTTCAGCTTTCCGTATCTACAGGTAGACTATAAATAATATAGAATATTATATCAAGAAGAAAAAGGTGTTTTATTAATTAACCACCTTGGGTTTCGGCTGTATATTCCGATATGTGGAGTTCTTACATAGAAAATGGTGGGTTATTATTCAACCTATATGAATCCACGGCTATGAAATATACATTATTAAACTCACATTATCAGGTTTTTCAAAGACCTTGCACATCATAAAATAGTGGAATTTTACTTTTTAACCTGGCATTTAATAGATCCCGCAGTAATAATAACTGCTCGATTAAACCCTCCTCAAAAACAGAATTAGCATTTCAAGTGAAACTGCATTTGCCTGTTTTGTTTGCTCACTTACATACATAAACCTCCGTTGTAAGGCTTCGAGGCAGGACCGGGCTTTTATAAGAGTGTCTTTTATAGGAGCTTTTATGGCGATATTGACCTCATAAAGGGAGCTAAACGCTGAAGAAACAATCGGTCCCAAGTGCACTCACTAAAAGCCCGGCCATCCATACTTTCTCTGAGCTCCAGCCCGAGGAAATCCATTCATCTCACTTCAGAGGAGGAGAGCGACTGTACAGCTCTGTCAACAGACCTTCACATAGAGACAACGGTAGGTCAGCAATGCAGTTCAATCCAGATATTATATTTGCTACAATTTGGTTCCAGAAGTGTGGTAGAGTTACTTAAAGCAGGCTTGTGTAACTTTTAGCCAGTAGCACTGTGTAACGTTCACAAAAATATATATTGTCTAAATCATTAAATGGTTATTAGACATAAGCTCAGTAGAATCATGTCTATCTCACTGTCAGCTGGACTAGCAGAGTTGTATTTGTACAAAATACACTAAATAGCCCCTTTTCCACCGCAGAAACTTTCTTACTTTTTTAACACCTCCATACTTTAACTTTTTCTATGACTGTGTGGTTTTCCAGCTGCACAGAAGAGGAAAAGCAAACACTACAGCGTATGGTTAAGTCTGCCCAGAGGACCACTGGCTGCAGCTTACCATCCCTAGAGGGCATTTACATCAGCAGATGCCGGGATAAAGCTCTCTCTATAATGAGAGATGACACCCACCCTGCACATGAACTGTTCGTCCCCCTCCCCTCAGGTAGAAGGCTGCGTAGCATTCGGGCAAGAACAAAGTGGCTGAAAGACAGCTTCTACCCCGATGCTGTCCGCATTATGAACACTGTCCGTCTCGAGCTGGAGTGAAAAACTAAAATGCAGATTGCACTTGTCTTTTGCACTTAATGCTGCTATTTAATTATCTATCAGGGCTGATAAATGTTGTGCACTTTATTCATGTTTTATGTTAAAGTTTCCAACAAAAAAAGGAGGAATTTTTTTTTTTTTTTTGGCCTCCTTGGGGAATGGACAAAAAAGGATCCATCCAATATGCAAAGCATCTTTATTCTAGTTATTCTCGGTCATTCTGCCTCTTTAGTAGCCCCGTTGCTCACTTTGTCCCACATATAGCACAGTGAAAACACAAGCTTCCTGAGGGATTACCTGTACCAAACCATGCTGACTTATAGGCTTAATAAAATCTTCTACTACATTATGTGTTGAAGTTTTTTGTTAGGTACAGAAGGTTTGCCTTACTGCGATGAGTATCAAACACAAAGATGCATATGTGATTGGTGATTCAACTGAGTATCTGTAAAAACGTTTTTTTGCTGTTTACGCCAAAATAGGTAGCGCTGGAATAGACATTTTCTCTGTGTTATTGAAACAACGATAATAAGCATAATAGACCTATAACATAATATTAGGAGATTTTACTCAAATAACAAGAATACCCAGCAGGACATAAAGTGGAATTAATTGGTGATGCATTTTCAGAAACACAACATCAGAAAACTTTAAATGAATTGAGGCCTTTTTTAGACATTGCTTTCACATAAAGTCAAGCACATTCTTTTTAGATAGCATCTGGTGTTTCAATAGTATATGTCTGTAAATACTTAGTACTGACACAAGTTGGAATTGCCTACATATGTATTGACATTCAACATTATAACATCACGCATTCATCAAAAAATGTACACTCTTGAATATGGGTTTTATAATTACTTCAGGGACCATCTCTCTGCAATAATGTGATGACACTGCCTGGGTGAACATGGTACTCTTCCATCTTTCATGTTCTCAGGTGCACTCAGGTCAAGTATTGAGCGAGTCCTTGTGCTGTATGGAGGAGGCCTTGTCTGGGAATAGACCATACTTCAGTTTCTTTGTTAGTCTTTCAGTGCAGTTTCTTTTATTAAAGCTCTAAATAATCCAAGTTGCACCTCATTCATTCATGCTTATCTTCTAATTATATGTCCATTTCAGAGATGTATGGTGTTGATCTTGAAAATAAATTGCAAAGTGCCGTCTGATCGGCTGAAACAGTGATGACAGTGGTGAGTGTGGTGGTTTTATTGTATGAGCCGGCACCGACTACTAATAAGACAATTTATATCCTCCTTGATCCACATTTGGACTCTGCTCTGGTCTAAAGGCAGGAAACTTTGTCATTTATGTGTCAGGTAAAGACACATGTCAATATTAATAAATCAATAGAATAAATATAATTTTTAAGATTGTTTGCACAGTCACTTGCAAAGAGTACATATCTATTTGTTTTACTAGAAGCTGTAGTATAATACTAAGTCCTGATAAGTTAATATAGACATGAATCATGATCAAACTGAAAAATCAGAACTGTGATAAAATTGAAATTGTGATCAAATCTAAATTGTGAGGATGTAGAAATTTTGATCTTTTCATAAGAAAAACCGAGATACAGTGGTCCCTCGTTTATCGCGGGGGTTACGTTCTAAAAATAAGTAGTCAGCTTTATTTTTTACAATTATTATATATGTTTTAAGGCTGTAAAACCCCTCACCGCACACTTTATACACTTTTCTCAGACAGGCATTAACATTTTCTCACATTTCTCTCTTGTTTAAACCTTTAAAACGTTAACGTTTAACGTTTAAACTCTCAAAGTTCAAACCTTAGCATCTTCCTCTGTCTTTTGGGTGCGACCGCAGGTGCCTTTGTCGGTGCAGAACGTTTCGTCGACATTGTGGGTTTTGTCGGGGAGAAAACTTGCAAACATACAGCACTTCAGAGTCACACTGCTAGCGATCGAACATTTATGTAAATGTGTCAAGCCGAACGCATTCTGTACTGTACAGGAGACACGGCACGGAGGAGATTGATTGACAATGGTCTACAGTCCCTTAGCCAATCAGGACGCAGAACACAATGTGCGAGTTCTCTCTTAGCCAATCAGGATGCAGAACACAATGCGCAAGTTCTCCCTTAGCCAATCAGGACGCAGAACAAAATGCGCTCTGCCATGCGCAGAACAATACGCTATAAAAAAAAAAAAAAAAAAAAAAACATGCAAAATTGCACAAAAAAAATCTGTGAAACAGCGAGGCCGTGAAAGGTGAACCACGTTATAGTGAGGGACAACTGTATGACAAACACAGAAATTGTACTAGAGTATGTTTCACCTAAACAAAACTTGGCAATGTAAACTTTATGATTTAACCCTCCTTTTTGGGTTATGGTACTCAAAAGCAATGGTCTACTGATAGGACACTTTAAGAAAAACCATTGAAAACTAAAGAATTCAAGATGTTCTCTTTATTAAATTGTGACAGTTCTGCTAGAATGCTCCTGACGCTCAGCACCTCTATGTAAGTTGGTTGTTGTAAGATTTGTAAGTTGTTTCTGTCATTTTGAGGCTAATCATGCAGCTGATGCAATGCACAAAAAAAATGCTACTCTGCGATATTCATTCAGGCTTAGCTCAAATCTGTTGGCACTGACACATAGTTTTTACTGTCAAACAGCTCTCTGTATATTTGAGAACACTCCATTGAAAATTCATGCCTTTATTAAGTCTTTGCATAAGTACACACAGTATATGGGAAAAGCTGGTTTAATAAGTGTAATGTAAAGCGTTGTCTGTTCTCTCCCCGGCGATGGGACTAATTAGACGCTGTAATGCATCCTGATCAGAGGGGATGATATTGGGACTCGGAGATTGATGTGGTTCTAAATGATAGAGGAATTGATCACAGCTGCACGTGGTTCACGGAGAAGAGCGATAATGTGCTAATGAGGACATATGTGGGCCATCTCTCACGCTGATTAAAGAGGATTATGACACATCGGTCTTTGGGATTCTGAGGGAATGACTGCGCTGGAATAAAGATGCTTGAAAAGCTTAAATGGATTTTTGTCGTTTTTACCTGCATTGTACTAACTCCTTCTAAAAGAAATAAGTCAAGGTGTTCAGACAAGCTCCATTCTGTCTACTAATAGAAAAATCCTACTGCATACTGAAATAAAATACTGCTTCCAAATGCAAAAATGAAAATGCATTATAATTGAAAAGTCAGGAGCTTGTTAAGCGAGTTTGTTCCTGGAATCCATTTATTGAAGCCTTGTTGTACCTAATTTTTCGACAGCCAATATAATACAGTTCAACGTGTGTCCACAAAATGAAACTATTCATATTGATGCTTAGGAGTACTCACACTGGTTATTTTTGTATTTTTTAAGTCTACAGGAGCCCATGGAAAGACTAACAAGCACAATTCAGTCAAACTACACACAGATGGCGTCTGCGTAATGAGTTTTCTTGCAGTGTAGAGAAGCAAAAATTTTCTAGAGCGTTGTCGTCAGAATAATGCTGCATTGACGCAGACTTGGTATTCAAAAGTAATCAGCCTTTGTTAATAAGAGAACCAAAAAACAAGTTTATTCAGCGGCACAGTGACAAACCATAACAAAACACTGGTCTTAGTGGGTTTTTTTCCCCTCAATTGTTTACTTGTTACTGTACTGGACTGTACCCAATCCAGTTCTGGAGCATGCTCAGAGTACGCTTAGTCCGACTTTAGCTCAACTAATCCTCATACATGCAGCAATAGCCCAACAATGAATCACAATATCAGCTGTGTCAGGTCAGAGAAATTCTAACATTTGCCATTCCAGTTGGACTAAGAATTTCTGTAGGGTTATGCAACTGCAGTGAATGACGCTGGTAAAATGTTGAGGTGAGGTCTGCATTTGATGTTAACTTAATCACATGGGGTGCACGGTGGCAGTGGTTAGCGCTCCTGCAAGAAGATAGTGGGTTCGATCCCCGGGCCGATAGCCATTAGGTGTGGAGTCTGCTCTCTGCTCTGCTCCTAGGTTCTCCAGATTCCTCCCAACATGCATGTGTAGGTAAATTGATGAATGAGAGAGTGAATGGTTGTCTATCAGTGTCTGCCTCTAAGTGTTAGCCCAACCAAAGCTGCTTGTTGACTCTAGCCCCTTGTCTGGGAATAGACCATACTTCAGTTTCTTTGTTAGTCTTTCAGTGCAGGATTTTCGTAGTCTTTAAGGAGTCTTTTATTAAAGCTCTAAATAATCCAAGTTGCACCTCATTCATTCACGCTTATCTTCTAATTATATGTCCATTTCGGAGATGTATGGTGTTGATCTTGAAAATAAATTGCAAAGTGTATGTATAAGGGCTCCGTCTGATCGGCTGAAACAGTGATGACAGTGACAGTGAGTGTGGTGGTTTTATTGTATGAGCCGGCACCGACTACTAATAAGACAATTTATATCCTCCTTGATCCACATTTGGACTCTGCTCTGGTCTAAAGGCAGGAAACTTTCTCATTTATGTGTCAGGTAAAGACACATGAGCAATGGCATGTCGATATTAATAAATCAATAGAATAAATATAATTTTTAAGATTGTTTGCACAGTCACTTGCAAAGAGTAAATATCTATCTATCTTTCAACCCTCAATAAGAAAAAGCGACAATGCTTCATTTATCCCCATAGGGAATTTCATTCACTACATTTAATACATTCATTGCCAAGCAGCACCCTGAGACCCTCTCCAGATCTCAGGTCAGTATCTCTGTCAAGCTAACTGCCTTTAGTGTGCATGTTTTCAAATGTTTGTGAGGGGAAAACCCACCTGATGACAAGGAGAACATGCAATCTCCACACAGAAAGAGCCTGCCCAGACCTGAAGAAGAATGGTCAATGGTAAATGGCATTGATTTATATAGCACTTGTCATGCACTTCTCAGGCACCCAAAGTGCTTTACATTATGCCTCCATTCACACACATTCACACCTGGGGCAGACGGAGAGGTGCGCTCACAGCCTTCTCCGACTCTACAATTACACAGGCGCAAGGTGGTTCACCTCATTCATCAGTTTACCTACACAGGTCGAAGTGTCTTGCCCTAGGACACAACGACAGTATGAACAGGAGGGAGTGGAAATCGAACCAACCTACCGCCAACCTTCCGGTTATTGGATGCCCTGCTCTACCACCTGAGCCATTGCGCCCCATGAATGAATGAATACGATTTTTAGAAAGTGCTGTTTTCTGTAATTCTCTAGGGTAGGAGGGCCCAAAGTTTTTCCCTTGCAGGGCCAAAGTAAAAATGTATCAGTGGACCACGGGCCACCTGAGAAATCTTTTGCATGTGATGAAAAGACTATGTTTAAAATGCCATTTGTCTGTGTCCCACTCAATTTTCTTCTAAATAGGTAGCACCTAATTGGAAGTCCATGAACTTTGACCCAAACTTACATTGTTTGACCCAAACCTTTCAAAAATCCATCATCATTTTTTATCTTTACAATGGCTAAACATGCTCGACCGTAATTCTGATCAAAGCATTATTCGGTCTGCGGTTTCAGTCACGAAACATGAACTCTTGACCAGCCAATTTTAGCCCTTGGGCCCCACTTTTTTACACCCCTGCTCTAGGGGAAAAAGGGCATTATTAAAAAAGATATTATTAATGAACTGGATAGTAAATTAGCCAATGGTTGCTGCTTTGACACAATTAAGACTTCCTTATTGACATAAAAATGCTCCATATCTATTCGTTTTCTTATCCATGCAAACTTTCTTTCCCACTCTTCCCATTTGCCTGTTTGGTGTCTTTTGTAACTTGGCTGTTATACATTTCTGTAACTCAGGTCTTATGCTTTCTCTTTAGAGGCTCTCATGTGAACAGCCTTTGTTGTCTTCACCTGACAACCTGTTCTTAATAATGTGTGAAAGGCTACAGCGGATGTCAAGACGCTGCTGTTAACTGGTACACAGCTCTGTGCACAAACCCGCTTTGATCCTTCGGCATTCTCCGTCTAATTTCATCCCCACGTTGACGACTTTTCCACGAACAACACACCTACGGTCCCGTGTTTTACTGCCTTAACACGACCAAATAACCGCAGTCCATTGACGCCGTTGTTCCCCCGCTGCATTGTTATGTACAAGAGACAGTGTGGATTTACGTCTTTCATTGTTGTAAGCTCCGAGACTGGCCCCGTGTTAATGAGATTGATGGATCAGATAGGACCACACACACACAAGAGGAAAAATCAATGGTGCGTTGTTAGCATTTATATGGCTTTGGCACTAGCTAGGAGGCAATACGCACCTAAAAAAGTTAAAGCTGGGGTAGGTGATGGTTGTGCCTTTACATTGTGCACTTAACGAAGCCCATTAAGCAACGCTCAGGGATGAAAGGCAGAATCATAAATATTTACCAGTTTGCACATGTTTAGGATTTAAGCACAGGGCAGTTGGTGCATTTACATGGCCACGAATACTTGAAATAATAACACCAATAGATAAATATCATCCATAGGAAAAGTGATCATAGCTGTCTTTTTGTTAATCATATAAAATTATAGCTCCATAGACTCTAAGAACATGAAAGAAACGTGTTGGAAGTCGTTCTGTTAATCTAACCACATAATATTCCCTGTATTATAAATTATAACAGCAATTGGATTTTACAGTGTAGTTTATATAGTTGTAGTTATGTATCTCTATGATATTCAGAGGAAAAAGTTTAGTTCCAGTGTTTCTACATCTGCCCAAAGTAAGCAATGTGTAAGTGTTAACAGCCACACACACCATTAAATGAGAAATGAATGTAAAATATTATTTATGGTGGTAGCCTCTCAGTTTTAAAGTAATGATGATTCATTTTTTGTGTTAATATAGTATATAGTGCACTTTTGGCTTGCAGTGTGCCTGACTAATGGAGTTAAATGTGACAGACAATACTTTTGAAGCAAAAAGTATCCTCTTTTTATCATATTTTATCTTCATCCGTCAGTTAAATCACAGCCCTCCCTTGCCGGCACAAACTCATATATCATATCCAGCAGGACTGTCGTTTTTGTGTAGTATAAACCTTTGTTGCTCTATACCCTTTTTTTTTTTAAGCTAATGCTGGACGTGACCCTGTAATCAGTGACCAATGGGACCTTTTTTAGCACCTCCTTTTCCTTGTCAGTTTTGGCCAAGAGACATTTAGGGAAAAGGTTGACAATAGGAGATTGTTAACATCATAAATATCTTATAAGTCTGTCTAACCAGATGCATTATGTCTTTATAAAGAGGTTAAACTTTTTGGTTCTTCTCGGTTAACCTTCAAAATCAATCTAATACAAGTGTTGCTTTAATGCTCATACTTTATCACATTTTCCCTGAGCTTTGCAGTTTTCCCCCAAAGATAAACCGTTCAGTGGATTTCAGCACGGCATTTTGTTGCATATTGTGGTACATAATAACACAATGAGAAGTGCCTAAAAGGAATCTACGGTCTGCTGTGTGCCGTGTGTTTTTACAGCAGTTTTACACATAGCTTCACAAAACAAAACAGCCCCAGAATTAACTATCTGCAGAAGTTTGGCAGGTCTATGTCCAGTGGTTACTAAATAAAGCGAGCATTATTACTGGAAACTGGGATCATCAGAGGAACATTAGCTACAGTCTTTAGTGCAGAAATAACACAGGAATAAAAATCAACTCAAACCTCTGTTTTGCATTGTCCTCCTCTGTGTCATCTCTGCTCCAGTTCTTGGAGCCTGATTTTGGAGTGCCAGGATGCCTTCAGGTACAAATGCAACTGCCCTCTTCTTCTTTTTCTTCAATGGACGAGACAATAGACCGAGAACCAAAAAAAAGAAAAAGAAATTGTATTTAATTGATAAAGTCAGCAAAGTGCTTAAAGGTCCCATATTATGCTAAATCGACTTTTCTGAGCTTTTAACCATGTTCTAACGTTGTTTCTACCTCAAACACATACCCAAAGTTGTGTTTTGTTTCATTCACGCATGTTTGAGTAATTTATTTAGTTTGAGCTACAGTCCTTTCAACGAGCTGTTTCACGCAATGACGTCAATATGTGAAATAAACCACTCCTCTCCAGGAAGTGCTCCTCCACACTCCTCCTGCCCCTCTCTCCTGAACTGTCAACAAGTGCCGTGCTCTGCAGCTCAGACACAGAGAAGCATCGCTGCTACTGTGTTAGCTTACTTACAGTCAGCAACATGTATTACTAACAAGTATTACTGCATAGCTCTACATATTGCTAGGCTACTTTATTATAGTTCTTTCAATACACTGCACACCAGCTACCTTAGGAGTCTCCAGGCAGCATACATTCTCAACTTCAGTAGACATTGTACGGTCATTTCCACATGTGCACCTATAAACAGAAGCAGTTAACACGCGCTATGCTACGGGCTACACCATAGAAACATACACAATAAATAGTTTCTCATTTACCAAGCAGAAACGTCTTGTAGAAGCCTTCGAGGTCTCTGTGTTTGCTCATGTTCTTCGAACTCAGAATCAGACTCTGGGTCGAAGATATACGGCTCAGTTACTCTCAAAGCTATTGCTGAAAAAGTTATTACTATGATGTACCGTGTTTACTTCAGTCTGTTTCCAGTGGTAGCGCGTAGCTGTAGCGTGACGTCAGGCAGGAAGTGGGCGGAGCCAACACAGGAGAGCTGAGCCTTAAAGTGACAGCGCCAAATCAGACCGTATGCTTGACAGAAAGTATGCTTGACTAATTTTTCCAATCATTGTAAAAAAAAAAAAAAATAAAATAATTTTATGGGGAAGAAACAAAACAAAAAACATCCACATTATGTGTTCAAATATAATTTAAATGAACACAGCAGTACCTTCAGTCTCTTTAATCTTATGCAGATTAAAGGACTGTTTCGTGGCTTAAAATAGAATCTGGGCGATTCCCAAGAGTCTTTACGATATGGCTCACCAGTGTATGGAAAAAACAACATTGTCTTTGTCATAATTGTCACTTTTAATGATGCCTAAACTTCAGAGAAAAAACTGCCCTGGTATCCCTCTTTTTTATTTTGCTGCCAGGACTCATCATAATTGGCCCCAAGGAACACTTCAGGAGCCCTAAAGAAAACAGAAGACAAATGTGAGCCCATTACAAGAGTGAGTTTATCGACTATTCTCACTCACTATTCTCACTCATTTCATTCAAACCCGTTGTGTATGACGATAATTTGCAAAACATTATAGTCTATTTTGAGTCTAGTGACCATGGCTGCTCACTACTTTACAGATGCATTGTGGGAAACTTTGAGTGCACTACATTTCAGTCTCTAGACATTTGCTAATGACAGAATAAGAGTGCAAACATTGCTGGGAAAAATAATCCAAGAAGTGTTGACTTCTCATAGCTTTACAAAAAGAATTTAAAGAGTTAGTCAATATAGGATTTTGTCAAAGCAATGAATTCAGTTTACATTGGAACTTGTCATATTGATGTAGTCCCCACTCTTATATTACTAAAATAATAATATGGTTGTGAGGTTGTTATTTGAGTTGTTGCCATGCCTTACAGTGGGGATATATATTGGATTTCCGTACTTGATATCTGCGACAAGGTCCAAATTTAGATGACAGGTAGATCTCAGCGTCTGTATCAATTCCTTGTTCGTTCCTGTCTTCCTTCCTTCTCGGAGAAAAAAAAAAAGACGATCTGACTGAATCTCAGACACAACATAAAAGTGGAACATAATCCACGGCTATTGGTGCTAATCTTTTTGATTTGAGCAAAACCTATCTGCAGCAGCGACGCTAAAATAAGTCTATTTGCATTTTTTGAAACAGATGAGATTGTAATTTTCACACTCTGGCGGATTACCTTGTTTCAAAGCTGCCTGTCAGAAATGGAAAGATCTCTATCTGCAGCGCTCTCCTCCTCATCTCACCTCTACTTTTGTTTAATACGGAAAATGAATATACTCGGTTTCTCCTCTTATGAAGTGACCCGCCTCTGTAAACTGTATTTGGCTGAATTAATTTAATATTGAAAATAATGGCGTTGTTCCAGTAGGACAGCAAATTGGTCAGCCTTTGGATAATTGAATTTTTCTCTTTTCGGCCATAAGCTACAACAAAACAATCAATCTCAAAGAAAAAATAAAGAGAAAGAAATCAGAGAAAGGGATACTAAGCAAAAACAAGAACTCATACCAGTCATGCAAATAAATGAATGCCACAATAACAATGCAATATTTCTCATTAGAACAAACACGTGACAGAAATCCAACTAAAAACGCGGCAGTAAAATATAAAGGTGAAAACTTTGCACATCTTTTTTCTGAGGCAGATGCGTAGGAGAGGACAGAGCAGCCCAATATGTATTAAAAATCTGACACTCCCACACACTCACCAATTTATTTATTATTATATTTAGACAAATGGTTGCAGAGCTCAGAGAAGCCATCTTCAACAGGGAGTGGCCAGAAAAAAACAATATTACACACATTTTTGTTCATTATGATATAATTTTTGTCACTAATTTTCTCAAAGAATGACCTTGTTGCTGTGGGTACTGGACACTTCTTATTTAAGATGGCTTCTCTGAGCTCTGCAGCCTTTTTCCTGATGAAGGCCTAGAGCTAAAATGTTGTTTGAGTCTAAATAAATCTCACAGTGTGCGGAAGTCTCTGATTTATTTAAACAAAATACATGACAAAACTTCTTGTTTTGTGACTGTTCCAACAGCACAAGAAACAGGTCAGCCCTTTCATTATTGAAGTTCTGGCTTTGCATTTTTTCATTTTAACTTCCATCACAGGTGTCACTTTTGGCTTAACGCTCAAACCAAACCAGAGCTATTCCTCTGAGGCTGTTCTCAAACAACGGATTGGCTTTAAGCACTGGAGGAAGTCCCGTGTCGGTTTGCAGCTTGGGACTGAGAGACAGGTGGAGGCTGGGGAGACAGCGGCGGCGGCCAAAAAGCAATTAACATTCACAAATAGCGTGAGAGGGAAGCTATCCGCCGAGGTTACGCAGGCGCTGAATGTCACCTACTGCCTGCGCCCAATTTCTTCATTAAACCCTCCCATAAGGCCAGACACACTTAAATACATATTTGCATACAAATGCAGTGATTAACCCTCTAAGTGCATTAGCCGTGGCTGCTTCTCCGAGCCTTGCTGCTAATATCTCACTCACCGTTTGTCTTTCTGCGCTTGAAATGAGCTGGAATAATGATCCTTTATTGGCTTTGTTGAATTGACTTCCATCGGTTTCCTCGGGGCTGTTTTGTTTATGGATTTCTCAGATCCTTTTTTTTTTCTCTCCCCGCCCCGGATAAATCGCTTTGAAGCTTCCGTTTGACATTATTATGACAGTGCGCGCCGTTTGATTTAAGAAATGCATTTACATATTGTAGTCGGTGAAGTGGAGTAATAAGCAGCGAAGCAGAAAAGTCAAATTGCATTAAGAGAACTGTGTCATTGGAGTTCATTCCGGTAACTTTATTTAAAGAACAGACTCTGGGTTCATCATCTACAATATAATATATAAGTATAATGTCTGTTATACCCTCTCCTTGAGTATGCTGGGTAGAAAAAGTTCTTTATTCTCTTCAGTAGAGAGGCTATGTCATGCTGATTGAAAAGAACATAAAATACTATAGGCCCTTTTTGTTTATCACACTATATGTTTGATGCTGAAGTAGATCCGGTGATGCTGGAGATATAAACGAAGGCTCCGGGGTTGAGAGGGCACACCTCTACTGAGGCAACATAAAAAACAGGACTAAATTAATCCAAAGAAAGGTGAAAGTCTTTGTTCCCGTTCAGAGTTCCAAGGGCGCTGCACAACCTCACCGTACAACCTTGAGGCAGTGACAAAAAACTCCATACAGAATCAACAACAACAAGAAAGAATATGGCATTACTGCATTACACTGACAGCCTTCTGCACTGCGTGGCTTTTGTACTTTTTCTTATGTTTGTACTGCTCTGCTGTAAAATGCTGTAAATGGGTTTTATAAACACAGGAAGAAAATAGAGGTGTTGTATATTGCTGCAAGCTCTGGATTCAGAAGGAGACACGCACACAGCACAGCACAGCACTCCATACATTTTCATCTACCTTTACATCACTTAGCGGTGCTTGGATAATTTTAGTTCAGAAAAGAATTCACCTAGTTTGGTTAGCCATATTGTGGTATAGCATAAATGTTTAATAGATTTCATATTTTCTAGTTCATATATATATGATGTCATAATTGGTTGTTCCAAAGCAAACAAGCTGGTGACCTTGCCATAATGTTAATGTTTTGACCGAAAAAGAGAATAACAAGAGTTAAATGCATTATGTATAATGAGACATGGGCTTATATTCCATCTTGTGCTGAAGCTTCACTAAAAGTTATAAATTGGAGGTGTTGTGCAGATTTATTCCACATCACGATCCAACCATGTTTCCCATCTCTTGATTGGTCACTGGGATGTTTCTTTTCTTTTGATTGGTCAGGCTGTGTGTCTTTTTGGAAGACTCAATATAAAGTGGCCCTGCTTTGTGATGCTAAAAAAACCCAAGGGTTAAGTTTGAAGTTATCTTATCTAATAATCCAGCTTCGGAGAACAAAGCCTGGACCACTTTTTCCAAGTGTTTCTGCTGGAATGGTACAGAATGGGTAAGACCAGGACAGTTAAATTTCCATTTTCTGAAGAAATTACCCCAAAAAGTGTACCAAACAATACCACTTTCAGGACACTTTGGCCCCTGGTCCATAGATGGAATTGAAAGTTGGAACAGAAGATGTTTGCGGCAACTGTCATTGAGTTTTTGAAAAAAAGCACACACACAAGATCGGTCTCCGCCATTTACAACACCCTTCAAGGCCACACCTCCAAAACAACAGTGATACTACTCCCATTACAACTTGTAGATTTGCAACCTTGCAACCAACAAGTACAGTGACACATCAGTTGATATGCCTTACTAGCTCTGGAAGATGAATTACTCTCACAACAATACAATAAGTCTAAGTTACGCAGTGCACGCTAACGATAAAAAGCTTCACTAAAAATGACTGGTGTTATTTCTTTCTTCTTCCCTTCTTCTTTGCTACTTCAAAAACTGTTTTCCTTTTGAGGCTACTTGTTTCAAATTTCTTCGCAGCCATTGTGCAACTTCCAGCTAACACCGAAGCCACAATGAAAACAACCTTGAGCTAACGCCGGAGCAGTGTACGCATATGCAACTCGTGGAAATTATCCAAAGAACAAGGCACATAATGAGAATGACTGACAAGCCGGTGGGCCAATGGTTAACAAGATGACTGTCAATGATTGGCTGATGTATTTAATATATTTCTTTCAACGCATATAATAGTCTGTTGTCAGTCAGTAAAGGCAGTTTCAATTTATATACCAAGAAATGTAATAAAACACATCTCCTATTCCACCTTTTCCGCAGTCTTTGGACGATAGATAATCCTTACGTAAGCAAATACAATGGAAATGTTTTTTTCAGTTATCTTTAGTTATATTACATTCTTGGTGTAGTTTTAACATTAACCTTGTTTCTATCTCTAGAATCATCTTAACTTCTTCCACCCTGATGATCACAAGCAAATAAAGATTATGACATTAACCCTTAAAAAAGGTAAGTGCTTTTATGTGTATTTATATTGTCGTATTTTTTCAGTTTCTAAAGATAATAAACCTTTATAGCAAATAAAATAGTATGTATAGTCTAAAGTTAAGTAGTAAGTTTCAAACAGATTAAGTTGATTTCGTGCCGTGCCAATATGGTGGAGTATACCATGCATACCAATATTTAATGCATGCTGTTTGTGAGGGGCGGCCATGATGTAAGGACTCATTGTGTGTTGGCCTTTAAAGGGTGCATGTCCATGAAAGTCATAGTGTTGTTCTAATATTCCATGGATCTGCAGATACAATCAATAACAACACGACTTCTAGCTGTTGAGTTAGATATACTTTTGCATACAGAGCAGGCTTAGAGAATGATAGAGTGTATTTTTTCTCCATCCCCATGCCCCCAGCCCTCCTTGACTCTCTCCCTCCTCCTCTTCCTCCTCCTCCTCCTCATCGTCTCCCCCTCTGTCCATTGGCAGTGCACACAGCCGTGAGCAGAGCTAATTAAATGCTTCTAAGTGAGTCGCCTCGCCTCTTCTGCCATTCCAGCCTCCGCGTAAAGGTCACCCTACTCACAGGCATGAGCCAGACATTTCTCATGACTGTTTTCCTTTTCAGAAATTTAGCAGATTGTTAATTATCAGATTACAAGTTTTGCCGTTTTAAAGGCCAGCACAGCGCCCCGGAGTCTTTGGAACGGGGAGAGAAGGGTAAAGGGAATCAGAGATGGCCGTGGGGGTCTGGCTTTTTTATCCACTTTGTTCGAACTGAGTCATGGTTTGCAGTTCGTGACCAGACTCAAAGAGAAGCTAACCTCTGTACTAACCGCCTTCTCCCATCAGGCGCCTCCGTCCAATTCAGACATCCTTACAAGAACCAAAGCTAACGTTAAAAAACACACATTAGCCTCAGGAGACGACAGCACCGCCTGACAAGTGAAGTCGATACAGCAGCAACAGAGCTATTCCACTCGTTCTTTACCTTTCATCATTCAACCCCGGCGCCTCCCGCTGCGTTGAAAGAGACACGAAGCAGGAGTGAAGTGAGCCGGGTGACATTTGGCATCACGCTAGGAGTCCCACGGGAGAGCGCCGCTGTTGTAGTGATCAAACGGGTGGGGGGCTTTAACATGCCATTGTTGTGCAACCATGAATATTTGCAGCTAGGGCTGGGCCATAAATCATATTCACTGGATCGTTTCAAGATTTTATTTGTGATGTATGTCAAATATACACATTTTGCAAAACTGAAATGCTCACTTTCCTTGTTTAGCGCTGTGCACTGAGTAATGCTGCAGACTAAGAACCACAAGAGAAAAGGTTGTTGATTTGAATCCTCTTGTGAAGGTAGGAAAGGAGCTTCAGTGCTTTCTTTTTTAATCTCCTGTAGCATAGGAACCTCTGAATGTGCATTCAGGAAAGCAAATGCAGTGTGGTGCACTTTGATACTATAAAATTCGGAATGATGGTTTCAGCCTATAGGGTTGTACTCAGCACTTTATTCTGAAGAGGGCATTACATGTTATGGTTCAGATGGCTCACAACAATACAATGATAAAAACACAAATTATTATTACTGTGATTTGTGCCACTGTGCAGTTGTCACAATGACAAATAATGTTAATGTGTTTTAAGAATATGGTCAAAGAACAAAAAATGTGTTAATATTTTCTACAGATTTCCAATGTAACATATCCAGTGACTCCATTTATATGTGTAGCTAAAGCTAACGCTAAAGAAATTGTTATTACACCATTCTAAAATCTTCGACAGGCTACCCCCAGAATAAAAAAAAACAAACAAATTTATGTGTGTCTTTGTTTTAAATTTCAATTTTATATACATCAGGGATCTCATTGATGTACAATATTTTTTCTACTGATGCAGCTAATTATATTATTAATACAATTATCCTTTAGCATAAATAAAGACTCTAATCAAATCTAAACTGTTTGAAAGGGGTACTTTTTGTCCAGCCGTTTACACTGTACATTCGCCTCAGTTTGAAACTTACACAACAGCTTCATTCCAATACATTTCCACTCTACCCAATGGGCGCCGTTAGCCTGATCGCTAAAGCCCATGGGACCTCCACCATTCATACCAGTCAATCTATACATTGATACGCCGCGTTAATGAGAAGATAATTGAGTCGTGAATCAGCCGGAGGAATAGGCATCGGCAAGGGCAGTGATGGAAGCTCTACAGCCGAGAGCAAAGGGAACGATAAACTGCACAGAGCCAGGGTTAGATCAGATCACCCCAGATCTACATCTCATTCTGTTGTGAACATATGTCTACATCGTGAAGAATAAAGACAGAACAAAAAGAAGCTTGGTTCCTGCTATAAACTGTGTGAATTGTTTGTGCATCCTTTTTAATTCCTCTTCCAAACTACTCCACAATTTTTGAAATTCTGAAAGAATGAGACGTAAAATATTGATGAAGACAGACTTTGCCACAAAAGCAAGGAGGTAATATATACTGTATGTGCTTAAGTAAATGTCCAACAGCTGTATAGTCGGATAGCATCAAGTTTTAAAGGTCTAGGTATCCAGGGCAATTGCCGATTGTCCCAACAAGGTAAGTGATTGGCTCATTGCATACATTCTGATTTTTTTTTAAAAATTTGACAAAAAACCCGGGAAATTGCCCACCCCGGGTGTCTTGGGTCCCTAAGGTGCCTCCTTCCTAGGACACCCAATATCATTCCACAGTCAGTTAAATGGCCGTCAAACACAGAATGCATTTTCTTGTACCTGCAGCAGGTGAAATATTAATATTTCAATTTGGTTTAGTTTGACGTCAGTTGTTGAATTTATTGAGCAAATAAGCAGCTGTTTATCACTGCTTTTATTAACAACAAATGCAACCGCTCCATCCCAAATGAAAACAATATAATTTACTGAAATCATAGACAGATTTCAACAGAACAACAACAAATGCAAAGTAAACATGCCTCTCAAGTTAATCACCCCACTGCAGTGTCTTTTCTTATCTCCTGACTGTATCTGCCATCCATCTCCTCCTCCCTCAGCATCACCTACTCCCCTCTGCCGACCTTCACCCAGCATCGGTAATTTGTAACTAACGTGCATCAGAGCTTATTTGTGTCCGCGCCTGGGGCGTCCGATGCTGCGAGTCCAGAGCCGCCTGCTGCCTTTCGCCAACTAAGTAAATAAATGGGACAAGACGAACAAATGAATAAGGAGATGGATGTTCCCTGCTCGGAGACACAGAGGCCCTAATTTGAGCTAATAAAGGAGCACATCAAGCGTGACCCCTCGCTGCGAATGTGGGGTCGATTGGAGTGTCTAAGAAGCCCATGCAATCTCAAGTCAATTGCTCACGGGGCTCCGAGATCTCATCAGCCGCCTTTCTCTTTGGTGGAATGAAAAAAAAAAAAACGGCAAGACGGATCGGTGACGGATCGTGTTTTCAAAAGGTCTTTATCATCGTTCGGTCTGTTAATTTGAAAAGGAAACACTCGAAGCTGTTTGTCGATGAATGCAACTGTACAAGGTTACCCCATTAGAACCAAAACGCAGTGGACAAAATTAGCTGCCGTCCGTCTTCCGTCCGATCGGGAGTTTGCCCCTCTTGACGCATCGGGGCGGGGTAAATCGCCGGAGCACTCCCATCGCCCGGCCGACATCTGATTCGTGGCAGAGGGCAGCCAATTACAGCCATCGTGTCACTTTGTGCAAGACGTTTGCTGCTGCTGCCCGCGGGGGGAGAGGGGGAGGAGGAGGGAGGGGTAGGACAGAGGAGGGAGGAGGGCGTAAATGGGAAGAGGAGAGACAGAAGGAAAGGAGACAACAAGTTTATAAAAGGCGGGGATGCTGCAGGAGGGATGACGCAGAGGGATTGGTAAAGTCGCTCTGAAGCAGTTTCCTCATTGCAAGCTGGAACATAAAAACTGACAAATCAAAAATCAGACACTTAATATGATAGAAACAGATCAATTCAAAACCTTATAGGGGTGGACTCATCCTTTATCACTTGGATTAATGATTAACTGACATGTAGACCACAGTTAGGCTGGGGAACTGTGTCTGAGACTGTCAATAGTAGCACAGGGGCTCCTCAAGGTACTGTTCCTGCTCCATTCCTCTTCACTTTATTCATTACAGATTTAAATCCTAGTCCTGCCACATTCAGAAATACTCCGACACAGCAATAGTGGCTTGAAACTGTCTCATTCTAAACAGCTCCAAAACCAAAGAGATGGTCATTGACTTGAGGCTCGATACACCACTCATTCAAAAAAGTGGAGAAGATACTGAAAACGTGATAGATAAAGTCATGTGACCTCCATAGCTCTATAAATGCATCAATAAAAAGCTGTAATACACAATTCAGTCATGTTCATTATTATTATTTTTTTTTATATTGTTACAAATTTTCTAGTCTAGCATCTTTGCTGTCATTACC
The DNA here is from genome assembly GCA_036850595.1 of Rhyacichthys aspro. NCBI lineage: Eukaryota > Metazoa > Chordata > Actinopteri > Gobiiformes > Rhyacichthyidae > Rhyacichthys > Rhyacichthys aspro. The sequence continues at coordinate 13,315,395 of CM072165.1, read as the reverse complement.
TAATTAGAATTTTTTATGAATGGATTTTCTGCCAAACATAAATATAAAATTCACCAAGGCAATGTTAACATATACAAAAAAACTAACGATAAAAATGTCACTTTTAATTATTATGTTTCAAATGATATATTATTTATGATATGTAATTTATAGTCTGTAATTGAAAGTAACTTGCAAAATAGTCAGAGTTTATTTTATTAGAAGCAAAGGGAATAAGACAAATTCAACATGAGTCATGATAAAATCGAATTGTGACCTTGGCAATAGAAAAGCTCATGTGACATTTATGACATCAGTAATTCAAAGTTTTCACATGACGTCACTTTCTCTGTATAACTCTCACCTGGAGGGCATAAAACATATATCCTACTGTGCTCCTCTGGGTCCGTCAGTGTAGAGAGCGGATTAATTATTGTTTTGTCGATAGTTGTTCTGGCTCCACCGAATGAACTACATGAGGAGGACACAACCCTGGACTGAGTTTGTTCGGAGTAAAAACCCAGAAGAGAGAAGGTAAGAGTGGATTTATGCCCTCAAACCTACCCCTATTGCTGTCCTGATGGAGGGCAAACTCATGACGTCTGTTAGAGCCACACCAACAGAAAATAAAACTGAGATATAGTTATATTGAAGTTATAATAAAGCAAGAATAAAGTTGTATTTGTCAATTAAAGCATACCACACACTGGGGATAATAGTTTGTAGATGTTTGCACTAATTAACCTAATATGAGGAACGTCTTTTGAAGTTATAACTGTAACTGAGCCTCATTTCGAGCATCAGAGACAGAATACTGACATGAATCAACAATGGACCGTTTTTGCCACACTCATTCCTTTCTGTAATTAAGCTTGTGTTGTTCTTGCAATAAAGAGATTACATTCCAAAATATAATATTATTTACTAAATTATTCAAACAAAGCTGCCTCCGAGCTCTAGCTCCTCCACAAACCAGCGCTGACTCACTTCTTTAATTGAGATTTGGCAAAGCAAAGCTACAATTCAAAAGTTCTCTTAACAAACTAGTTCTCATGTAGAAACACAGGGTCTGGCCAAACCATGCCATACTCTCCCAGAATGTAGCATATCTCTCAATGGAAGTGTGGCGAATACACCTGCTGCATTGGTATAGAACTAGAAAAGTAGAAAACACAATGGTACTGTTCATATTTTGATCCTCTTTACTCCTCTACAAGGCCATTCCATAAGACTATATCTATATCTATAAAAGAATAATTGCCCTTTGGAGGTCGATCATGAGTGAAGACTTATAATCTTTTCTATTCGACATTCCTATTGTCTTACACAAACCAGCACAGTGTTAATTGGTTTGTGCACCACGACACTGCAGGATGATGTCATATTTTCATGTATACATAATTTCAAACCAAATTAAAGTTGTTTTTCTGTTTCCTGACAAATAATGTGAAATTAGCCTCCTCGGTTGCGGGCGAGCGCCAGTGTAGTTCAGACCTGCACGACGTAGTTGTAGAAAATCATGTTTGCAAAGACACAAAGGGTACGGGGTTAATTGGTGAGTGGGCTGTAGGTGTGAATGGAGTGTGAACGCTTGTCTGTGTGTCAGCTGCGGTGAACTCGTGACCTGACCTCTGTGAGCCGCCGCATGCTCACTCTCTGCTGGAGAGCACACTGTGATTGTGGCAAATATCTTCGAAAAGGGTTGATTTTAAATGTACTCATCTGGGCACAATGGGAAATAGTTGTTTTCTCCTGAGATTTAAGTGCTATCAACCGGCCTGTGCACAGAAATGAGCTAAATGCAAGTGACATTTCCTGTCAGGTCAGATGCCAAATGGTTGGGGTAACAGGTTGTTGCCCTCCAGCGAAGATGATGATCAAAATGTCATACTACACAGTGCATACAAAACATTGCATTGTCAGGAGTTGCTGATTGGTCAGTTGCCATAGTCTAACAACAATTCACAGATCTAGGATAAGCTATATGTTGTTGAAATTAGTTTAATTCATACTAGAAGCAACCTCAGACACTTCCCATTGGGCCTCCAACCTTCAACCTTTGGCTAAGACACTGGCTGGACACTACTGAGATACTAGTCAGTAATAAATAGCTGCTACGTTTAAAAAAAATCCCAATTTGGCTCATTTGGTTTGGAACATTTAAACACTAAAAGGTCTATGGATCTGACAATTTCTTAAGTGTAGAGCTGTAATTGATACTGTACTGAGGCAAGCTGGATTTAGATGGTGACGGCGAGACAGAAGGAAGTGGAGATGATAGATCTGGAGAGACAGAGAAGTTAGGTAAGTGTTAAAAACAAATCAAGTCAAAATAATTACGAAGGAGGGGGAGAAAACAGAAGGGAACACATGAATGGAATGGACTCTTCCAACTACAACAAAGGTTTAGAGCTTGGACAGATTTGGATTATAGCCACTGGTCCTCTTTGGTATTTCCTTGGAAGTGTTGAAAGGAAGTGTCTGGGTGGAGGAAGGTAAGCCTGTTTAGACTGCTTCTTCCTTGACCTGGCTTCAGATAAGAGACAAAAGATGAGAGGAACTCCATCTTTCTTTTTATACAGCGGGTAACACCTGCCTTAAAGTAGACCGCTAAAGCATGCTCTTGTCATTCACATGTAATATTATCCTTTTGCTGTTTTGATTTCGTTTTTATCTGATATATATGCATGAACTGAATAGGAAATAAACGATAACAAATGCAGAGAATCACATGCACTGTAAAAGGCAACTGTAGCAATGACCAATGAAAGAGGAAGCTTAGCTTTCTTTCTAATTTTTAAGTCGTGTGACATTTTTTGAATCACCAAGAAATACACTTTTCTAACAGCTCTGGATTGTTGTATAGGAGGTGCTGTCTGCACATCTATTGTATACACAAAGCAATATAGAGATGCAAAAATTGCCACAGTTTGCTACTGTGAACGTTCATGTGTCGGAATGGTGACGTTTTGCCACACAGATGTTTTCTCCTTTTCATATGAGAAGCCTGTGTGTAGGACACTATTTACCTGCGTCTGTGTGGAGTCTGACGTCTAACAGCGACGCTCACAACATGTTACAATGCAATCCAATCAACACATCCATCTGTTTGGTGTAGAATTGGTTCATAGGGTATCAATTATGTCAGTGTGAAAACGAGCCGAAGTCGCGCTCACATATTTGACACACAAATTCTTTATGACGATTTAAGCACCTGAGATTGAATGTCTGGATGCTAACAGCGGAGATTGAGGTAGTGTTAGCGAGCTAGTTTACGTTTCTCTGATGTGAAAATTCGAAACGACGTGAATAGCAGCAGTCGTGTAGGTGAAGAAGTTGGAGATGTTGTCCATGAGTTTGAACATGTGAACACCAAAAACGTATCTTTCCAAGGAGCTCCTGACTTCAACATAAGCTACGGTGGATGGAATTCTTTTCTTTTACACTTTTTACACAAGATTTTAGCCTGCAGTAGGGTGAGCTATATGTATTTTTGCTTTAAACACTGGACAATAAATGTCTCTCTCATTTGTTGTTTGCATGTGCCCCTCTGTCAGTTGTTTTGTCCAACTTAAGCCTGTAAGCTGTACACATCTCAATAGTCTCAAAATGAATGAAATTATCCAAGGGTGTTATTCAGACAAAGAGAATTTTAATTTCCGCAAATCTTCTGACATTTACATTCATTTAAAAAATCCAATTATGCTCAGACTAAAGCAATAATTTGAACTTTTCTACTTTTAATGCGTGTCCATTGCACCTCAAAGCGCTGCCAAATACATCACATTAGATTCCTCTGTCCTACCATTAAGCTAACCTCCTCTCCACACTCCCTTCATTAGCCCCACGTTGAGCTGAAAAGAATTGCTAATAAGTTAATTGAGGCTTTCGAAGTGGGTGTAGGTGACATTGAGAAAGGGATGTGCGGTAATAAGCTTTGCATAATATTCTACGACCACCGCTAGCTCCGTATAGAGAGGATGTAAAGACTTGTCGACACACAGCAGCACAGACAGTTTCCTGCTATGAGCGCTGTGTCAGTATTAATTAAACATGACGTCGTCCATTAGGGGGTAGGTCTGTGTGTGTATGGTTTGCACGAGCCATAAAGTAAGTGATATTGTAACATTTATGAGCTGGAAATGTAAACGTATGTAAAGGTATTTGGTGCAAAAGTGGTTTCAGGATTTGCAGATTGATGACTTTGTGGTTGCAAGCCCATAAAAAATTGGCCTTTGTTGACCCAGTGGCTATTGTGTGGCATCTAAATAGTATTAGAGAAAAATATTATCCAGATTAGAAAGTATCAAGAGCATGACAAGGGTGTACTGAGACAAAGATATGACCAAGGCCAGAGTCTACTAAGACCAGGAGAAGACTGAGCTTTAACAAGACCAGAATGCAACAAGACCAACTCAGTACTAATCCATAGTTTTTAGTCATGTGACATTGGAGGGTAAAAACTTCACACAGACAGCAGCTCGCAGAGGTTTTCCACAGTCGAAGAAACATTAATTTGACTTCACTTCCAGTCTGTCTCTGTATTTTAGTCTTACACGTACGAACAAACACCTCAGAGAACTGTCAAAGTTAAGTAAAGATATGGAAAAAACACAGTCCTTATACATTATATCTCAACCTTGCATTTACTTGAGAGTAGCATTGATGAAAAAAAAAAGTCCAACGTCACTTCTGTGGAGCTTCTCAGTCATCCAGGACATATTCAAGAAAATCTTTTTTGACAAGGTATCTGGACGCAGGTTTGACGTAGGCTAGACTGGTATCAAACCACGTCCAATCACAGTAGTTATAGGCTAAATCCCTGCCTCTGAGGGATATGTAGCTCAGCTCTTTTTCCACTTGAACTCAGAATTGACAAAATCCCTTGGATGAAGGATGAAATATCTTCTCCTCAAATCTACGTCCAGATGTCTAGTCAAAAAACCTTTTCTTGCCCAACAACATAAGCATTGGAGCAATACTGAATTGGATAGGATGCTATACTGAAAAACATGGACCATTCTATGCATTGGCTTTAGAACAACAGAAAGCAGCCAGTACTTCTTCCTACCGACTGCTGTAAGACTGTGTGTAATCAGTTAATCTACAGAAGATAAAGACTGAGACCTAATAGCTGAATTTTCTCTTAGGGATTAATAGAGTGATTTGAATTTCAATTAGCAGTGACAGCTAACGGTTAACATCATTGTTCTATTGTTATTACTGTATTTTGCTATTTCTACAACCAACATAGACTCTTTACGATTCTGATGTTGTTCCTGTTTCCACTTGTTTTATTTTTGTATTTATTTTGTGGAATGGTGATGTTCCTACAGAGACAGACGGCTCAGTTTTGATGCCTGTGTGAGTGTGGGCAGGCAGGTTGACAGTGCATGCAGAGAGTCAGAGAGACAGAGTCAGGCGGGCAGGCAGCAGCTGTATCGGGACTTCCCATTGGGGCCAAAAGGTTTCGCAGCTCTGCGTGTCTCTTTGCCTTTCTTCTAACTCCCCCCGAGGCTTCGTGTCTTCCGTCTCACACACATACAGACCTCACGGCGCTGACCGATACACCCACCAACAGGCCCGAGATGTCTGAGTGTCAGAAGAATTGGACTCAAAGTGAAATATTGAAGGAGAAGTGCGGTATGGTAATGCTGTCTAGGGAGTCGGCGGGTGTATGTGCGCAGGACGGCTTGATTAGCTAGCTGTCCGATGTCAGAATCGCCCCAAAACATCAACCTTGGATGACCTTTCCGTCCACTTACCTCCAGAAGCGCTTATCATGTTCACTCATTCACTTCAGAGGAGAAACGGAACAGAAATGCACAATGATTTTGGACTCAAGCTCAAAAGTATATTAGCAGTTAACAGAAATAAAATGTGTTCTGACAGCTTTCAAAAACCTTTTAGGCCTACTAAATATATTTTATATTTTTTGATTATTTGAAGAACAACCTGAAAAAATAAAAAAGTCAGTTCTGATCACTTTTGATGTTAATCAGATTGATCAGATATATGATATTGATTCTACTGATCAGGCATAAGCACCGAATTAGTGGTAACAGATTTTAGTATCCAGTTCTCTTTTAATCGCCATCTGATTTACAAAAAAAAAAAAAAAAAGTTTGCACAGGCTTTTTATTGAACAATACACATTGTTATATTTAGTTCAGCTCTATTTTCAATTCTGTGAGCTATAGCTTGTTTTTACGTTTTTTTAGAGAATCTGTGGTGGTAAAACTCAGACGAAGGGCAGGAAGTGATTCAAGTGAAGAAGCCGTTTGGTAAAGTGAGAATGGGCTGTTGTTCTGTGTAGTTTCCGGTTGCTTCAACCAATTAAACAGAGAAACAATCAAAGGTTTCCATCAAGGTCCCAAGGTTGTTGTCCACAAAGGTGAGAAAAAAAACATTGGAAAAAAAAACACTGACAACTTTGCCACAGGTAAGTCTTTTGAGGATTTGATCATTGTAACCTGTAACATTAGCTTGTGGTTACAGTTTACTGATACTCTTCTGCCCTGGTTTTTTGAAAATGCTGGGAGGGAATTTTTACATCAATAGTATTGTATTGCATCAACGTGTATGCAATTCCATATCAAAGTAAGACCAATGGAGGTTAGGCTTAGAGTTTATCGAGTTATCCGGAAGACCATCTGTGATTGATCAGGAGTGCTGGAGTAATGTCTGTCTGAGACGACTTGAATGTGATGAGCATTTAAATTGTTTTAGTGATGGTACTTAAGACACTCAGACTGTCTGAACGGGGCAAAAATGTGTGTGACTTGGCCTAGGTGAGGGTAAATGCATTGTTAAGTTATGAATATGGTTAAAGGAGACCAAAAATCCCCTTAATCTTGGCAAATGTGAATGTTGAGATCAAGGAACCAAGGTCAAAAAATCTTTCTTCTTTATGAAGTATGAAGTTTGTATGTTTCTCTTGAAGCAGCATTCAAGTTCAGCACAATATGGGCTTTCCTCTGTCTTTGTCAAAACTGCTGTTTACTTCTTTCCCTCCATTGATTTTCTTGCATCATTAGAATCATATGACTGCAAACAAGGTATAGGCAACCAATGTTGAAAACTTATGCAATACAAAGGGAATATACGCCTCTACATTGTCAAAGGAATAAGACAAAAAGGATTGCAATTGTGTAAGGATGAATTTTGTTTCGTGAAAATCTGGCAAGTTACACTTAAAAGTAGTCTCAATAGGGCAAATTTGCACCTGTTATGTTAAATGTTTTCTCTTAGGCAGGAATAGCAGCACACAATCATATCAGTAGTTTGCAACAGACACTAGATTTGTTTGAAATAAAGCTCATTATAGCCGATGTCTTGAAAAGCTGAGAAAACCAATAAATGCTGTTTCTTCTTCCTGGGAACTTTATTGCCAGTGTGAGTGACAATTTATCTCCTCCTTAACAGCAAACCCATACATCTCCAGCGCTGTTACTGTACGTGTGCAGCGGTCCAGACTCATGTGTCTGTCTGGGAGCGTTGTGCAGAAGAATGAGCTCACACTGTGGGATTACCAATTCCAGGCAGCGCCGGGATCCCTGCGGTGAGTGATACGGCTGCACATACAGTGGTTTGGGTAAGTGAAATCTGGCTTTCTCCTGAGAGACCAATCTGAAGCTGTCTGAATGTCAGCTCGGACAAGGAGTTATTGAGATTGAAAAGGAGTGAGGGGAGATTGGGTAGGTCTGGCAAGGAAAGAGAAAAAAAGAATCAGAATGTGGAATTGTAATGGGAAGGATAACGGCTACATGGATTCGAATAAAAAATCTAGTGCAATTTTGATGCACAGATTATTGGAGAGAAAAACCACATGAAATAAAAAAGAATACAGCTCTGGACGTCATGTGACTTGGTGCGGCCATATTGGCAGGAAACACTTTTGTTTTCACTCTCATTTTTCATGAGCTGAACTCGAAGATCTAAGACTTTTTCTATGTACACAAACGGCCTATTTCTCTCAAATATTGTTCACAAATCTGTCTAAATCCGTTAGTGAGCACTTCTCCTTTGCTGAGATAAGTCATCCACCTCACATGTGTGGCATATCAAGCATGAAGATGAGCTGCTTTGAGATGGTTTCTGAACGTTTGTGCAGAAATACTTAGGTTATGCAAACCGATTGTTGCAGCAGCTGTCCGAGTGGCTGGTCTTAGACGATCTTGAAGGTGAAGATGCTGGATGTGGAGGTCCTGGGGTGGTGTGGTTACACGTGGTCTGTACTGCCAAATTCTCTGAAACACCTTTGGAGACGGCTTATGGTAGAGAAATGAACATTCAATTCACGGTCAACAGCTCTGGTGGACAGTCCTGCAGTCAACATGCCAATTGCACGCTCCCTCAAAACTTGCGACATCTGTGGTTGTGCTGTGTGGCCTTTTATTGTGGCCAGCCTAAGGTACACCTGTGCAATAGTCACTCACTAACACAGATTTAGACAGATTTGCGAACAATATTTGAGAGAAACAGGCCTTGTGTGTACATTGAAAAAGTCATAGATCTTTGAGTTCAGCTCATGAAAAATGCGAACATGCAGGCTAGTTGGCTGTTTTAAAACATGCATTACTCCAGCTTCTGCTTTTCCTTTCTTTTTTTTTCATAAAAAGTCTCTGTGTCACCCTTTCTTTTTGGTTTTAGCTCCTGAATCGTGCCAAGTGTTTGAGTTTAGAGCTGGTAAACAACAGTTTAGATCAGCTTTGATCCTCCTGCTCCGCGCCGTAACAGGTTAAACTATTTTCTCAGTGGGGTGCGCTGTAAAATGATATGAATTTTTACATTGTGAAAATAAAGAAGATGCAAAACCAGCATTTTATTAGCAGTTTTTTTTTTTTTTGCATAATGATGAAAAGTATTACTAAGAGCACTAAGCACTTTAATTCTACAGTTATTGAGCTAAACTTTATGAAATCAATATCCCTGACACCAGTCATTTCTTTATTAAAAGTCCAGACTGGTCACAGACATTACCTGTTAGCTCTGTCACTTTACCTTTCAGCGACTATTTTCCCGAGTTACCAAAGCAACAATACGTGTCGTTATTCCATGTTACTTACTTACCCCCTGAACATGTTGTAAGAGCTAAATGGCTGCATCCTTATTATGATTTGTATTTCCACACACTATTTTGCTTCTATTTTTAACACAGCCCTTACTTATTGCTGTTAATGTCTCTTGTACTATATTTATTATCTACTACTATTTTTATTATCTGCTACTATTATAGCTATCAACCTAAATGGTCAAAGCAGACAGCCATCTATCCACCTACCTAAATAAATAAATAAATAAAGATAACTAAATTACATTGACATGAACTTCGACCTGGGGAGCCATTGTTCTACATCTGTGGAATACTACAAATGCGAAAGAGCAACAAAAATTTCAAGAGAATGACTTGCAAGGGAAAGAGGAAAGTGATTTGACTGAATAAAGCCGTGTTGAATGATTGTAGGCTGAAGATGTAGAGGGAGGAGAGCACGGCTGGGCTCCGCTGCTTGCTATTCCAGGTGTCATCTTTTCCTGTCGCTGCTGATTAGTGCCTGAACATATCTCCTGGGAAGAAAATTAAATATTGATCTATTTTTCTCTCTACGTTCACTCTCTCTTTTTAACACCCCTTCTTTTTATATAGAAAGGTGCACTACTGATGGAATTTCAAACGCGAACGGTCAGGGCCACGCTGTGTCGAGGGAAGAAACGTCCATTTATCTTTAGTCTATGCACTGTCAGCTTTTTAGCCGAGATTGAACAGTGCATTAAAGGCCATTGTACGTGTATAATTCTTACAAAAGCTTGTCGCATCCTACTTGGAATGTTAATGAGGCACATAGGAGACTGACAAGACTAAGGAAAGTTTAGCCTTTAGTGTTAGTTAGGTACTTGCACAAAACTCTGATACCAAAGCACCACTTGGGTTCATTTTGGGGAAGAGGTTCCTCCCACTCACTCCCCATGGACTCACTGTTGTTGCCCATGTGAGTGTTGAGTTTCCAGTCAGAAAACCTTTCAGCTAAGCATTTCAGAGACTTCAAGAAGGATGACTACTCTACGTTGCTGACTGGCCCGTATCCCTAAATAACAGAGAGAGACCTCCAATGTGAAGGTTTAGGAAGGCGAATAAAGAAGAAGAAAAAAGTAATAATGCAGAGACCAAGCTGTGTGTAGTGGTGATCCCAACTATCTCGACGTTTCCCACCAGCGAGGTGTAACAGCATCATCACAGCCCAGGTTGTTCTACTTTTCATATTTAACAGGGTGGGATTTTTCAGGTACTGTCGATGATTTGTTTATGATTTGATTTTGAAATAGTGGAAAAAGACCAAATTTTACGGGCACAGTAGTGAAAAAATAATGCCTAAGGAAAAAAGATGAGATCTAACACAATGGTAGGAACATAGAGCTGTAGACCCCAAAACATTTTCTAATCAAATCCAAAATATGGCAGGGGATGTTGCAGATCTGTGTGAAGCAAGACCCAAGCCCCACATAATCTCACGACAGACCTCATCAACCCCTAGTGCTCTGCCAATGAAGAGATCTTTGATTAACTCACAGAAATAAGTAAAGTTGCAGCATTTGTGTCTATTCAAATTAGCCATACGCTTTTTCCACATATTTACTTTTGCCCTTGTGAAAAGAGCTTGTGTGGCATGTGGATACTCCATCACTCAAGAAGCCAATTAGCTTTATTACAAAACACCAGGGCTGATTAGGAAAAAGACGTCTATTTGCTGTGTGGCATGTTGATGTTTAATGGCACACAAAGCTGACTGAGACAGATACTGGTGGGAGAAATTCCAATATTCAAGAAAAAAGCGGGCTATTGTGTCTTCATTAATAAACCATTTTTAGTCATCATTTAAAGGAATTCAGCATTTTGTTTGTTTGTCTGGAGAGTCAATGTGGGGGAAAAAAATGCCTTCTGTGATGCCAAAAAGAGACACAACTACCTCAAATAGTTACAATAATCCGTGAATCTGGTAATTTCTTTCTTTTGTAGTCCCTGTCCACCTGACTCTGGCCGGTGACCTGTTTCTTCAAGGAACCAGTTTCTGATGTGACGGCTTCAGCTGGGGGGGCCCGGACAGGTTGTGACAGTCCGGGATAGCGGCCGTTCTGTGCTGTCTGCAGGGATTAGCTCTGCTCTGAGGTTGAATGGGGATGCCTCGTGGTCCCTGTACCTGGCTTCTATAAGGTCTTCATGTGGCACATCAGGTCTGACCCGTGGATTATATAGAAAGTGACATATGTGACGTCATATATTGCTTTGTGCACACCCGGTTCAAGACCGTGATCTCGCTCCATAGACCGTGTGATTTGGGATATATTTGCAGTTTGTTCTTTTAAGATTCATTAAAGTGTACTATTTAAATACAACTTTGATTTACTATGGGGTTAAACTGTAATTTAGGGGTAGGTCTTGGCCAAATCAGTTTATCAAGCTTTATTTATTTATTTTTATTTGCAATAGCATGACTATAAGAAAAAAAAAGTATTTACTCTGCTTATGGTTTTGATGTGGGGTTGTTTCCCTTTTTTGGAATTTGACGCTCCTATTCGAAATCTTTGGCTCTGCATTTTGTAAATTTGTTTAGTGTTTTGTCAATTTGTGCAGCACTTGTAAATGTGTCTACTAATTTTTTTTTAAAGAGTTCAATTTGTTTTGTAAAAGTGTTTTTCCCAAGTTAGTATTTCCAATAAAAGTACAAATGTTTTTGAAAATGTAAGAAGGCTTCAGGGGTTCTAAATGTGTTTTGTACACTTTAAATTTGTTTGGGTGCTTATTATGTTTTGCTACAAGAAAATTAGTCTGTATCTTGTAAATTCTTCTTTTTTGGTGTTTTGCAGAAGTGTATTTGTTCAGTAAAATGTACGAATATTTTTTGTAAATGCAATGTTTCAAAATAATCAACTTTTTTTTTTTGGCGCTTTCAGGCCACTGTACTTTTTACATCCAGGTTCCGGCTTTTGATCTCATTATCGAACCAGGTTTCCAATTGGCAGAGCAGTTTAAGTTCTATACAATATATTAGTTAATGCTAATAAGATCTTTATAACAAAAATATTGTCTAATGAATGAATGAGGAGTTTTTTTAGTTTGTTCTCCAAAGCTATATGTAAACTTTTTTTTTTTTTTTAGAGTTTTGCAGGATTCTGGGTTGATGCTTTAAGGATAGACAGTCTCACCCAGTGCTACCAACTGTTGCTGATGGATGGAATAATGTCAAATCTACATACGGTAAATTTCTGTACACATGAAACACACACTGTTTCAAGATGGCTAGCCTCAATACACCTCCAGTACACCTGAACGCCTTAATGACATAAAAGACCACACAGAACAGAGATTTTTGGCTCGCAATCCCACATCTGCCTGCTTGTTTCTCTCTGCAAATACCTCCAGGACAAACAGATGGAGTTCACTCAAATCCACCAACAAATATTTTGGCAACTGTTAACATTGTGTTCAATTATGTTCCATTTTTATGAGATTTGGCCCATTCTAGGATGTCTTTCTTTGGATTAGCATACAGCTTCAGACTATACATGTTAATTAGCATCCTATGGTTTGTCCTCAGCTGTATTATTAGTAACCCGCTAGCCATTTGCAAGGCCAGGAAGAGATTAATGGCCGAAAGGAAAGCTATTTCAGTTCTGGTTTGGAGTGTGTAAAGAAATAGCGGTTATTTGAACACCCACATGTGATAGGCTGCAGCGATAGAGGCTTATCTGAACGAGTATCTTCTCTTTACTTGGCAAATATGAGCTGATAAGAATATGTGCGATAAGGAGAATCTGTGGGAGATAGTTGAAATTAGCTCCAGTGTGGTTTGAAGTGACTAACTGAATGTGATTTTTGAGAGAATATGTGATACAGTGGAGGGAATGTAGCACAAAACAGAATGAAATTGAGCCACGATTCCACTGAGTAGTGTAGGACGACACGGAAAAACATAGATACACTTGTAAGTAGCAACAATGAACTTTAGAAAAAGGTTGTTACCGCTTTATTGTTAGCTTTCTAAACTTTCAATTCAAGAAGCTGCAATTTGCCAACATTGCTTATTAGAACATCTTCCCGTTGGTGTGAAATAACCCTAAATGTGATTTCGAGTTTTGACAACATATAATTAACCACCTTTGACTTTGCTTCTCTTTTCTTTATTTTTTATTTCTTTGTTGAGCTGTTTCTCTGTTGAAGCAGAGAAGTACTGGAATAGACATTTTCATTGTATTTTGAGCAGCAATTGAGTCAGTGTTGACATGCTGTGTTGACCATGCTATGTATTGATAATAAAGCCAAGATGATGTCTTATGGTCTCCTTTTTTCACAGATATTTTTATTATAATAAAACATTTTTCTGTAAATAATAAAAAAAAATCACATACTTGTTTAATGTCACAACTAATGCTATTGTTAATGCATTTTAGGCTTCGAAACAGATGAACCAAAACAATTTTTCATGTGGCGAAGCAGGAGCTATATGACAAATGGCCATATAAAATCATTTATTTTGATTCTCATTATTGCTTGCATCTGAGTTTAGAAATTCATCTCATCTGCATCAGGTTTTACTTGTGAATAGTTCCCAGTAGAGAAATATAGGATGTGTTTTGAAGTGGCCTGTAGCAGAGTTTAGCTGTTCTCCACTGTTTACCCCACATTGCCATTAGAACTTATGGTCCCTGACATGGTACCCATAAAGCAGGCAGTTGCAAACCAATTCCCGCCTTGTACCCAACCAACCTCTCTTTAGCACTGTGCCAAACATTAGCTCTGACCTTTGGTTTTATACACCATTTTCAATATGGGGCAAAAAAAAAAAGAAAGTCATAGCCTCATTTCTCTAACTACTGTGAGTATTGAAGAAAAACTCCAAAGGCTCCAAGAAGCACACGGCAGAAAAGCTTTTAGTGTGCAAAGATGTGCAGATTATGAAGTGTAACTGGTGCTATTATCCACAAGTTATATTTTGAACTTTAACGCTTCATAAATATCAAAACGACGCAGCAAACTTGTGAGACTGGGGAGAACATAGCACTGGTATTAAAAGACAAAGCGCAGAACAGATGGGATGTTTTGCTCTGCTGACGGAGCCCACGGCCCAAGTCCAGACTCCATCATGATGACCAGTCCAGCGTGGGAGCCACAAGAGAAATAGCAAGTAAATCTTGACTGGCCGAGATCCAAACATCCAATTATTCAGCGTCAGGGAATGCCTCTCCTCTTGCCGGACTGACTTTATTTGAAAATCTGAACAGGCCAAACAGGAAATGTGCTTTCCCTTCCAGAGGCAGCCAACAGCCAAGACTGAACGCCATTTTAATGAGCTTCTCCAATGAGGTGCCACCTGCTTTATCCAGATAATTGGATGATTGGTCACCCTTAAATAACCTCTGCTTGCCAAGCAATTTCTTCTTTCTTCTTTTCCTTCATTCTTCGAGCAATCAACAGACATAAATAAATGAAAAATGCTCTTGAATATGCTTCACAGATGGTTTATGTTGAATGTGTTATCGCCATATATTGTAAACCTATATAAAATTGTGTTTATGTTGATTAGGTATGTGATTGTGCCTGTATCTCTTCTAAGTAAATAAATAAGAATAATTTGTTGCTTAATCTGTTTCTCTTTTGAAGATGTAGCCACAAAAAAAATGCAAATTCTATGTGACCAAGATGATTTTGTCATGTGATATCCTCCTGTCTATGTGTGCAGTCAGTGAGTGTGTGGAGAACATAACCCAGGGACTTGATATTGATGTTCTGTTCAAAGACAGACAGACATTTAAGCTACACCAGTTAAGACTTGTACAGATTGACAAAAAGCACCGCATAGAGGACTGAGGGTTTTAGCCTAGATGATTAGCATACGCTTTGCTAACACCTGGAAACTCAAACATCAAGGTAAAAGGTCGGCCTTAAGGATATAGAAATAATAATAATTATAATAATAAAATGATACGATGTATATTAGGTAGTTATAGACATATAGTCTAAAGGCTGTGCTGAGACAAACATTAAGACTATAGCTTCTTAGCATTATAGCATAATTTTCTTATAGTAGTGATGTGGTGTTCTCTACAACACTACTTTCTAGACCAACATAATTGACTTGATAAATCAAATGAATTTGATTAATTTGAGTTTTTTTTATTTTGGACATGTCAAAACTGGCCATATTGTTAAATCAAATTCAATGGGAAGAATGAAGAATCTCTTGTACTGTGTGTGGCTAATGCTCGTCCTAGCGCTGGAGCAGTTCAAATAATTGCTAGAATTATCCTCAGACACTAAAAATCACCAGAGAAAGGTGTCATGTTATATCTGTCCTTGGTTTAACAAAGTGGTGGGAAATTGATATGAACAGGAACAGCATAGTCTCTGCAATGCAATATACACAACACAATATCCTTTTTTCTCATACAAATTAGCGTGTACAATTAGTGTGTGCAAATTTTAACAAGACTGTATGGTTTATGGAGATAGAGGATTAAAACTAAGTCAAAGTACAGTGCTTTATTTGCAGGGTGAGGGTCAAAGGGGACAAACTTTGCTCTAATTATTTTGTATTGGCGTTGAGTAGAAACAATTTTTTTTGCCATATTCCCAGCCCTTATTGTCTTGTCTCATTTTTGAATGGGAAATCCCACTGTTTTTGTTGCTGTGGTGGGAGAATATCTTTGTGATGACATTGCTTCTGGAAGGGTCTTTCAGGAGCCGGTTATGACTTCCACCAAGATGTTTGACTGAATGTTTATTTAATATGTAAAATGGGTTAACTTGAACTGAAATAAATAATATAAATAATACATGCATCTGACATCCTACAAGGTAATAATACCAACTCCCAATAACACTTTTCTTAGAACGAGTATACTTACAATACTCTATGCTTCAAAATGACAAAACATACAGGAAATTCTGATGAAAATGCTACTTTATCGGTGATACCAAGTACTAGCATAGTGGCAGCTCCTAATAGTGTTGCTGAAGGGCCTCTTACTTGACTCAACCATTATATATAAGTCAATTGAGAAATCAGAAAAGCTGCAGCGAAAGTTTGATGAAACACATCAGTGGCTGTAATATCGGAGAAAAAAAATAAAAACATTGAGCGCTGTACATGCCAAACTATCTTTTATTTTATACAAGCTTCAGATTTCATAGGAACTGACCATTTTCCTACACCATACTGTATGATAACTCAATTAACAGTTAATATTCTACGTAATTTTTTAGCTCAGTCATTTAGCATGATTGTCAACCTGGTCATCTGCATTCCACCTTTTCCAGCGCGTTAAAAAAAACCCGTACAGCGACATCTGGCTTCAATTTTTTTTTGAAGAACCGATGTGACTCTCTCTCTCTCTCCCTCTGCACTTTGTTGCCATGGTTTTGGTACATTAACGTGAGAGCCGTTGAACCTGGTCCTCTCATCTCACAATGGCACCAAGCTATACTTAGGCTCAATTGCAGCCCATTTAGAGACGTCACAGCTCAATGATGGCTTCGACAATAACCTTATAGTTTTCGGTGTCATTATGAGTCCATTTGCTGTTGCGCGGTAACTGGCCTCCCCGCTGCGATAATTCACATGGCTATATCCATTTAACAGTGAGCTGATTTTCTGTCCTATACGCTGTTCACCAAACGCATGCATCTGTCTAAATCTATGTTTCCATTTTTGTGGTGAAACGTATCTATTACTGGGCTTCAAAGATTTAGAAATGCTGTATCTGACAGTGTAAGGGACTGTAAGGTCAATCCATAGTGCTCGGGAAAATGTGGTATGTTGAGATTTGGTTGCGATCAATAGGATTCATGCTGTGAGTGTGAGTGGTAGTGCTGTAGTACTCATGACTGGCCTTTAAAGTGAGTTCTAGCAAAGCCCATAAGAGTTTGTTGTTGTGAGAATGTTTTTGAAATTTCTTCGCCTGTGGGTGTATGCCCTGGTCTTGAGGCAGCCTCAACTTGAATGTCTGCTATGGAAACAATGACAGCACACAAATGTCACAAATGTTTTATCTCTCTATAAATTGTACATCTCGGTTCATAGCAGCACAAGAGGCCTGAGGTACAATCCACGTTGCTGTAAACAATATGTCTCCGGTTTCTTTCAAGCTCTCTGAACATTCAATTCATAGAGATGCAGTTCCCTATCATTTAGAGACTTGCTATTTAAGGCTGCAGGTTCTGCTGCTGGACAATAATGCAATGTTTTAATTCAACAATCGAGAGCTAGACAATACTGACTTATTTTTACCCCCAGAGGTCCAGCGTTGTAATATAACAATCAGTCAGTTTAAACCTTAACATCTTTTTTCCCACTCAAAACCTACAATTACATGATCAATGAGTCTTATTGTTCGGTTCAGTTCTGATTTTGTCAGTTTGTAAAATTTTTAATGAGGTATTTATCTATTTATCTGGACACAAATTCGCCCAAATTGTGAATTTTTATCAAAGATCACTGACTCACTCTATAAACCTGATGATTCATGTAGTCCTCTAGTATTTTTTCAATGATTAGTATGTATAGATTAGGCTGATATTATTGATTATATTAGATTTATAGCCTTTTTTTTTTTGTAAATGTTGTAATATTACAACTCACCAAAACATAAAAAATCTAAAAACAAATGTATTTATGCATCAAAGGACTCCTACAACCTCCTTGAACACTGGAAATAGCTGTTGCTAATAAAAGCTAGCTTTGTTTTGCGAAAATATAACATCTTGAAATATAACAGCATATTTTATTTGACAACAATTGTAGTTTTTTACTTGAGTAAGCATTATTTATCATCCAATCAACCATTTTAAGTAAGTGCTATAATTTGAAGCAGACCTCCAGCGTTACTTCCTTATGTCTGTAATGCCCGTAGCATTTGCAGTGTTGGGTTCACCACAACCAGAGTGTATCTGAGTGAAAGCAGATTGCTTTGATTACGCCACGGGTGAGCGTTTTGCATTTTGTTCTGTTCCTCGTGGTTTATTTCTCTGAACAACATCTCAGGGATTTGAGTGGGGCAATTTGGAGTTGGTGCTTTGTATCCTAACAGCACAGAATTACACAAACAGTCTACTGAAATTAAAATATAACAATATAAAGCAACTGTATACCAACCATAACAGTAAATTAAGGTTTCAAAGTACGTCCAGATGCTTAACTCAGTCGTAGCATTAAATCTATAATAAGGAAACATTGTTCATTTATTTTCCTATTATGCAGGAATGCATAACATCTGACCATTGTTGCAAGTATAATTAGAATTGCATGGCACATTTAATGCTGGTATATTGACACCAATCTTTAACACATATGCATTTACTGTACTTTCTTACACTTGCCCAGATATTGATGCCAGTACTTGATGGTGTAAGGGCCTCAGACACAGCCAAGTTATTTTTTCATTTCCATTTTTCTCTGTAAAGCACTGTTCCATTTATTTGACTCTGGTAAATGCTCTGTGAAATATTAAGTGCCCGTAAATGTAAACGTTTTGGTTATGACAGGGTACTGATCTTATAGTCACAGTCACTCAAAAAGTGGTATCCATATCTTATATTAAAAGTATAAAATTGTTTTCAAAATATATATTAAATACTTGAATTTTAGAACTTCTGATTCATGCATTGTCATGGCCCGCCAGAATCCTGAACACTAGACAAAGGGCAAGATGTTTCAGGTAAGTCCAATCCACTAATTCTTTCAGGTTGGACACCCTCGGAGATATTACTGTGGATTTCAATTAAATGTGAGACAGATTAAACCCAAGTGTCGACCTCTGGGGACAATCCAAAAGTTGCACTACCACAAAGTACAGCCTTTCCCTAGAGCCAGGACAAGAAGTAATTAAATCCCACTGACACCATGGAATCCAGCCTTAGCCCTTTTCTCCAGAGGTACAGTACGTTATCCCTTTTGGAAAGAAATTGGTGAACTGGGCTTTCATTCATTCATCTGGCGTTATTTCATTTTGGTAATACTCAATACAAGTTTAGACAAATTAATATGTATAATGTAACGTAAATAAATGTATTTATTTATTTATTTATTACCAGGACATTCCTGTTATCTTCACACAATCTGCTCCATATTGCACTGACTGCATTGATAAATGTAAACACTTGTTAAGAGAGAAGAGAAATGGTGTTTCGATTCCCCTGGATGTCTGCACATATGGTGACATTGACAAATAAAAAACCTTGAACCTTGATATTAAGCATTGTATGTAGTTTTTTTTTCCTCCTTACTACAGAGTTAACTTCTGATAGAAAGACAGAAAACAAATCTTTTACACAGTGGATTGGAATGCTTTGCTCATGGAACCAAGTATATTATGAAGGAAATTGCATTTTCAACCAAACTTTGTGTATGCTCTGTTTTTATTTTCAGACGGACGCTTAGGAACAATTTATAACAGTTGTACTTGAAAGTTTGTCACATTTATAAACTGTAGCAAGTTTGTCATTCAATTTTTAAAGTGAAGTCAACTGATCTCACCTGGTTTTGTTGTGGAATAATCTATCCCTGTTTGGCTTCCATAGGTGTGAAAAGTTAGTTAAATAGCACAAGACATTAGTGTGTTATTATATATTATATATATTTCCTGGTTATACTGTGTAGCTCAAAACACTGATAAAGCCTGTCCAGACCAGAGCCCTGACCTTTCCACAGTAGCTGCCCCTCAAATTGCCCCACAAGCCTGTACAGGCACATAATGGCCATCCTCAAGCACCAGGGAGGTTTTTTAGAAAAGTGGAGATGGTTCGGAATGTGAGATTCAAATCATAAAGAAAAATATAGTTTATTGTGTTCATTAATGAGCAAATTTAAAATGTTCTAAAATGTTAAGATTTTCTATTAAAAGTCCATTACCTGATTTGTTTACTGTTGCATTTAGTTTGCCAGTTTAATCAACTAACTGCTTATTGTAACAGCAATCATCTGTAAAAAAAAACAAAAAAAAAAACAATACTTGGTTGACTAGGACGTGATCTAGGCTTTATAATTAAGGATTTTAATAGATGAGAATGATCAGCCTACGGCGCGGTAAAAATAGACAATTGCTTCAATGCAATGTTTAACAAGGTGGAGATAATTACAGGATCGCTACAGTCCACAACGGTAATCTCCAAAGCTAAAAGTTTTAGGTGAGCTCTAAACTTTGATTTACTGCAACGTATGTACTGTGCATTATTTTATGTTGAAAAATTGGTCCAGTTTTACCTTTTTTAAAATAAAAGAAGCAGAAAAGGTGAATACGCTGCTGTTGGGGCTGAGTGGTGAATAACCCAGTTTTACAATAATGTAATGTGCCATTTTTGGCAATTCTTCTTTATTGATGACAAACAAAACTCCCATAAATGATAGGACCATGTTTTCAAGATTACATATATAACTAGATTGACATTCAATCCAACATAATGATGGCAATGGCACTTAATGAGGTACTTTTATTCATTTTTCATTTTTTTTTGCTAAATAAAATTTTACTTCCTCATTGCCCCACAGTTGTCTTCTGTTTTTTTCAAACAAAAGTCACATAATTTGAACATTTCTTTCACGTATCTTGTCACACTTTGTCTGATTTTGATTTATTTAGATATCTTTAGTATTTGAAGGGTTTGCATTTCAGTTTTTTCCAAGGTTTAGCTGGAAGTGGTGCTTTCAAAGAGGTCTTAGTTCATATTTGATGCACAGCAAAGTTTGTAGTGCAACACTCACAATGATCCAAGGTTATCCACACCAGCTGCAGCTAACTTTGTTTTCAACCGCACCAAGCATGCTATGTGTGAATGCCCTTCTTTCCACTGTGTTCATGTGCAGTACAAATAGGGTGGCATCCAAGAAACCACTACATAAAAGACGGATTAGTATTTAGTGAACCATAGTGCAGTCAGAGTAGTATTCATTCCATTTCTTTCAGTAAACTTGGTTAACAGTAGAAAGTTAGCAGAGAAAGTTCATTTATCACCATTGCTGAAGCCAATAGCCATAGGGCAGATATTCTCATTAGGCCTTTTTGTTTCTGATGACTTTGTTTTATGTCTTTGACCATGAAAATGTAATAAGATCTCATTGACAGTATTTGCAGGTAAAAAATCACGGTAATGCACATAAAAAAAGGAATATGTACGTGCAAACCAACATTCAGGTTGGTGCATTAGTATAACATTAACTATACCTTGAAATGAGCACGCATAGGTATTTTGATGGCAGTATGAATATCCCATAGAGAAGAAAAGCATCTGGTGTTGGTAAAAATATCCCGGGTTAACATCCCATTGTTGTAAATTGGAGCTTTCAGCCTCTTGCGGCGCAGAAGTAAGTGCAAAAAGACAATCTCCTGCTGCCAATTCACACTATTTACCGCACTTATTATTTTCAGTGCAAAAGGGGTTTTTTTATAGACAGATTTACAATTCAAATGGGGGAAGTCTTATAGCTTTAATGCTGGTGTTGCGTTGTAATGGCAGAAAATGGTTTGATGGCTGAGAAGTGCTACAAAGAACGAACAATGCGTGGACTGTAAAGGAAGAAAAGTTGTAGATGTTATAATAATTACTTAGCAAAAAAAAAAAGATGCTTTGTGCCGGAGCATGTGTGTGTTTGCCTGCGTATGAAGTTTGAACCTGTGAGTTTCAGGGGGTGCAGACTTAGCCGGGTAATTGAGTGCCTAATCCCATCAAAGACTGCTTCGTGCCGGCCGCTTCTGCCGTAATCTGCCCGTAATTACAACTCGCAGCGTCAGGCACACAAGTCGGGATTGTACACAAAAAAGCCCCAGCACGCACGTAGCTTAATGCAGCCTTAAAATAGTTCAACTTAAGGTTTTATGTACCGTCGCCATGGCTACGGAGCTTTGTTGAGTGCAAGAAGTCAAAATAGACCAGTGTTTTGCAAATATTAAGAGGTACATGTGACTAAAAAAACAAGTCTGTCTTTTGTATTTTTTTTCTTTTTTTTTCTCGGCCATCAATCATGCATTTTAGGTTCCATTTAAACCAAGCCTGTTTGCTCTGGTTGCTTTCCAAGTGAAGACTCCTGCAGGATCCGGTGAAAATGTAACGTAGACCAAGATACAAAAAGACAGACCTGGAAGTGGACCAAAGCGTTGTTCATTAAGTGTAGAACGATGCAATTTCAGGCCACAATTGAACTGAGTCTATGGACTATTAGGTGTGAAAACAAGCGTAGTGTCCTATGTCGGCAGCCATAAGCCCTTTTAAAGGTTCGTGGGTTATGTTAGTTTCTTCTTCCAATATCCTGTCTTGGTTAGCCATGTGTGCCACTTGTGCTCCATAGGTCAGAAAGGAAAAAAGATGAGCCACTGTTCTTTTAAGCACGACTTATTTGCATGAATGCATGTCTTATACAAAATTGTTGTTAATAAATGGTGAGCAGTGGCATTTATGCACAACTTCCTTACTACCTGGTGCTCAAGTTGTTTTACCAATCAATCTAGAAAGACCAGAATAAAGCGAACACTTTTAAACTAAAGGAGGTCGCAATGGAGACATGTTTCATGACAGTGAAAATTGTATACGCTATAAAAAAGGGAGACACATGACATACTGTTACAATGTTTGATAAATGGATATATATCTTGTCTGAGACAGTACTCAAAATGTAACTTTGTATTTCATTTGGGTTTATATGGCTTTGATTTGTATATATGTATGGATATATTTTGTTTTGTTTCTGGTTTAGCCTGTCTTTTGTTGCCCGCACAGGTAGGGCATTAGTTGGGTTTGTTTTTGATAGTATTTCAGCCTGGACAGGGGTCTGCACCATTTTAGTATGCAGTAAAAGTTATGTGTTAAAAGGAAAAACGCATTAGGCTGGAGGTCTAGCTTAGAACTGAGAACTGGCTTTGAAACCATTTTACAAAGTACTTCTAAATCCAGTCACTTGTTATGACTTTGTCACCCTTGCATTTCACAGAGAAATCCATCGGTTTGAGGTCTCCACAGATAGAAACGCATTCGTCTGTCACTGTATGATATATATGCTCCAGACTGAGCCAGAGACACTCTTAACCTGTGGGTCAGCGCAGTGAATCCTGCTCTGACACATCTTTGATCAAACTACTAAAGGCTCCAATAGGATAGTTGTCCCACATAAATCCTAAACGGTGCAGGTAAGCCAATACGAGGGAGAAAGGAGGGGACCGCTGTTTTCTCTGCTCACGGCGAAAGAGGTTGGAGCGATGCTAGTAAATAATCTGGTAAATACTGAGGCTTTTATTCCTGAACAGACCCATCTGTCTCAGCCGGGGAGAGGGAATAAATACTGGTGTAAAAGGCAGGCAGGGTGGAGGGGAACAGCAGACTGCCAATTGTATAAATGTAGACTACAAAAAAAACCCCAAAGATGGTTATGTAATGATTATACATGAATAGTATATATAGTGTATGGTAAATATAGTATAGTAGTCATAGAAATCAGACTCTGGATTTGATCTGGACTGTGAAGTATTTCCATAGAGTGCACATACATCTTATTTTTAAATGTAGGCTACTGTGGACCCTTGAATAACAAAAAAACAAAAAACAAACAAAAAAACAAAACAGTTCAATCATGGATTATCATTATGACAAAGTTTATTTAATCAATTATACGCCATACAGGGTTTCCATTGTAATGACAGAATAAAAACCAAAAACAACCCAGGACAGGACTATTCTTATGCCAGGATAAAAAAGAATCTAGTTCAGACAGACGCAAGGATGGCTGATTATGTGGTGAGTTGGGCATCTGTAACTCTGCTGGAAGTTTCCTAACTCATTTTATTTTCAGATTTGCAAAAATCTGAAAAAGTCTGCCAAATTCTGGGTTCTTAAATTGGAATTCCATCCGGGCTGTCTTCCACCTTCGAATAAACATCCATGTTGAGGTTAGTTGGTGACTCTATTATTACCCAGAGTGAATACTTGTTAGAATGAATGGTCTGTGTTTGCATCTAAAGCTTACGGTTGGGCTCAGTATGGCTCTGTTTGGTTCAGGTAACCCCTAAGAGTTATCACTATACAAGGTCTACAAGGGTGACATCTGTAACGTAAACAGTGAGTGTTTAAGTTAGACAGTGTTGCAACAACCTTAGGACTCTATAGCCTGCAGACAATAACAGCACAAATAACTGTTAAAATTTAGACTTGAATTAGCCATAACTACAAGCAAATCAGTACACTTTCTACAGTGATGTCCAACATGTTTCAGAGAATATGCTGTTTAATGTTTAATTCTCAAGTAGACTGGTCTGTGAGATAAATGTTGTATCCCTCAGAGGGATTCATTTAACCAGGTGTCTGATATCCAGAGGCCAGGACTAGTAACCCTGAGGCCTGTTAAGCAGGTGAATGCCAGCAGTGTTGCCAGATTGGTTGGGCTACTTTTGATGAGATTGTGCAGGAGAAATAATGTTGGGCAGATGTACATTATTTTGTCTACTTTTGGCTGTATTTGGCAGGATTTTCAAAATATTGTGTAAACATTATTTAAATTATACATTTACTATTTTGTGCTCAGTACAGTAGTTTAACGTTTGCTGGTATTTGATAAATCAAATGGATTAGGTTGTATGGGAAGTCACATCTTGATCATTGTGAGTGAGATTGGTTACTCATCACTGTCACTCATATTTCGATGTCTAATGATGTTTCTTTGATTGGTCACAAAAAAGCAAAAGGCCTGGGAGTGCCCCAGTGCCACTGTCACCAGTTTTGAAGCATTTTGGTTGCTGCTGAAGGCTGGATACAGTCGGAAAAATTTGACGCTGTGGCTATGGAGCCAAATATCTAAGGTCCAATGCAAAACTAACTTCACAGCGGTAGAAGTGAAGGCTTTCAGGGATGAAGGGGGAAAGAATTAGCGCTGAGTGCAATTAAGTTGCTACTTATATCCAATGCCCACATTGAGAGAGAGTTTTATCCAGTAATGCTGCTGAAAGATGTTAGAGGACATCACAGGGGACTACCGATGCTTTCAAGCTTACTGGATGTGTTTTCAGCTGGAATAGATGGACCCCCTGGAACTTCCCAAAAGTTCAGTTCATAAATGTATTTGCCACCTGAAGCGGCTCCCTTCTGACTGTATATAGTTTGTGTTACAATAGATGTTCTGCATGTTTCCCAGAAAGATCAGTTCTTCTAAGGTTAGGTCACTTTACATGACACCCTTTATATTGGTTGGTTGTGGTTATGTGTGTATACATGTATAGTGTACTTGTGTGTGTACAAACTGTCATTCATGCAGCAGGGGGTTGATTTCATTTTAAACAGATTGGGCCCAGGGTATTTGGCTAACGTTTAACTTATGTTCTCCAAGCATATGATGGTATGGTATATATTTGAATAGAGGTTAATTTTTTGGGCAGATCTTGATTAGCTATTGGGCTGGAAACAGAGACTGATCTGGCAACCCTGATAGCATGTGTGGGTACCAGTGAGTGAGTCACACAGGCCATTTACCTGCTTAATGGCCCTGAGCAATACAAGCATGTTGTTTTCAAAAGTCTGTCAGAAGTACAAAATAACGGTGTTTCTAACTGAAATTAGATCTATGTTTTAGTTCAAAAGTAGAAGGAAATGTATGCGTACAAAGAAGAGCTGTCGCTTTTCAGGTCTGTGTTACTCCGAGAATGCAATGGTGAAAACAATGAATCGAAATGTTGTGGGACTTTAAGAGAGCTGTGCATTAACAGATGCCCAAAGAGACAGTGATTCAGGAAAGTATTACTTTTTGTTGTTAAAGCTTTTTCAATAAGCTACTGAATCTGAAGGGTACTTACTGTTTCTTTTTGGCCAAATTTGTGTCTAAATGTTGTTTGTTTGTAGTATTTGCCTCATACTAAAACCTGCTACGTGTAATCGTTTTATTTTGTTTTTACATAAAAAGCACAGAATTCAAAGAGTGTAATACAGTAACTGTTTCAAATCAATGTAACCTTTGTAGGGATTGAAACTCTTCTTCCACAGATACTTTAGATCAGGGGTCACCAACACAGTGCCCGCAGGCACCAGGTCGCCCACATGGACCACATGAGGAGGACAGTTCTAAAAATAGCAGTAGTCACCAATGAGCTCCTCATTGTGAATAATTATTGTGAGGAATCATTAACGTGATCAGACAGTGTCTTCACACAGATGAATATCATTATTGTTAATAATATATAATTAAAGGTTAACCATACAACTTTGTTATTTCAGAAGTGCATTTCAAAATGACAGCCTTTTGTGTTACTCAGTTCCCTTGAAGTAGCTCTCAGTTTAAAAAGGGTTGGTGACCCCTGCTTTAGATATATTATCAAATATATTATCAGCTCTTCGACTGCAGAGTTTAACCAATAGCATTTAAATATAAACTGCTAATGAGTGATAATTTTATGTCAAATGTCATCTGTAAATATTCATATTCAATTATCTCTGCACAAATATCTTCGTCGTGATGACATTTACATAAGAGCCAAGTCTCATTCCGCCTTTCGTTGATGAATTGCATGCCAGATACAAACAGCCTTCCATCTCACGCTCTGCACAAAGACATATAGCTATCAAAACGTGGCCGACCGCTTGTCCTGCTCAGGTGTCTGTTAGTCCCGATAGAAACAGGGCTGGGTGTAGAGGGGGCGGTAGCAGACTGCCAGATTGTTGGGTGGCAGAGCAGCGTGGCCTCTGGCACCGTCACCAGCGAATGCCACTGCCGCTTCTGTTGTTGTTGCTGTCAGATGACAACACGACAGAGAAAAAAATGCTGGAAAAACAAGGAGAGGTTGAGGTTATGGAGGACAGACAAGGCTGGTCGTGAGCACAAGGAAAAGATCCGAGTGGAAAAGCTGTCACGCTGAGGGAGGTTTTTCTTCATTAGAAATGACATTAAGAATAGAAACAGCTAAAGATATGCAGTACTTTTAAAGGCGTGTGTTGGGGATTTTAATGTTTGATGAAGACCATGAGAAGTAGCAAGAAAGTCTCATCTCATCTTATTGCCAAGATCTTCTGTGCAAAGATTTTTATCTCTAGCTGATGTTACCCACTTATGAGATTCTATTTTAAGTTTTTAAGATAACTCTGAACCTGATCTGTCCACGTTCCAACAGTTTTCTGCTCTGTTTCTCACTGTTTTACCATATTAATCTTTCATTCGTTCATCTTCTGCCGCTTGGTCCCCATTGTGGGTCGCAGGTGGCTGGAGCTATTTTTGAAGTTACATTTACAGGTTACAAAATCTGACGTTATCTAGCTGTATAAACAATACACAAAAGAAGCAACAGTAGAAAATGACATTACATCAAAGTTTAGTACATCTAGCTCTGGGTTAGAACATGTTATTCCAAAACTCTCTTCACATGAATGTACTGGCAATATTTATCCACGTTTCACTTTGCTTCCCTTTTCTCTATTTAAAATGTACTTTTGTACTGTTTCTGTGTTAACATACATATGCAGCAGTAGAACAGCTTTTTTTCCCAGTATATTCAGCAGCCATTGAGACATCGTCAAGCATATGGCAGCAACTGTGATCGTGTGACTCTCGTCTATTAAATCCTTGATGATAGGGTCTAGATGACGTGTTAGGATCTTGTTTTTCACAGATCATTCCAATTACAATATACGAATAGGTGATTTTTTTAAAACACAAGAAGAAAAAATGCTCTGTTTAATGAACTTAACATCCTGCACTTCAAGCCATAATCTACTTATTAAGAAAATACCAAGAAATCCCCAACTGTGGTCTGACCCAGAGTGTCTTGTAGCAACATAGTGAAAGAGACAGTACAAGGTCTCTTTGTTATGCATATGTAAAAAAAACAGAACACCAAACACAGAGCTAGCAGTTTAAGGTAAGCTCTAAACTTAGTCTGTTCAAAGTCATGCAGAGAATCAAGACAGGTACTTAAAATTAAAGCTAAGAATAATTAGTGAACAATGCTTTTCTTAAGAGACTCAATTAATCAACCACATTTTAATTAAGCTCACCCTAACTCCACTGAGTTTACTAGTTTCTGCTCACAGTCACATTATCAACAGCCCTTCCTCTGTGAACATGACAAAATGGATCTGACTGGGAGTGTACTGCAGTGTCAGACTAACTGCTGAGTGAGAGTGCACTGGGTCTCCTACCCCCTCCTCACTGTTGTACTCTCTAATTCTCAGTCTGGACTCTGGCTGTGTCTCTGCCTGCAGCCAAGAAAGCCAAATGTCAGATTCAGTCTTCATTCGCACGCCTTTGGTTTATTTATCTACAACATGTTCATTTGAAGCTGACTGACCAAATTGTCTGAGGCGTTCAAAAGGCTGGGAGATGCACTTGGAATGGTCAGTGTGATTATGGTTTAGGTTGTGCTGCTTTTACCATCTTTGATAAATTAACCAAATTTGCATGTTAGAGTATATATTCATTCATTTTTTTACTGCTTATCTTAAACAGGTTGAGGCTGGGTTACCCTTGACAACCACCAGTTAATCACAGGTCTAAAAGTAGTTTTTAAAAAAAGGAATAGCAGGTCATGTTACTAAAAAATAATCTTCTCCAAAAAGATATTTGGGCCTGTTTTGAACTTGTGGAACCATCCATATTCTTGTTGAGTTATAGGTATCAGAGCCAAAGGTTTCTTTTTTCATATTTTTTTTTTTTCCCCCCTTGTAAATATTAAAAAAAAAAAAAAATAGATGGAACTCCGACTCCCTCATAAAATGGCAAGATGTTACAGAACAAGCATACTTTGAGTTAATAGCAACTTACATAATCAATGAGCTAGTGTATCACTTTATTAAGTATCATTTAGCTCACACATGTCAAACTCAAGGCCCGGGGGCCAAATGCGGCCCTTTGCAGTGTTTTATGTGGCCCTTCAATACATTTGGAAAGTTATATTTTTGGCACTAGGTTTTAATAAATTAGATTTTTGCTACAAATTAAACTAAAACCTGTTGAAATCCAACTAAAACATGTTCAAATCTGACTAAAATCTGTTCAAATCCAATTAAAACCTATTCAAATCTAAATAACCTTGTTTAAATCCAACTAAAACCTGTTGAAATCCAACTACAAAGAGTTTCCATAAACAGATGAAATTAAAGTTAAAAGATAACTCGTGTAAGACTAAAATGAAGATGAAATCTCACATTCAAAATTTAACAAAAGCTTCCAAATGTCACCATCTTCGGCCCCTGAAAGGATTCTTATTAACTATGGTGGCCCCTCACCACTTTGAGTTTGACACCACTGATTTAGCTCATCAGTTGTATTGATAAATTTCTCAAATACTTAAAATATAACATAAAAACACAATATTAACAGAGCGCTGATCTAATTTTTCCACTTTGAGACAACTCGTTTATAGTCTTCCATGTTTTTTGTTTTTTTTACACACTTTGTATGCATTTTTAATTTGAAAAGACACCTAAAAGCAAATATTTAAACAAATTGATCTTAAACCTTTCTTACAGGTTCACAGTCAGAGCCAAACAAGTCCTTCATTATATTCTCAATGCGTGCATGTTAAACACACTTGTTGTCGGAAAGTTTATGTCGATGTTACACTTGCTAGTTAGCATGAGTTAGCATGGTCGGAAAACATGGGCGTATCAGTGGAAGATGGATGTAGCACACTACGAATGCACAGCAAGCTACATTAGCAATTTGCTAGTCAGCTAATGCTAGTAAAAGTAAAATGTAGCTCATCAAATGTACAGTAACTCAACTCATAAATGTCTTAAATGACATACATATTGTTTAGTTAGCCTGTGATCACAGAATGGATATGCAACATAAAAACACAATATTTCCCAATAAAGCTGTCCACTTTGACACATTATAATGTTAGATTCAGCAGAAACTATTACTGTTGTCCTCCATGTTTTTTGTTTTTTTTTAATTAACTTAGACAAGACACCTAAAAGCAAATATCTAAACAAACTGATCTTAAACATTTCTTACTCAATCACTGCAGAGCAAAACAAGTCCCTTTCCCCCGATTTGAGACAACCTGTAGAATCACAATGTTAGATTCTGCAGAAATGATCCTCATCTCTTTAGTCTCCCCAGTTTTTAAATTATTTCAGACACACGTGAGATGTTCTGTTGCATTTGAAGAGAAAACTAAACAAAATGAAAACAACAACATCCTAAAATGTTCTTAGAGCTTCTCCGGAAAACAATACAAGAATCCCCCAGTATATTCTCCATGCACGTGAAACCAACTTCTCACATGCGTTGCTGTTGCCGTTCCACCAATTAGCCGCAGTCACACTTGGCTAGTTAGCACCCTTCAAAAAAAAAAAAAAATCCAGCTGTTTATGCATTGCAACTTCACGACTCTCGTAGCAGCTTTCACAGGTTGTTTAGTTTGTCAAAGCTATCCTGACTCCATCAACGTTTTTTCGTCATCAGAAGCCGTTTAACAGAAGTTATGTGGGCTCGAAGACGGACCGCGCAGCTGTTCATTGCGGTGACACTGACATTTGGACCTTTTGTCTCAGCTGCTGCGGAGTATAGACGCGTTTTCCAGATGAAGACGAGACGGCATCTGATGATTGATGTGGATTTTAATACCAACAGAGTTTTCCATCTGACCTAGAATGACTTCATTGTCAAACGCGGCAGGTCTGTGACAGTTGGCAACTCTTTCAGGGCTGAACAACAAATAATTACAACAGAAGTGGAAAATGAGCTGGTGTAGTAATTGGTGCCATAATCACAATTAGACAAGTACAGAAACAGAATGGCACAAAGAAACTCACATCATTGAAAGATATCCAACTGGAATAGGCTCAAAATGAACTCATTAGTTACAAAAACGGCACAACTGAAATTGATCAAAATAGGGAAATTGATCAAAATATCCTGGGGTCTTTCTGCACGTTGCAAAAAAAACAAGCCGGCTGTGGCAGAATGGTTAGCAATGTCTGCCTCACTACAATCAGATTTTAGGGTTGATTCCAAGACAAGTCAAGGCTTTTCTTTGTGGAACTCGTGCATGTGTAGGTTTTTCACCAAAACATGAACAATATGTCATAAAATATCAATAGGAAAATAAAAATCAAGCAATACAATACCAAAACATGCAGTTGATTTTAAAGTTTCCACTCAAACAGGTGAGCTAAGGAAGAGTGGGAGACTGGGATGCAATGTGTAAGATATTGTAGTATAAACAGCAATCAGGTATAACATTATAACCACCTGCATTATATTGTGTTTGCCTGTGACAAAGTGGGCTGAGATCAGAGTCACTTTGTCCCATTTGTTAACTCACTGTGTCCCAATGCTAGACATAACTATCCTGTTTTTTTTTTGTTTTTTTTTAGCTTTTATTTATATTTAATTTCTTTTTTTGTAAGTTAAACACACACACATATTTAGTTTTAAAATAGTTTATTTGGTTAAAGCTGATCATTTATTATAATTTTTATTTTTATTTAAGTTTCCTTATGTATTTAATGTATTTATCTTGTGAATGTGGATTTACTCTTGGGTTTTTGCATAAAACTATAAAAGGGAGCAATGTGCAAATTGTTGGATGTAGGATCTGTTCCTGCTCACCTGGAGTGTTGCTTATACCTGTAATATGAGGTGAACTGGTCGGTAGGAGTGTCCTTGTCCATTAAGAGAGTATTTAGGGCAGTCTGGAGAGAGCTATGGAGAGACATTATCATCAGCCCAATGTTCAGTTAAATTCTTGTTAAGAAAAGTTAACAGTTTATTTTGTAAATATGTACATTTATTTGGCACCCCACGATGCCCACGATCAATAAAAAGCTTGGTTAGAAACGGAATCTTTGAGTCTGCCTCCTGCTTTTGACCACTTTGGCCAGCTTCCCCACATCGACCTCCACAGACGCTCAATTGGATATCAACTTCTTCAGCAATTCGAGCAGGCCAGTCTTCACTCCTCACGTGCATCAGTGAGCCTTGGCCACCCATGACCCCGTTGCTGCTTCACCACTATTCTTTCCTTGGACTGCCTAATATATCCCACTCACAAAAAGGTGCCATGATGAAGAGATAATCAGTGTTATTCACTTATCCTGTCAGTGGTCATAATGTTACGCCTGACCGGTGTAAAACAAAATGGACCGGAGCCATTTTGTTCCATTACTGAGTTAATTCCTGTTCTTATGGCTGCCTAGAACAGATGAACTGACCACTGGTGGAGGAGAACTCGCGTTTCTTGTTGTGCACAAATTCTAGCTAAATTTTAAGTGCAATTATGAGCTTTATGAAATAGGTTTTGTTTTAAAACTTGCATTTACAACAGCATGTTCCTGTGGGACTACCATTGTTGTTAACATTCAGTTTGTCACCAAAAACTACAAACCACTCATACATGTAAACAATCAGTTGGTGTATGCATTTCAATAGCTAATTTAGCTTTACAAATGCCAAATAAAAGTAAATAATTTATATGTTGCATGTATATTCAAATGTGATCAAAGTATTTTTTATTGTTCAGTGTTTAGTGACTGACAGACTTATGCTATCAGCCTTAAAAAAGACTTTATGCTAATCTATTTAAATGCTGCATTTTGATTTATGCTAATATGTGATGAAATATGGAGGCACAAATATGATAATGTAAACATTTAAATGTAAAAACTTTATTGCTGATACTTTTGCCTAAATAGGCAGAGGAGTTTATTCCACCAGCTGCATGTTTGGAGGCGGCGCTCTCCCAGCCCTTTAGCATCACCCCAGACATAACAGACAGTGGTGTGTGCATCTGTGAGCGCAGCCGACTGGAAAAGGCTGCGAGCTGCGGCTGTAAGCCCGCAGCCATAATTGAAATGCTGCTGCCTCTACTAGAAATGTAAAACGCATCTTTATTGGTGCCAGGGAAACTTTTCCCAGAGTAACAGTGAAAAGCTTTCATAAACTAGCATCAGATTTGGAATCAGTGTTACATTTAATGGAGAAGAAAAAAAAAAACACAACTTAAAGGCTGGAAAGCGATATGAAAAGGACATATTGGGATCTGGGCTGGAGGCAGCGCGGTATGTGGGTTAGGCAGTTAGCCTGTTCATTAAACTAAATGGATCAAATGTGTCTTTAATTACAGCATCCCTGAGTGGGACAGCCCCCCTCAGCCAGACGCTCACATGCAGCATATTGCTTCACTGTTGACCAATGAGCATGAGTTGTTCCATTTATTTAATTCCTTGCTCGGGCTTTATTTATTGACAGAATGTTTATAGATTTAGGGGAAGCATCAGTGTACATTTAGGATGGTTACTTCACACTTCCCATGGTCAAAAGTTACGTGGATGATATCAGCAGAAGAAACACCATTTGAACTGTAAAGTAATACTACTATTTAATCTATTTATATCTGCATTATACTATTGACTATACTTGCAAACATTTTTTGAAATAAAAGAAAATGTTTTGTCACAACTAATCAATCTAATTTGGTTTCTATGCTGCAGTCTCAGAAAAAGGGATAGTAGACAATTTAAAAAACTAATAGAGAGGGCTGGTTCTATACTACTCTACTCTACTATAGAGTCTGGACATCACGTGACTAAATGCCTGCAATTGGCCATAATGGAAAGAAAAAGAGAGTGCTTGTTGCTGCTGTAATCCCAAAGTCATCAGCAAGACATGTTATATTTTACAAGGTGCGCAGAAATGTAAAGAGATATGAACAAAATAATCTGATCATTCTTTAGCATGTAAAAAAAAAATCTGGAGTCAGCTGCAAAAGAATTATCTACAATGTCACAGTATGTTTTAGCTTCATTTTTAACCTCACGGTATAGCTTTATACTAATTAGATTTAACAAAGCGCTTTTTTTCATTTTTCTTTGCCCTATAAAGAATTGTTTGATGTGTATTATTTATAAAATGTGAAAAGTAATAGCAAGCAATATCTCTGATTTACACCACACAAGTTGCTAGTCTGCGCTTATCAATGATGCTGGTTGCTAAATAAAAAGCATTGTGTTTTTTTCTCAGTTTTTTTTCATCCGTTCTAATGTTACACTAATCTTAGGAAACTGCCTGGAAACAGGTTCAGTACTTTTCTACAGTTTTGTTTTTATTACTATAGTTCAATGTACAGCTCTATAGGTATTAGTTTGTAGACTCTGGTTAAAGCGGAGGAGCAACAGACACACAACAGGAGGGATGCTATTCTGAACAACATGGACCGTCCCCTGCATTGGGCTTTTGAACAACAGAGAGCAGCCTGTGGACATCTGAGATCAGTGAGATGCTTCCAGAGCCACAAGACTCTATAATATACCAGTCTATGGAAGATGTTCATTTGAAGAGACCTAAAAACTGAATTTGCCTTTAGGAATTTAGTTTGAATTCCATGTTTGCGCTGTAGATATAAAAGAAGCTGTATACTGTATGCGCTTCACATCTTCACGTCCTGGCATCTATTTGCACTCATACACACACACACACAGCGGTTTGTCCCCCCATCTGCCCGTCCGTCCCTGTTTCCCGTGTGTTGGCGGGGTTACCTCCATTCCGCTGTGACGATTCATCAAAGCGCCGCTCCCAGGCAACCCTGTCGCCTGGCAACACGAGTCAGCTTCACCGACGGGAGACGACTCCGAGCGGGCGTTGGGGGAATGGAAACAGACGGGAGAAGAAAGGCCAGGACGCACCAGCCGCACCTCACGCTTTTCATGTTTTGCTTCTGCCAAGTTTATTTAGAGATATAGGGTTCATTTCAAGTTACATATAACGACTTTCTTTGCATGTTCTCATCAGTTGTGCTTCTCATTGTTCTTCCCCTGAATACACAATGAAGCATAATTTGTGAAAACATAACAAATGGAAAAAGTTGATAATCAGGACCCGAATTAAAAGCGTGTTGTTGATTATGGAGCTGCTCGCCTGCTTTTCTTTTCTTTTTTTTTCGCAAATCAGTGTGATTGGTTAAGTCAAAAAGAGGGCCACTGCCAGGTTAAGTGAAAAACAAATTATCTTGTTGCCATGGCGCCTGTAAGTGGGATATATTGGGAGCATGAAGTGGCTGTGTTGAAGGCAGGTTTGGTGAATTAAGGGCTGTACTCAAATGGTTAGAAGAGTCTTGTGCACAGAAAATGGCAAAAAAGTGGTACACAGAACGGGTGATAGACATGAGAGATGCTTAAACCGAGTGTTCACTATTATATGTCACCATGGTCACTGCAGGTATCTTATATTCTGTTAATTTTACAAAGTATTGCATTTTAAATGATAGATAGAAAAATAGTTATAGTTAGTAAATTGAAACAGTTTTTTTGATTTAGTACATGCATTTGTTTACTTTGGCTTTTCCAGATATGTACTGTCACCATAAATGTACAGATGTTTTAACAGTGGGTAAAGGTATATGTTGTTAAAAAGCTCAAATATTTACTTTTACTAGAACTTCTGAAAACTCTTAGAAATTTGGTTTGTGAAAAATGCAATATTCTCTAAATATAATATAATATACAATAAATATATAATTACATATTACACCAGCATCAATTTTTTTTTGTCTTATAGCGCATCTTGTTTTATTGGGTCAACATTTAAATTGGTTTATTGCACTGCATCGACATAATCTTTTGAGACAGTACTTTATTTTTAACGAATACCTACAGAGCTGTATGAATGATGTGAATAATTTTATTTACCAATATAATCACAGCATGTAAATAGCAATGTATAGTCTATTGTCTTATCAATTCAATTTATTTATTCATTTATCTGTCAGGAAGAAGGACAGATGAGTCCAGAATGTTTTTTGGTTTTTTTTTTTTGGTTTTTTTTAAGCAGGACTTAGTAAAAAGTAAAAGGCTGCACCCACAATAGGTTTTGTTGTTTTTCAGAAGACTAGTCTAGCAATATTATTTGTCAAGAGTTTCTTTTGTTTATTAGTTCCTCTGCTTATCCACTACAGTTGCATTGTTAAATAATTAATGTTAATAATGAAATGATGTTGTTTTTCTATATTAAAAAACATACCTTACAATAAATACCTTACAGTAATAATAATAAACAGTCTGGAAAGGATGTGCAATAGATTCGTTGCAGGTATATAAATCAAATGCTGTTATTTGCAAGTTTTTTTGTTTTTTTTTAATCATAAACAATCACATTTAAGTCTAATCATTGGGTGCCATAGTTGTTTAGGTGAAAGGGTCACACTTGTAATCACACACACACTTGGTTGTCAGAATATTATGGCTGATAGTCGATAAGAGATGGCAAATACATAATGGGACGGAAACAAAAACAGAGCCTTCACAATCAGACGCTATTTCGACAAATGCAGGCCATTATTTGAAGCATCCTAAACAATTGATGCAGCACTTTCATCACCCCTCAGCTTTGGTTCCAGCACTGTCTTAGAATTAAACAACGCAGGCTGTTGATTGGACGATAAAGAATCCTCAATTAAGTGAAAAGAATCAAACAAGAGAAATCTAAAATGTCAAATTAGACGCTCAATTAAAGCTTGTTCTTCTCATAAACAGTCAAATGCATAAAAGACTGCATGATTTTATCACCAAGAGCTATATCTGAATGAATTTACCTTAAAGAAAGTTCAGCTGTATTCACTTTCTACTTTATTCTGGTTATGTTGCTTGAAAAAAAGACTGAACTGCCTTGTGCCCACTGTTTAGTTAAATGTGGATCTATATCAGCAGAGCCCCCTGCACCCACTGCCCCTATATCCTGCTCTACTCTGGCCCCGTGCGTCCACACTGGAGGCTCGATGTGAAATGTGTCTTCATTTTAGAGCCGTTACACCGTAAAGCTGCAATTACCCCACTGATGCCTGCTTACCGCCAGGCAATCAACACTCCATTAGCTCCTCTACACTCCGCCTGCACCGTCACACACACACACAGGCCCCACGTGCACGCTCCATCCCTTCCTGCTTCCCCCATTCTACAGGGGGCGCAAATCATTACTGACTACTGACTACTACGCCTGTTTTTTTTGTTTTGTTTTTTTGGATCCATCCTGTTTCTTCCAGCATTTTCCTCCATCCAAAAAACATATAAATAAATAAAAAAATGTGCTGCATCCCTTGCTTTTCTTGCCTGGCTGGATTTCTTCCATTTTTAACATATTCTGAGGCAGAGGGAAGCGATCATGTAATACTTTCGCCCGGGGTACAGTAGAAAGTAAATGCGTTATTCATAGCCCGAGGCGTTTCTATCGCGTTAAGTGGAAAATGTGGAGCGGCGCGGTGGCTGGATGCAGGTGGTGCTTAGAGATGAACACAAACAGAGTTGGAAAAGCATTTAGGAATCAGCGCACGGCGGCACACACCGATACAAAACAAACTGGCAGTAATAGGGAGATAAAGGTGGGAATCTACTTCGCCGGTTGAAATAGCAAGGACTTTCCAGCTTCAGATAGATTTACTTATGTTTTCTTGATGTTAAAGCAACACTATGGAATGTTTTACCTCATAAAACTGTATGTAGCCTTAACACTGACTGTAACAGTGTCACTAGATAATATCTGGTGTAACTTTCTGTTGTATGCCTGCAACAAATTATCACCTGAACACACCTTACTACCTATGTGTCCCCTTCTAGATTTCTTTCTTTTATTTTGGTTCATAATAACTATTATACAACCCTAAATCATGAATTAACTGTGATTAATAAAGTTTTTTTTTTTCAATTTCACTAGCCACACTCTGCCCTGATTACGACCAGACCTGTTTAATCAAGAAATCACTAAAGTAGAACCTGTCTGACAAAGTGACATAAGCCAAAAGATCTCAAAAAGCAAGACATCACGCTGCGATCCAAAGAAATTCAGGAACAGATGAGAAACAAAGTCATTTCGATCAGTCTGGAAAGGGTTACAGAGCCATTTCTAAAGCTTTGGGACTCCAGTGAACCACGGTGAGAGCCATTATCCACAAATGGAGAAAATAAGGAACTGTGGTGAACCTTCCCAGGAGTGGCCGCTGCCCAAACTTACGTACATTAATGAGGCAATGACCCTCATTTATTAAACGTGTGTACTCCAGAAAATGGGGTATTACAGCCATTTCAACACAAACTTTCATTGTCAAGTTGCCATATGTTGCATTCAAATCCCACTCCAGGTCAGGAGGAGGTGTAAATTTACCCAAGTTTAAGTCATTGCAGTGAATTGTGTGCAGTAAAACAATTGGTAAGACTATACAACAAATTGCAATTACAATACAGTTTTACTATTTTTTTACTGTTTACCTTTTAGGACTATTTTTGGGTGTTTGAGGAGCATTCTGTTTATTTCTCCCTCCCTTGTCAGAGTAATGTCGCCAAAATAAACAGTCTGTTGTTGTCTTAATGTGAGCCCAGCTGAATAGTGACCATTTAGGGGCATGTTATTCAAATCACGCCTGTTTTCATCCACCTGATCTATTGACATCCAGTTGTGCGTACTGGGAATGGAATTTACAGTTTCATATCCCCCATATGCATTCCAGGGCACAGCCATTTCAGACACAGCAAACAGATCTGCACTTGCTTTTTCTCATCCTTCAGGAATAAGGCCAATGTATGTATGAGTACAGTGGTCCCTCGTTTATCGCGGGTTACGTTCTAAAAATAATCCACAATAGGCGAAATCCGCGAAGTGGTCAGCTTTATTTTTTACAATTATTATATATGTTTTAAGGCTGTAAAACCCCTCACCACACACTTTATACACTTTTCTCAGACAGGCATTAACATTTTCTCACATTTCTCTCTTGTTTAAACACTCTCAAAGTTCAAACCTTAGCATCTTCCTCTGCCTTTTGTCGGTGCAGAACGTTTCGTGGACATTGTGGGTTTTGTCGGGAGAAAACTTGCAAACATACAGCACTTCAGAGTCACACTGCTAGCGATCGAACATTTATGTAAATTTGTCAAGCCGAATGCATTCTGTACTGTACAGGTGACACGGCACGGAGGAGATTGATTGACAATGGTCTACAGTGCCTTAGCCAATCAGGACGCAGAACACAATGCGCATTCATACGGTGTTAAAAAAAAAAAAAAAGCATGCAAAATTGCACAAAAAAATCTGCAAAACAGCGAGGCCTCGAAAGGTGACTACTGTAAATAGAATGTTATGTGAGTCTTTGTCGCTCCTCAAACAGTAGGTCGTTAGTGTATTTTTGCAGACATCCTGTCAAGTAGCTCGAGCAGATGAGACACACACACAAAAATAAACCATCTTCATTTTTTTAAATATACACTCACACACAACAAGTAAGATACCAATAATCTGATTTATTTGTGAAGGAGCAGAATACCCCTGTAATTTTAATCGATTACCTTCCTAGAAATAAGATCCTGTAACTTGAGAACATCAGTTTGTTGCAGGCCCAGACCCATCTGTCAATCTCTGGTTCTATCCCTCCTTCCGTCATAAACAAGACGCTGAGATTCCTTCACTTGAGGCAAGAACTCTTCTCCAAAGTGGAAGGAGTTAAGGTTAGGCTGCTGATACTCACTTTCATCCTCTAACGTCCAAATGCACGTTGAAGGTTCTTGTTTTGATGACGCAAACAGAATCGGTGACAAAATGATATCCCTGAAGTAGTCTAAGATGCTTTGAAAAATATATTTACCAAAGCACATCTAGGCTACTCCTGCAGCTTGTTAAATGACACCAGTGTCTTTTAAAGAGTGTCTCACCAAAGTGTATTTTTCTCCCTCCAGTACATATTACTTTCCCCCTTTCTCCGTCTTATTGCGCAGACCGCCACCCTTCAAACACTCGACACAAGAATCCGGCCGTCCTTCACGTTGCTTCCTGTAAATTGGTGTTCTTTTGGGAGGAACTGTGAACAAACACTAGCTCAAGGTGTCATTACTCATATCGATGACTCACAGACAAGGAGCAGCGCTTCGGTCTCAGAGAAAAGCCATCAGCGTCCTTTGACAATATTTCAGCTCGGTGTATAACCTCCACAGAAAAAAAAACAAAACACGAGCGTTAACGGCGGCGCTAACTTTGCTTTGAAAAGTAAATGCAAGGACAGATATTTAAAAGTGCAGAGCGGAACCGGTGTCTGTACGGAAGAACGGAGCCTCAAGAACGTCTTTGTTGCTTTAAATCACATTTCCATTATCCAAAGCCCTCGTAGGTCAAACGAACGGTCTGTTTCTTTAAACCTGAATAACCCCTATGAGAGCACAGAGGCGCAATGTACCGGCTTGATGTACTGCACAGACAAATAAGAAAAGAGACAAGAAATAGAGGTCTCTTAGGATCCAAAGCCAAAATCAAACCTAGCATTAGTTTAGATGGGTTTAACTGGATTCATAAAAGCGAACAAATAATTGGAATAATCCAGTATAGATGTGACAAAAGAATGGATTCGTTTTGCAGCTACTGTGTAACTTTCATGATATATTTCCAGTATTTATGCAGGTTTCAGTGTTTGTTTGTTTTTTATTTTTGCACTGCTTCTTTGTGTAAGCAGATGCAGACAGTGCTGAAAAATACGTGACCTAAACACATCTCATCTATTGAATTCCGTGATGATAAAGCCTAGATCAGTAGTGTCAAACAAAAGTGGTGAGAGGCCGCAATAGTTAATAAGAATCCTTTCAGGGGCCGAGGATGATGAAATTTATAAACTTTTTATTTCTGCATGTGAGATTTTATCTTCATTTGAGTCTTACAAAGGTTACCATTAGCATAAATTTCCTCCTTTTATGGAAACTGGTTTTAGTTGGATTTGAACAGGTTTTAGACCAATTTGAACAGGATTTAGTTGGATTTCAGCAGGTTCTAGATGGATTTGAACAGATTTTAATTGGATTTGAACAGGTTTTAGTCAGATTTGAACAGGATATAGTTGGATTTGAATAGTTTTAGATGGATTTGAACAGATTTTAATTGGATTTGAACAGGTTTTAGTCAGATTTGAACAGGTTTTAGTCGGAACTGAATAAGTTTTATATGGATTTGAACAGGTTTTAGTTGCATTTGAACAGGTGTTAGTTGGATTTGAACGCGTTTTAGATGGATTTGATTGATCCAAACTAAAATCTGTTCAAATCCGAGTAACACCTGTGCAACTAAAACCTGTTCAAATCCATCTAAAACTTATTCAGTTCCGACTAAAACCTGTTCAAATCTGACTAAAACCTGTTCAAATCCAACTAAAACCTAGACTTCAAAAATCACCAACTAAATGTATTGAAGGGCCACATAAAACATTGCATTAGGCTGATGGGCTTTGAGTTTGACAGGTGGGGCCTTGATGATGTGGTAAAGTCACATAGTCACCTATACTAGAAAGCTGGCACCCCTAAGATGGATATTATGTCTGGGTAAAAAATGAAAAGGCTTTTTGTCAGAGTAAAAATATTTTGCTCTTCAGTCCTTTTCCAAGTTCCTTTTTATATCAGAATGTGCATCTCATTTCAACACTCTCCTCTCTAGTTTTGTGCTGTGAAATTGGAAATTCAACAGACACATGATAATGTAATGAGCCCAGTTCCAAAATTCCTTTTCTGCACTAAAAAGCTGTGGCACTGCAGTTAATCAAAGTGTCACGTTTAAAGCCAAAATGTTCTTCCCCGTTACCAAACACACACAGCAACAACAGAGTAGCAACCGTCCTTGCTTTTATTTTATTTAAAAGGTAGAACTGGATCAATTTGCCGCCACAAAATACTAATATATTACACCGAACTGAAGATTAAAGCTTAATATTCTGGTTAGCGTCAGACTAATACCATCCTGCAATTATCCACGCCTCGTCAAACTACTGGAATATACACTTTGAATGTTAGCCAAACGTTGTATATGTCGACACTGGTTGGAGGGACTCTTTTTCGATGTGACCAAAGCTTCCACCATGTGCTGAACATCCATTAAATCCTTTGATTAGTTTCTCCGCCTCACACCTCTTCCATTTCAAAAACCTGCTCCAGAACATGCCCTCCTCATGCTGTTAGCTCTGGAGCTACAGTTACTTGTGTTTTTTTTTGTGTGTGTGCGTGTCTGATTCCAGCCCCCGTAAGTCCTAGACCTTGTCTCTGTCTCTAAGCCTGTTTCATAATAAAGTCATTCACACTGTCTGGCTCAGTGTCTACATTTGGGTCCCTTTTTTCCCACCACTTGTCACGATCCATGACATTGTCAGTAATGTGACAAGGTAAAGCTCACAATCTTTGCTCTAACAACTCAATTACTCAAAAACCGATGTATAAAGTGTCTTTTTGCTAATGTCTACAGTAAAAAAAGACAGCAGTTTGGATTTTACTTTCACTTTCTGCCAGCTATTACACACTTTCTTTGCTTTATGCTTGTATTTGCCTCTTCCCTGGACACTCTAGTCGATTTGTTTTCTTCAGGCTGATAGCTACAAGCCCATTCATCCAGCGTCTCGGCCAGGGCACAGTCACTCTTTAATAAGTTTCTCCAGTGAGGCAGGTACATCGTCAGGCACGCAAAAACTCACTTTGATACAGCCCGGGCACCTTTAGCCACCCGGAAAAAAAGAGAAATCCAAGCTGTCCACTCATTGATTTTCTTGTCCGACACATTTGAAATGCAGCGTGGTTAGGCATCACTGGGTTATAAAGAGTCAACATAAAGTGTGAAAGTTTAAGGCGATTGTTATCCTGAGGAACTTTTCATCTGCTGATAGCGGGTGGGTCAGCTATTTTTCCAAGAGTCAAACCCAGCAGGAGTATATTAAAATACTGTATGAAACCTAGCAAAATATGAAATGTTTTTTTTGGTCAAAACTTTGGCGTAAGAGCATGCTTTTGTATCAGTGTAATCCAAATTGAAGTATTTTGTAAATGGTTTTGTGAATGGTTATCAACTACTAGCTCTTATTACCGCAAATAAATAAGAATGTGATATGGGTGAGATGCTAATAATGTAAATAGACTGACCATAGAAAAACTTACTATTAAGTTATTTCACCTAGAGCACCTATCAGCCCAATGTTGAGGTAGAAACCCCATTTTGGAAATACATTGTCATCTCTCATGTACAAACAGAAGCCCAAAATGTATTGATGTGTGAATGTACAAAAATGTAGTAAGGAGTAGTAAAAAAGGAAGTCAGGATGCATCATAAATGTGCCTTGAACTTGAACTTAGGTTTATTCAGTGCATAACTGTTACATGCAGAGAAGGTGTCTGTGTTTTGCTCCTGTCTCTCCCCCTCTATCTGCTCTCAGGTGCTGTGGGCGGGACCTGAGAGTCTGGCTCATTGATTGGCTCCTGCCGGTAGAGGATTACCCAATGAAGGCCTGAGCCACAACTTTAAAAGAGGAGAGAAGAAGCATCTCTCTCTCTGTCTTTGTGTTTGCATTGTTTGATGCTGTGTACCCATTGTGGTTGGGAGGTGGGCAGGTGAGTGGGCCCAATACATTTTACAGCACGTAGGTACTTTATGTTTAAGACACTAGGTTTATTGGTTGTTGCCACCACTGTATTTTTGAGTAAAAGCACTTTTCTTTAGATAAGCAGACCAGGCCTTTCATTTTCTGTTCTTTTGGGTTAAGACTAGGTTCGTAGTTTAGGCCCTGTTTTGTTTTATTTAGTTCTTTGATTTGGCACAACTGTTTGAGTCCTCCTCCCTCCACCGGTTTTGTCACTTTTGGTATTTTTGGCTTAACAATAAAGCCATGCAATATGACTGCAACAATGACTCGGTGTCTCATTGGATTGTCTTATTCAACTAAATGTCTATCATCTAACAAGGACATAACAATAACCATGTAACATTGTATGATTTCTGATGGTATTGTAATAGCAG
Source organism: Rhyacichthys aspro (assembly GCA_036850595.1). NCBI lineage: Eukaryota > Metazoa > Chordata > Actinopteri > Gobiiformes > Rhyacichthyidae > Rhyacichthys > Rhyacichthys aspro. The sequence continues at coordinate 13,271,674 of CM072165.1, read as the reverse complement.
TGTATTATGTAAATTGGCACTAATATTTAAGACTACAGAAGGTGACTATATATATATATATATATATATATATACTGTCACACTGTAAGACGAAAGAGGTAGTCCTGCCAAAAATGATCCGTTTGACTTAAAAATCAGTTGTGTGTGTGTTAACAGGCTCAAAGACACTGGATATCACAGTTGGAGAGAATCCTGTGAATGACCACACTTTGATAGGAGTTAGTAAAACAGATATACCGGCAACTGTTTGCTACACACTTACCTCACGCTGTCTTTGCAACACAAACATGTGCAGACTCCATTCCTTATTTGTTTGTTTGCCAGTCAACTTAACGCTGTGTGTTGTTGTGCACATTGGAATCATATGCATCAGATTACCATGTGTCACCCATTTAAGTCACATAGTCCAGGGGTGTCCAACTTTTTTCACTAAGGGCCACATAATGATCAAAAATGAATACCGAGGGCCACTCGCTGAGGTGACCGATTTGGCTTCACTAAAGTCCCCTTCGGTTGTATCTATTTTCTGGACACTAGGTTTTTTTCTCTTAGTGTCCCTCTATATTATAATATTATAACCACAGAGAAAAGTGGAATTATATCTTGTTACACAATTAATGCTTTCTTTTAGTTGGATTATGCAGAGTCACATGCAGAAAAATGAAAATTTGAGCCTGAGGGCCACAAGAAATTGCTCTGCGGGCCACATTTGGCCCCTGGGCCATAGTTTGTACATCCCTGACATAGTCTAACATTTAGTAACCTTTTACAGTGGTAAATGTCATACAAGGGCTTAATGAAGCTATTATTAATGGCTTTATTCCTTTAATATGTCTGTTTTCACCCATAGCTGCAATATTATTTTTGAAGGAAAAGCTGCTCACATTAAAGGTGCAATTGGAGATGTTTGCAACAACTGTCAGTGACCTTTTAAAAAAATGCATGTCCATGTCTTAATAGTCTGTAATCGGACAGTAAAGGCAGTTTAAGTAATGTAGCAAAAAAATGTAATAGAAAAATTCCATCTTTAAAGGGTGACATTGTAGCGCTTATACAATAATCAAGCGCCAATCTAAATATTGTTCATATTATTTAAAATTTAGCATTGATTATCCCTACTTCCTGAGAGAATGTTGATTTTCAAGGCCTTCTTCTACATGAGGTTGGGCTCCACCCCACAGTGGCTTCAACCAATGTTATCTGCTTATGTTACAGCATTACAACCTCCTACTATATTCTAAATCCATCGTATTCACAACAAGAAAGTTGTATTTGAGGTGCATGATTTTACTGGGCAGTGTGTAAACAGTGTAATGAGCTAGCCTGGTGCTAGTATTGTGCTCGGGACTCTAAATAGTCCATTTAAAAGATAAACCGTACCCAGTGATTTGCAAACAATCGCAAATTTGGCACATATTGCACAACAACCGTGTGCCTCTCTATTATTTAAAACTACAAGAACAAACATTTCTGGAAAGCACCTGCCAGTTCCTTCCTCTCTAATTAGCCTACCTGTGCTGGCTCATCTAAATGATGTAACTCCATGAAAGGAAGCGCCGTGCTGTACATCAATCCTCCGCAAAAGCAGCCTTATTCACATGAAAAAAAAAATCTCCCTGCAAAACTCACTCCATCCCCTCTTTTCCTTCATCGAGAGACGTGCAATGTAAATAATTACCCATGGTGCTGGCATTGAAAAACAAAAACAAGAAGGAAAAAAAAGAATCCTCCTACACATCTCATAAAGCACCACCCTGTCAAAAAATGAGCTCCATTACCGAATGCAGTTTTCGATCTCTGTGTCAGTGCACGGCTGAAAGTAGTAATTAGGTTGTCAGGGAAAGAGCACATAATAAGAGCCGCATATACAGCGTCGGTCGGAGCCTGTCTTCGCTCCACCGTCTGCCAAAAACATATCGACGACGCATCGATTGGACTTTTTAATCTGCTAAATGGGGAACATACACGGCGCTGACAGCTCATTTAAATCGGAATATGTGGCCACTGTTGCTGTGCTTATGCTGAGCCAGGGCAAATATTTCACTGTGGGTGGAGGCAATAAAATGAAAATGTCAAGCGTAAGTCCACTGTGGGATCGCATAAGTAGTTTTGTATTAAATGTTAAAGAGGAAGCATTATTACGGCTATAAATATCGGTAAACGAAGGGTAAGGTAAATAACATCTATTCCAAACAAAGAAATGTTGTGTCAGCCGAGCGCTCGCGCAGATTTAAGTGCACAAAGTTCATCTGAAGTTAAAATATTCTGGAAGCAACTGTAGCAGACTGTAGTATTTGGCAGGAAGAAGGGAAGACAGTTCACATTTAACGACGAGACAGTTAGGACACGGTGAGGGTTGCACCAAAGCAAACAGGAGAATAAACTGGCAGATCTTTTGCAGAGATTATTGGTGGAAATGAAACTAAACATGGCGTGAGGTAGTTTCTACATAATTCAAGTGAGAAGTGGACTGCACATGTACACGTCCAGGTCAGTGACGACTAATCAAATTAAGTGATTGTAATTGATTTGAGCTTGTTTGCAGTCACGAATGAAAATCAGACGGAGGGCAGGGGGTAAACAGCAGCTATGGCAGAGATAGAGGACAGTCTGTATTAAGTCATCTTAGTAAAGAAGACTAGAAGTTACATGCATTATCAGCTTATATTGTCCATTTTCCATCCAAAGACCATCACAGACCCCCTCTAGTTTGCCTACAAAGCCACATTAAATTACTGGGGTTTGAAGAATATCTGCTATTTGTAAAACACCTTTGATTTATTTTGAATGTAAAAAAAAAAGTGAAGCTACAGTCCCTAAAAATCCATCTGTTTGTTTATTAAGGATAGTGTTTTCCACCTGAGGATAGCTACTCTTCTTTTCCCTTTGCTGTCAATACTGTTCTAGTTGCACCACAATAATAATAAATAAAATCAAATGAATTTACCTCCTCTTGAGTTGATATTGTATGTCGCTTTTTATTTGGACAAGCGTACTCATTATAATAAAATGTATTTACTTGTATTGGATACCTGCAGATACTCAAAGCACCTAGATCAGGATCTGGAGCTGGGTCGGTGCTTCCCTAATTGTTAGCTTAGCACTGAATGCACAATAACAAAGTCTGTTTATACAAGGCACTCGACCCAGTTTAATGTAAAACACAGTATATATAGTGGGGGTCCCTGCTTCATCTTTCTATCAGTTCAAGGGTCCTTGGCCTGAAACATCTTGAAGACCCCTGCAGAAGACAAAGCTGATGAACTGATTTAGCAAAATGCTAAATAATATAATAAACTCACCAAAAGTTGATATGAGACTATCACAGCAGCCCCTGTTTACAGAGGACCTTATGTCACAACATGTCTCCATGCTGATATCTGTGAAGGAGCTGTCTTTTTGGGAGGTAGATGCAGGAGCGATACCCGGCGAACACTGTAATTGGATGAGTCACGGATGAGACAAGAATAGATGAGGGAAGGCTGACGGCGTTATGTAAAAAGCAGCCACAAGACTGAGGAAGTGAGGAGACGTGGAAACGGTCTCAGTCACAAACAACTCCTCCCGAGCCGACTCAAGTGTTTGGCCGGTGGGATTGAGCCACAGCGGCGCCCCTCCATTTTCTACCCATCAGTCTCAGATCACCCGTGGTTCTTGTTAGTCCCCGAGCATCAGCCCTACACGGCGCGGTTAAGCAGCATCCCACAGCTCCGCTTCCAATACGACAGCGTCTTTAACAGCATCGGCGCAGCGGGCCAAAGGACTAATGAGAGGCTCGTATGTAGAAGCAAGAGGACAGGACGCACGGAGACTAATAATGGAGCTGTTTGTGCTCGAAGAGAACAAACAATAAACTGTGAAATTTGTTTGTCATTTCAATATAATCCAGTCTGTTACTTTATAGAAACTAGATATTACTGGTTGAGTATTCCCACTCCGTTCCATTCAGAGGCAATAATGCACTGGTATTTTTCAGATATTGTCACGTGGAGTCAAAAATAAAAATCTCACACATCCAGATCATCATGTATGAAATAAAGAGTTATGAGAAAGGTATTTTGGCTTTTTTAAATATTTAACATTTTGTTCCTTAAAGCTCCAGTACCTGATTTAAATATAGTATAGTAAAAAAGATGGCTCAATTGTAATGGGAAAGCTTTTTTTTTGTTTTGTTTTTTGCATGAAGAATAGTGTCCACATTTGTTTTTATTCATGCTAATTAGCTATGTGCTTTTTGCTTTTGATTTTACTTAGCATTTTTTTTTAGCTTATTACGTGTAGCCTTTTAGCTTATTATGTCTAACGTGCCCGTAATACGTCATTTTAGAGATTAATGTTTTTTTTTTTTACTTAGGGACACAAGAGCATAAGAAGCTATGGTTTAGACACTGTCAGACTTTAGGAAAGTCACAGAAAGCCCATTTTTATTTAAAAACTATGCCTGACGCTTGACATTTTGACACCTGCAGAGATGCATTGTAATTGGTGGCCCCATCGTCGAGGAGTTAATACCAGATGGGAGTCTTCAGAACCCCATCCCCCTTTCTGTTTGAGCGAGTCTGACACCAATTAGTCATTACAGCTGCCAATCATGTGCAGCAAAATGTCTTATTTAAAAGCAGGACTTTGCAGGGTATTTGTAGATTCCCGGCACGGGGAGGTCGGCGTAGAAAACGAGGGAGACAAAGGAGGACGGGGGCATCATGGGAGCTCTTTAGGAACAGACACCGGTTGACTCCGCTGCGCCCTTCGCTGTGGGAGCTGTCAATCCAATTACGTCCACGGTGCGCGCCCACACGGACCCCTCGCACACATCCAGCCGAGCCCATCACCGACAGCGAGTGCGGCGCGGTATGTGTAAGTGAGGATTCCACAGCTAATCACGTCATGTACGCATCTGCACTTCAAAGGCGAGTCGTGTCGAACGTGTGTTGTGTACAATCCCCCTTTCAAATGCGAGGACAAACCCTTTGAACATCCCCTATCCCTTCTTTAGCACTCTTTCATTACAGCTTGTTTACCCTGGAGTTAACCCTTTCTCCCGTCGTCGTATTGCATCCGATTGCATTGCCGACCCCCTTACTGTAATGCAATCATGTCCCTGGAAAAAGAAACATGGCAGCTCGTATTCTCCTGCAGCCCACACACTAAACACGGTTTCTGCTCTGGGTGCCATCAACAAGGAGAATAAACACGAGTAATCTCATTCCAAACAATCCTTTTCTTTTGGATCTTAAGTGGTTTTGCAGCATTATGACTGAATGCGGCGTTGAGAATGAATAGCGCTAAAAGCTTGGCTGCGGTGACAGTGTGCTGCCCCTGACATGACGTTACATTTAAACTGACATCGCAAACAGTGTGAGGACTCATTTTAATTTCAAATCAGGGCTAAAAGTTTCTGTATTTAGATGATTTTCCTTTTGCGTTCACCATATGCCTCAGCTTGTATCACACACTTTAAGTGGAATGTGTTAGACAGCTGGGGAGAATCAAATATTGGATATAAAATGAAATAGAGTAGCTACAGGGATTAGTGTTCATGTGTGATATGGATTGCAAGGTATGAAGAGATATTAGCTCTTAATAAGTGATGCATATGATAAAGCTACCAAAATATAACTTGACAGAGATACACCAGGGGTTTCAATATAACCCCACTGTTTTAGATTAAAGGTGCTCTGTGTAAAACTATTAAAGCTTGGTTGAATAAATTGCAACAAGACCGTCAAACTGTGTCTTCAGTTGTGGATAATCACTGCTAATTAACACTCTTAGTGATTACAAGTCTTACTGCATTTGTCTATATTAGAAAAATAGACATTTAAAGCTGTAGAATCCACCGGGAGTCACTGTAAAGAACAGGCTGGAGACTCTCTGGATTGATTGATTGATTGATCGATTGATTTTAGTCCATTTACCAGGAATATGGGAAAAATAAAATCAATCAATCACAATAAAACTCTTCCTGTTGCACATTTCGATCACATATGGATATTAACATGGCTAGTAGCCTACATGTAAGTACATAGCTTATTGACCAGAAAATCAAAACAATTCTTTATAATCAATGTGTTGCAGACTCGCTTCAGCAAAAACCTAGCATTGCTTTTCGAACACTATCTTGCATAAAGGCCATGGACATTTATGAAAATGCATGATTTTTTTTCAATTTTTTTTATAGACAGCAGCATGCCATGTAGAAAGGAACACTTTTTTTTTTTTTTTTTTTTGAGAAACTGCAATCTACAATGTTTCCAGTTGATGCAGCCAAAAACTATGCCCTTAAAGAGTTCCCGTCAAAACCTCTCCCAAGTGTTAAAGTAACAGAAAAACCTCTACATATTTGCTGTGTCTAAATTAATGTAAAAGTACACTTTAAGTTAAGTCTTGCAAGCTTCACTAAATATTCAGGTTTATAAAATAAGATTTAAGAAGGAGAACAAAAACAGCTGAAAATGCCAACCCCACGTCAGCACTTCCACCTGGCTTCCTTCCTGCTCTCTCTTTGCAGACTAAGTGATAATGGTGGTCCTGGTAGTTAAGGCTGGCAACGAGTCAGGGCTTGTCATAAGTTCGCTGTCCAATCGTTAAGTTGGGCCCATCGCTCCAAACCCAATTAGTGGACTTTAAAAACTGAGCCAGCATTTCTCAGCCTCCCTCCACATCAGCATCTTCAGACGTACAGTCCACCTTGTGCCCAGCGTTGCTTTGCATTTAGACACTCCACTCAAATAAGCTCAGGTAATTATAAAGCCAGGGATGTTTGTTTATTCAATGAAATGGAGCTGCAAACACAATTAGGTGCTATTATGGGATAAGGGTTTATTTTAGCCCTGCCCTTTGGTTACTGTTGCTAAGTCAGCAAATTAAACTGCAGACCAATTTTAAATAGTTTGATTTAACTTTGCTTATATATAAATTGTTATATATACAGTAGGTTGGTACAGTATTGGGACAAAGACACTAATTACTACAGGCATGGAACCTTCTGATTCAACCCAACAACACCAAAGGATAAATTACTTATAAAACCTATGTGGCAATGAACTGAAGAAGGCTGAGGCTGAAACTTTATCATTGATCAAACTGCCTCACAGAGAGAGACATTGAATGTGTAATGTTCTGTTAAATTTACAAAATGTCTAATGTCTATGTGTCAAACAAAAATCTGTTTAAGTCCATTTGAAATCTGTTCAAATCCGGCTAAAACCTGTTCAGCTCAACTAAAACAAGTTTAAATCAAATAAAAACCTGTTCAAATCCAACTAAAACATGTTCAAATCCAGCTAAAACCTGTTCAAATCAACCAAAACATGATACACCAACTAAAATGTGTTGAAATCCATCTAAAACATGTCCAAATCCAACTAAAACCTTTTCAAATACAAATGGAAGATGTTCAAGTCTATTTAAAATCTGTTCAAATCCAACTAAAACAAGTTCAAATCCAACAAAAACCTGTTTAAATCCATCTAAAACCTATTCAAATCCAACTAAAACATGTTCAAATCCAACAAAAACCTGTTTAAATCCAACTAAAACATGTTCAAATCCAACAAAAACCTGTTTAAATCCAACTAAAACATGGTCAAATCTAACAAAAACCTGTTTAAATCCATATAAAACCTATTCAAATCCAACTGAAATGTGTTCAAATCCAACAATAACCTGTTTAAATCCATCAAAAACCTGTTTAAATCCATCTAAAACCTATTCAAATCCAACTAAAACATGTTCAAATCCAACAAAAACCTGTTTGTCCATGTAAAGCCATTGTAAATTCAACTAAAACCCATCGTTCCCAATTACATATCTTTATATCTTTATCTCTAGAATAGTTAAGTGCCTTTTGTAAAGTGCCACAAAATATTACCTACCAAATGTATTAGGTAGTAGGGCCATATAAAACACTGCATTTGGACCCCGGGCCTTGAGTTTGACATGTGTGCTCTATACACAACAGCATCATTTTATGAATGGCAGTACGGAGACTATCCAAGCAGGAAAAAAACATGTCTTCTGAAACAGTAGAGTCATTTTAGTGTATTATTTGCAAATATGACTCTGCGAGGGTCCATTAAGGTGGCCTGTTTCTGCTCTCTCTGTTTGAGTGCCATAAAGCGTGTCACTCATGTAATGTCTTGTAATGGGACCAGGGACAGTAAAGTTAGATTAGTGGTTTCTATTCAGCTGACGGTACTGTGTCAGTGAAGTTCTACTGAGCTCATGTCTAAGAACCATTAAATGACTAAGAGAAAATATATTTTTGTGCTAAAAGCTACACTTACCGTGAGATCATGACTTTTTTTCTTCTTATATGTCAATCACAATAGATACATTTAGATAAGTGTGAATACTAGGGTGTGCAAAAATACCTTTGATGTCCTATCTAGACATGCACTGATTATAAAGCTGAAAGTGGCGTTTAACTGTAACAATACAATGCATATTCTTCTTGAAGGATGTGATGATTAGGAGGAGAGTGTAGTGTGAAAAAAAGAAAGGTGAGATAGAGAATGGCAAAAAAAAAAAAAAAAAAAATTAAAGGGAGGAGAATAGAGGCAGTTTATGGTACAAAAGATAAATATGACAGTCATCCTTTTTAGCGAACGGGGCTAATGGATTTCTCTTGTTCAGCCCTTCTTCCTTTTCCAGCACATCCCCACCGACTCGTGCTATTATTGAAAATTCTGGACACTCGTCACGACTCACTGCCTCAAAGTAATGGAGGATTGCTTCAAATAAGAAATGACCATTGATACAGAGCGCCTGTGTTGTTGGGTTTTCCCATTTTATTTCAATTTAGCCTGACGTATTGTACGGCTGTGTGGTTCACAAGCACTACTTAGCTCCCGCTGACATTTTAAACACTGCGTCTCACGGATTTTTCTCCACCTCACACTCCGTGCCTCTGTGACGTGACATATGATAATGAATTTTATGTGCACCGTTCCTGTGCGTGACATATATCTCTGTCACCTAATGATAAATGCAGGACCCCTCGAAGCCAGATTGATTTTTTTATTCAGTGATTTCTCCGATGAAAAAATGGCTGTCAGCGTCCCTTTTACTGCACAGTACACTTGTCAGATATTAAAAAGCAAAACCACGTTGGCTGTAGCGTCCAGTTCATTTTTAACCATTAACATGTAAACGCCTGTCACGATTGATTGACCAACTTTGAATGGCAATCTTTACACACAAGTGATTCCTCTCATCCCGTATCAGCGCTGATGTTGTCACAACATAGCATCACGGCAACGTTGGCAATCAAGCTTTCACTTACTGTCACGGAGTCACACAGCTCCATTAGGAGTAGACGGAGATGTAATGTGACACAGTGTACTAATGGCAACCTCAGAAGGAGAGTCCAAGTCAATAAATGATGAGCAAGAAGAGAGCCAGCCTCAGTGCTTATTCAACTTTAATTATGTGTATGTATAAAGTTAATCTGAAATATGGTTGCAGTTTTTACATTTTTTAACAGCATTTCAATATTATTTATTCAGTCAAAATGCTGCAATGTTATTCCAGACTTGCAGCTGAAACCGCTTTTACTATTACTGAGTGTGCTGCTTGGTTAGCTAGTAATTTAGTAATAAAAAATGACAACAAGGCATCTGAACGGAGGCTTAATACATAATACAAGTGTCATCCCAAAAGCCACTTTAAACCATTTCATACAACTAGATAGAGTCATGTCCCCAAATGCCCTCAGCTCAAGCAGTATAATAGAAGGTGTTGATGTTGGCATGACAGGACATGTTTTCCTTGAAGATTTCTTTAAACGGCGAATTAAAATTCAGATTACATTATCATGGTACTGGTACAATGGTTACTGCAGCGTAAGGAATTAAAAGCCAGTGCAGAATGGGTTTTAAAAGAGCCACATAAAGTCGGTGATGGCATTCAGTTCAAAGAAATACGTTTGGAAGCTGCTTAACAGTGGTTTTCCCCGTTGATACAACAGAGCTCAAGACTTCACAAATTTGTTCTATCAGCCATAGTGGCAAGTAAGAAATGACCAGTGCCAGTGTAGATCTCAAACAAAAGACTTAATTAATGCTTTCATTCTACTGTTATTAAGTTAAAGTTCATTAAATCGGTATCCAGACCTTTATCATGCCCCAGGTGTGTGTTAGTTAAAAGAGTGTTGACTGATCAAATAAATCTACAACACACAGGCACTAAAACAGTCAGACATGGTCAAATTTAGGTGCATAAGATTGTAAATGTAAAGTTAAAAGATAAGAACATGAGTCTGGGGGTTACTGTATCAAAACGTAATGATGCTGAAACACTAACTGTCCCATGAACGTTCCTCTCTCTTAGTTGGATGAACTCTTCCTAACTCTTCCTTCATTTTCATTCATTTGTAAATATGATGGACTATTTGTCAGTGGGTGTCCGAATGATTGCGTGTCTTTCTGTGGTTCTCCCTGAGGTTTCTAGTTTCCCCTGGCTGGGTTTTTTGAGTTTTTCCTCACTCTGATGGAAGGTCTAATGTCAGTGGATGTTGTATTGTACACCTGTTTCTCTGTTTGCTGCCTTTTGTTTTTGTTCAGCCCTTTGAGGCAGTTATTGTGATACTGGGCTATATAAATCAAACTGAATTGAATTGAACTAATCATATTTGACAAAAGTATTACAAAAAAAGTTGGCCAAATAACTGTGGTGCTCTCTCTTGTATAAATTATTACATTGATGATCCTTTTTTTAAGTCTACACGAACTTACAAAGGTATAAGCTAACCTTCTAGGCTTAGGTTTGGTGTTTTGCTGGAAATATATGATGCAAAAAGCTTCGAGCAAAAGCTGAAGCTGTTGCGATCTCAGTGCACAGTGTTGAAAGTGTGGTGTCGCCATTTTAAACGTTGTTGGCGACGTCTGCTAAATGCCAATTGGCTCCACCTGTTTTAGCAAAGTGGATGCAGCTGCAGCAGGTAGTTTGCCGCAGCATCCAAACTGATGGAACTGCCAAATTGGTGCTCACTTTTGGTCCAGTCTCTTTGCAGCCTCTGTGATTCCCAGTGTGTTGTAAAGCTTTGCAGAAACCACCTCCAAGCCCTTGCCTAGTTTCCTCCATTTGTAATTATACTTGTTCTGTTACAACTGTACTGACACATGCTTCGAATATTCCATTGTCACAAATAATAGCCAGGAGTTATTGAAAAAAAGTAAGGCAGTATTCAGTTTCTACAATCTAAAAGCCACAAACTATTCTGAAAAGTGCATTCCGACATCGGTTTCTTTTTAAGGCGTGCTTCTGCGTTAAAAGTATTGTCTGCGACTCTAACTGTCTCCTCCATGACTTGCTTTTCTCCCGGCGTGTGAAGTATAGTAGCACTCTATTTGTGTTAGCTCGTATCAAAGCGCTGCAGACGAGTAGTGCCAGCACGAGCGGCGGCTTTGAGACTTTAAAGTCGCTTGGTTAACTTCCAATAACTGAGTGTAGAAGAAGAATGCCGTGCGTGGACCGGAGTTATTCCTGCTTCGCTCATGTCTTGCAGAAGTGACTGCTTCGGCGAGCAAAGTATTCCGGCAGCGGCTGCTCAAATGGGCTCGCTCAGTCTTTGAAAGCAGAAGCCTGATGCCGCGCTATGGAGGATTATTACACACTTACAGCGCTGACTGTTGTTGTAAGTGTATCAGTCAAAAATGAAATGGGTAGATGAGAGAATAGTAAATCTGTTCACAAAGCCTGGATATTAAAAAAAACATGTATGTCATTTCTGTTTCTTTAAGCAGTGAATGAAAGCTGTTTGTATTATGAGAAAAATTAAAAATGATGAGATTGTTTGTTAAGCGTTAGATCATACAAACTTGTAGCATGTGTCATGTGAATCATTTTCATCATAGTTTTCGCCAACAACATATTTTTGTGGCCAAAAATGAAACAAAAACGAAATAAAAAGTAATGAACTCTGACTAAATGTACCAACACTTTCGTCAACGACTAAGAACGAAACAAAGCTTTTGGGGGTCCCCCTTTTCTTCCCCGTACTGACCCAACCCGCACAACACCACTCCACTGGAAACAAGGCTATACCCTTAAGCATCGAGTGATTCGTATCTTGCAGCAGGTTTAGCCTGAAGGTTTACATAAATAATACATCTGAATATCGACTCGATTGCTAATATAAACACATGTATTCAGTTTGTTGCAACTTGCTCATGCTATATTTTTTTAATAGAATTTGCCCGTGCTTGGTGTCTTGTAAATGGACAGTACATTACTTCAAGAGAACAATAGTCGACTCAAACAAACATAGCCCTCTGTTAAACAAGTATAAAGCTTTAAAAAAACAGAACACCAATCATAAATGATGACTTTGATACCTTTGGAATTCACACGACCAGGCCAGATTTCACTCACAATGCTCTGCCCTGCACTGAATAATACAACAAGTACCATTTTACAATACATTAAGTCGAGGCGAGCTTTTCTATCTGCGCCACAAAAAACCCATAGTCATGCTGTCGAACATCCCGTGAAGAAAGAAAAAAAAAAAAAAAAGGTTAGTCGCACATCAAATAGATCTCTCCTTGGTCGTGGCGCGCCTGAGGGGTTCATCACTTTCAAATGGCCTCCAACCGACTCATGTGTGACGCAGGTGAAGGAAAACTAGCTCTGCACTTCCCCAGATGTGATAGTGTGTGTGTGGGCTGCATCGGAGACAGACCCTCGCACCGGTCCAGGTCCAGGTCTGCGGCGATGATGAGTTAGCGCTGTTCACACGTGTGCCGTATTCCGGGCTGTGCTTAGCTGGCGGTGGCCACTCAAACATGAAGTTCTATCAAATTGATTTATGTATCATGTTGAACAGGTGTGGCGGTATGGGAAATAGAGTTCTGGGAAGTGGACTCTAGGGTTTTGTGTGTATACAGACATCGGTGGAATATATAGATGTGTGAGAGTGAAATATGAAGTCTCTTGTGCACCGAACGCAAGCGTATTTGGTCTCGCATCTGTGTGTTGTATCCAAAGCTTTAAAATCCATCTGAAAGGTTCCTCTGTGTTTGAATTAACATAGAGTAGATGTATCTGATAAAAAAAAGCATCCTTATGGACACAGAGAATAAAATGTATAAATAGAGAAGCCAACAATGTGAAGAAATAGAGCACGGAAGCTTTACAGTACGTAAACACAGATGCAGCTGAAGGTTTTGTCTGGCAAAAAGGTCAAGGAGCCAATTTAAACTTGACCTTTTATATTCTGTGTCAAAATCAAGAGACTACAAGTAAACACTGGGGGGGGGGGAAACGGTAAAATACAAACGTTTATGGCAAAGCATCTAGTTCTGCAATAAAATGCATTTATCGATTTTCTGTTACTTATCCAGACTTCCCTCTCCCCAGATACTTCCTCCAGCGAGGGAATAACAAGGCTACTTGAGAGAGATTGTCCCTTCAGTGTGACCTGGGTTATTTGGTTTAACTAGTTTTTTTTTTTTTTGTGCAGGTTCTCGGTCATCCAGGTCGTCATACACTAAAGGCACCTGGACGTAGTTTTGAAACAGAAGGCATTTTGTCCCTCATCCAACTGATTTTTCCAGTTCTGAATTGCTTTTAAAATGTTATTCTGTGCAGCAAACCCTTTGTATGTAAAATGTAAAAGGCAGATTCTAAACGTAGAACAAAAAAAAAAAAAAAAAGCAGTAGTGAGGCCGATACGTTGGAGCCAGGTCTATCTTGTGGTGTCGAACAGGCCCACAGTTCGAATAAGGGGTGGTGCAAAGTGGAATGGGCAGCAGTTGAAGGACAGGGCCTTGATGACCCAATCCTGGGGTGTTGTGTTTAAACTGAACACTTCAATCAACTTCCCTCATCTCCACTCAACTGAACACACAACTCAACTCCACTCAATTCCACTCAACTGAACACTCAACTGAACATACAACTCTACTCTACTCAACACAACTCCACTCAACTCTACTCCACTCAACTCCGCTCAAATGAACACACAACTCAACTCTGCTCAACTCTACTCAACACAACTCTACTCAGCTCCGCTCAACTGAACACTCAACTCTACTCAACTCTACTCAACACAACTCTACTCAGCTTCGCTCAACTGAACACTCAACTCTACTCAACTCTACTCAACTCCGCTCAACTGCACACACAACTCAACTCTACTCAACACAACTCCACTCAACTCTACTTAACTCTACTCCACTCAACTCCGCTCAAATGAACACACAACACAACACAACTCTACTCAACTATACTCAACTGCACACACAACTCAACTCTACTCAACACAACTCCACTCAACTCTACTCAACACAACTCCACTCAACTCTACTCAACTCTACTCAACACAACTCTACTCCACTCAACTCTACTCAACTCTACTCCACTCAACTCCGCTCAAATGAACACACAACTCAACTCCACTCCACTCAACTCTACTCAACTCTACTCAGCTCCACTCAACTGAACACACACCTCTACTCAGCTCAACTCTACTCAACACAACTCCACTCAGCTCTACTCAACTCTACTCCACTCAACTCTACTCCACTCAACTCCGCTCAAATGAACACACAACTCAACTCCGCTCAACTCTACTCAACTGAACACACAACTCTACTCTACTCTACTCTACTCAGCTCAACTTTACTCAACACAACTCCACTCAACTCTACTCAACACAACTCCACTCAGCTCTACTCAACTCTACTCCACTCAATTCTACTCCACTCAACTCTACTCCACTCAACTCTACTCCACTCAACTCTACTCCACTCAACTCTACTCCACTCAACTCCACTCAACTGAACACACAACTCAACTCCGCTCAATTCTACTCAACTCTACTCAACTCCACTCAACTCCGGATAAGCTCCACCCACCTGCAACCTGGTTTATTTTTTTAGTCTCTTATATTTTTTAGCCTATATCTTAAATTTTTCTTTCCAATTTCTTGTTCTATTTATTATCCTGTACAGCACTTCGGGCAACACTGTTGAAAGTAAAATTTGAAAAGAAATTGGAACTCAAATAGCATAACAGCATAACATAAGACAGGCCACTGTACACATTAAGAATGATTTGTAGGTTTTTCATAACGTCATCCAGATCATTATATATTGGGACAAAACTATGTCTTGACGCCTTCATCCCAAGCTGCTTTAAAGGTCCCATATTATGCTAAATCGACTTTTCTGAGCTTTTAACCATGTTCTAACGTTGTTTCTACCTCAAACACATACCCAAAGTTGTGTTTTGTTTCATTCGCGCATGTTTGAGTAATTTATTTAGTTTGAGCTACAGTCCTTTCAACGAGCTGTTTCACGCAATGACGTCAATATGTGAAATAAACCACTCCTCTCCAGGAAGTGCTCCTCCACACTCCTCCTGCCCCTCTCTCCTGAACTGTCAACAAGTGCCGTGCTCTGCAGCTCAAACACAGAGAAGCATCGCTGCTACTGTGTTAGCTTACTTACCGTTTTACTTTATTGTACGGTCATTTCCACATGTGCACCTATAAACAGAAGCAGTTAACACGCGCTATGCTACGGGCTACACCATAGAAACATACACAATAAATAGTTTCTCATTTACCAAGCAGAAACGTCTTGTAGAAGCCTTCGAGGTCTTTGTGTTTGCTCATGTTCTTCGAACTCAGAATCAGACTCTGGGTCGAAGATATACGGCTCATTTACTCTCAAAGCTATTGCTGAAAAAGTTATTACTACCATGTACCGTGTTTTCTTCAGTCTGTTTCCAGCGTAGCTCGCGTAGCTATAGCGTGACGTCATGAGTGGGCGGAGCCAAGACGGAAGAGCTGAGCCTTAAAGTGACAGCGCCAAATCAGACCGTTCACTTTGGACTCATGATGAGAGCTCATCCAAACCGCTTGTATAAGATAAATATTGTGTGTTTCATGTTGCAAAACGTGATAATGGTAACCTAAATGTATCCAAAATGCACTGTATAATGTTCAAAATAGTATAATATAGGACCTTTAAAGCTTATAATTACCTGTTCTTGTATTTTTATTTGTTGTACTGTATCTAGTCCACTCCAAACTTGCTGACTTGCGGTGACCCATCTTGTGGTTACCCTTTTTCCACATCATCCAGAAAAAGTAGGTCAATCACATTTAATTCTATGACAACACTTACCACCTCTTCTCTACGCATACAACAGAGCCGCTAAAATATCCATAGTGTGCCCATATCTGTATTAATTCCCCCTTTAGATTTAGGCTTTAATGAGTTTTTAGGCAGAGTGTAATGCATACGCCGTCACTGCCTTTAGAAGCACACCAGAGTAAGTCTCATTGATTTCTGCTTTTCATTACGGCCGCGCAGGCTTTGGGGGTGCCTTTCACAAAGCGCTCTTTATCGCCGCTCTTCTTTTATGAAATTATAACCGTGGGAGAAAAAGGCTTTTGCAGCTCGTCCGGCTGTAAATCTGCGGGGATACATTCACTGACACACTTAAGCTTGGGCACACTGAGCCGCCTTTTCCAATAAGACAGGACGGTTACAAGTCTATTTCTTTGTGTGGTTATTTGAAATGGTGTTGTCAGAGAGAATTCGAAACACAAGTGCCACCTGCTTGGCCTTTAATTTACTCCTCTGCGTGATGATTTATGATAACACCAGCTGACAGTGTGGGATCTTAGTGTTAAAACTTTTTTTTTTTTTTTTTTCACCAGTCTTGTCTTTCTCGTGCGAGTCTCAAAGCAGACTTCTACATCAAACTCTACCGATGCTCACCCGTCTTTGCTCGAGCTCCTCTTTCTTCTCAGCCTTTGGACCAGTTGCTTCATGTCTGGCTTCACACGCACAAACCAAAGTTATTCCAGAGGGAAGTGCGTTTGGTCTGAAGGAGACAGATTACCGTTCCATATGTCATAGTCACACATCTATATACACAATCTTTCTTATGCTCGGAATCGGATCAGCGCTCCTGCAGCAAATGCAACATCTGTTGTTGGGATATTTAAACTTGCCGTTAACATCTGCGTAAACGTACATTTTTTACCGGCAAAAATGTGCAGAAATTTGCCTGTGCAGCTTCAAGATCAAATCAGAAAAAAAGAAGATATATAAAGGCACAGATGGTAAAAGTGCAACCTAAAATTATTCACCTCACACTCCTTTTAAAGCGTGTGAACCGCTATGGTAGCCCTGCAGGGACATACTGTGGTCTATGAGCAACACTCAAAAGCAGAGGAAACCCAATCTCTTCTTAATTCTGTTCCATTCTATTGCAATTTTTACATTTTTTTTCTGA